>JARPMR010000020.1:5883959-6483959 GCA_029955525.1 Oeneis ivallda | reverse complement strand
AGTAATAAAACTTTCTGTACTTTAGTAATATAACTTAATTATTAACAAGTTTGGGCTCGTTTGATTAATTTTGAAAAGTACTCTGGTCCTAGACCATGATATCCAGGTTCTGACGATTGAGCCTTAAGGTGGCTATAGGAACTCAGTAATTAAACGACGTAACCTCATCGAGTTAGGGCTCGTTTGATTCGTCTTTTTTTGGTCCTAAATGATGGTCCATGGGTAATGTAGCCAGCTACGAAAAGCTTGTCTTGTAAAAATATATTTTTTTTAATTTACACTAGGTTTGTATGACAAGTATTAATAATTATGTTATTCAATTATCAAATATCAATAAAACTGTTAATAACTTCACGTCGTTATTTTTGCAAAACTTTATTCGTTACAATTTATAAATAATTGTGTTTGTGTCGATAGATGACGCTGTGCACAGATAATTAAATTTGAATTGGCGGACCCTTTGTTAATGTTCCCAAAAATTATAAGTATGTATCGATATAATATGATAAAATATCAATATTAATACACTAACGCATACTGCACATGTGAGAAAACGGAGTTTGGATTATTATAAAAAAATCTATATTCATTATTAATTACATTTTACTCATTCAATAAAAAACAATTTTAAATTTGCTTTACATAGGTAACAGTTAATAACTAACAATATACTAATCCTGACGATAACATACTTAAAATAATATATAAAATATATCGCAACTACTGTAACAATTTTAATTAAGAAACTGAAACGTGTACATGAAAGGAAATTATTACTAGATTTCTTATCTTGTGTGCAAGAGTTTGGCATTTTTACACTATTACATACATATACACAAATAAATCTAAACTCACAACAAACAAACACTCACTCTTCGTCTATTTATTTCCACTAAACGCACGACCGTCAGCCCTTACGTCCTGACCCTGAGTTACCCTGAGCGGCGCGCCGCGGCGTGTCGGTGAATGTGTCGGTGAGAGCTCACGCACACAGCGTTGCGCTATGTATGGGTGAGCCCGCCGCGAGCCGTTTGTATGTAGCTTCCGCTCTGTTACTTTAATATACCTACTCTGTGGTCTTACACTGCTGGGCCGATACTAACCAAACATAGCTAAGAACCACCGCCGCAAGGAAACTGGCATTCAAATGAAAAAAACCGCATCGAAATCGGTCCATCCGTTTGAGAGCTACGATGCCATAGACAGACACTAACACAACGACAGACAGACATCGACGTCAAACTTATAACACCCCTCTTTTTGCGTCGGGGGTTAAAAACTATTAAGTATAAAGACTAGACTTTTTTTACGTCTAATAGGGTATTTGACTAGGTATATTAAAAATATCGTTTCATTTGGTGTCATCCTAAAAGATTATTATCTAAAAACATTATTCCATACGACAAAACTAAAAATAAAGCTTTATTTAATTAGAAAACATTAAATAAAATTGCTATAATTCCGGCCATGGTCACGTGATCGAAAACGTTCCGTGATCTCGAATGACGTCACAGTCCACACCACCTATGGGCTGTGGAATTGTCATTGTTTGAAATGTGAACTGTGACGTCATGAGAGCAAATGGAACGTTTCGGCGGCAATTTATTTTTTTGAATTTATTTCTCGATTTTTATGAAAAATACTGAAAATTATGCCGAAATATACGTTTTGTTAGCTTCAGCATAGCATTATTAACAATTTAAGATGATTTTCTAAAAGTAGTCAAATACCCTATTATTATGTGTATACAATTAAAATAAAGGGTCTATTAATGTTATTTCGAAATCAACCTCAACTTAAAGACGTCCACTGCTGGACAAAGGTCTCCTGCATGGACTTCCACAGGTTTCGGTCTTGCGCCGCCTGAATCCAGCGGCTCCCTGCGACTCGTTTCATGTCGCCGGTCGACCTAGTTGGAAGTCTGCCAACACTGCGCTTTCCGGTGCGGGGCCCCATCGAGCACCTTGGGACCCCAACGACCATCAGCTCTTCGAACTATGTGCCCCGCCATTTCCATTTCAGTTTCGCGACTCGCTGAACTATGTCGGTGACTTTGGATCTCCTCATTTCTGATTTAGTGTACCTACCTATGTGTAGGTAGTATACAATACAAAAACAAAATTAATAAATTGGCTGACTGTGATTTCGAAATGGCTACCTATTACAATTGTTAGTTGTTAGTTAGACTTATTTATTAGACGTTGGGGTCACAACTTCACAAGGTGCGGAGGTGGCGACCTCGCACCGGGAAGCGCAGTATTGACAGACCCCGGTGGACCGACGATATCAGACGAGTTACAATACAAGGAGCCGTTGGATAACACGGCGGAAGACTGAGGCATGTGGAAGTATAATGACCTATGTAACAAGACAAGACAAGGAAAGAGACTTATGTCCAGCAGTGTACGTGCATCGATTGATGATGAAAGAAAAAGATTAGGTATTATTTGAACGATGGCATAAGTCCGACATATTCTTTAAAAAATTTCTACAGTACAGGCTGGGTACAGGCTAACCTTAAAAACGGCTAAATCAATTTTCACAGGTGCCAATAAACATAGACAATTTAGGGAGAGGCCACACTGGCTACTTTTAGCGGCAGCGATCGCGCGTTTTTATTGCCTTTAGCGTTTTTATGGCATCTTGCGTGAGTTGCGTCTGCTGCGCGATTCGTGCGTTTTTAAGGCTTTTAGCGATTTTATGGCCTTTTGCGTCTGCTGTGCAATTCCGCGATCGAACGCAGAAGGCCATAAAAATGCCGCGATCGCTGCCAGTGTGGCCTCTCCGTTATCGCGAAATTTAGGTCCCTTCGTAAAAATGATAGTTTTTTTTTTATATTACCAAAAAATAACAATAGTCGACTTAGTAGTAGGAAGACACGACGTTTTGTAAAATTTCCCAGGTTCGGTTCCCATAAACTGATGTGTAATGCTATGTCCCCACTAGATGACAGGTTTAAAATACAAAAACTTTCAGATCATCGAAGTAGCATCGAAGCTTCATTTAAACGTTATTTGGGGTTGATGAAATTGGCACTAACTATATTAATATTATATAAATTGTATATACCTACTAGATAAAATATGTACCTATATTGGTAGCATCGCATCGTGCATTTCGTCTTTTGGTCGAATAGGGTCAATGTGGGTAAATGTAAACAGAGGTAAATGGAGACACGCCCCATAACTTCGTCAATTTTGCTCACAAAAAAATGTGCGCATAACGAAACGCAATTATTATTTATGTCTGACAGTGACATTTCAAAACAATAAACAATAGTTGCGTTTCGTTATGCGCACATTTTTTTGTGAGCAAAATTGACGAAGTTATCGGGCTTGTCTCCATTTACCTCTGTTTACATTTACCCACATTGACTATAATAAATCAAATTAGGTAATTAATTAGCGAGATACTTCCTTACCTCTTTATTTCCTTATTTCCTACCTACATAATTGACGTTTAATTAAATCCTTACTAATATTATAAATACGACAGTGTGTTTGTTGGTTTGTCCTTCAATCACGCCGCAACAGGGCTACGGATCAACGTGATTTTTTGAATGGGTATAGTTGAGGACCTGGAGAGTGACAATAGGCTACTTTTAATCCTGGAAAATCAAAGTTCCCGAGGGATTTTAATTACTAAATCCACGCGGACGAAGTCGCGGGCATCTGCTAGTTCGTAATAAGTATAGGGATAGAACCATTGACGAACTTTCACCTACCGAAATAATTTAGCATAAGTTATGATAACATAGCGAAAGTTAATTAATATTATTATGTTACAAGCAGTGATAATCCAAACTTTAACCACTAGATGTACAATATATTGATAAATGTTATTAAAGTAGTTACAGTTTAGCGATGCCGGCTTTCCTCACGGCCGATTGAATCGCCTTGACTGCTGTTTGGATAGAGTTGAGGAGCTGTGTAAGGTCTCCAGTGGCCGCTGGGGCGGTACGCTGCTGAGCCAGAACCCAACGGGTTAAGGTCATCGTGTTCACGTCGAACGCTGGACCTTGTTGCGACATTTCGATTTTCAATAACTGAACTCAAACAAAAACGACGACAAAAGCGTACAGTTGTTGCCGCGGCACTGGCGGGCACAGAAGTCAGAACACTATCTGGCGGGCAAGGAACATACTACTCTCTAACCGCTGGCGGGCGGCCGGCGCGCAGTTAAAAATTAGAATACAGGCTATGTCTTTTAATTTTAACTTTATATTCCTAGGCCCTAGCGGAGCATTCTAAAGACAGACAGACGGGGCTGATAGTGTTAAGTAATTATGTTCCTTGCTTCTGTGGGCACTGCTCCGTGCTCGTGGCCGTTGCCCCGTATACCCATGGAACTAGGAATTACGATAGTATTCCTACTTCCATGCGTTTAGGTGTACCTAACCCTAGGAAGACTATAGTCGTAATTCCTAGTTCGATAACCTAACCGGTGCACAGAATAAAACACTCTCGAGCTTTCAAGAAAAAGCGCGAGTGGGCAGTGTGCACGGTGCGTGCAGCGCTCAGCGCTGTGGTGCAGCGTGCCCAAGAGGCAAGAGCGCTGAGGAATGGAGTGTCTTTACTTTTTGGGAGAATGGCTGAAAAAAAAAAATACACTCGGGGACTGCCGCGGTAAAGCTATTGCATAGCATTTTTTATCAACTTCGCATACGTCTAGTGGCACGCACACAAACACCGTGCTGAAGTCTGCCGAACTGAAACGACGTTAGACGATGCACGGAGGCACGGTCCTAGTCTATATTGTATTATCTATGGGCACGGTGTTAGGTTTATTTTCGTTACGGAATTTCTTGATTCAGTCGCCGCGCTCAAAGCCCGCGATAAAAGCTATGCAATAGCTTAATATTTTCCAGCCATTATAACATTTTAATAAATGTTAGATTAATGTACTACTACCAACGCGACATTGTTAAGAGTCGCTAATTATAGATTTTGATAAAAATAGTACTTTCAATTCCTCCAACCACTCCAACCCAAATGTAAGGTCTTTGCTCCAACCCAAACTATACAGAAAGCTAGAACCCAGAGCCATAAAGACCGCAAAAAAATATAATGAATGCTCTATGACAATAGGGTATTTGACTACTTTTAGAAAATCATCTTAAATTGTTAATAATGCTATGCTGAAGCTAACAAAACGTATATTTCGGCATAATTTTCAGTATTTTTCATAAAAATCGAGAAATAAATTCAAAAAATAAATTGCCGCCGAAACGTTCCATTTGCTCTCATGACGTCACAGTTCACATTTCAAACAATGACAATTTCACATCCCATAGGTGGTGTGGACTGTGACGTCATTCGAGATCACGCAACGTTTTCGATCACGTGACCATGGCCGGAATTATAGCAATTTTATTAAATGTTTTCTAATTAAATAAAACTTTATTTTTTAGTTTTGTCGTATGGAATAATGTTTTTAGATAATAATCTTTTAGGATGACACCAAATGAAACGATATTTTTAATATAGTCAAATACCCTATTGACATGACCACAGACAAGACTTTCCTCTTTTCCTACCTTCAAAGCAGCGCTTCAAAGCTTCATGCTTTTCATAGATAAAACACTACTTATATAACTATAAGGGTGGAACCACACCTGTGAGGATCGTTTCGGATTTCGCCCATACAAAACTGTCAAATTCCATAGAAACGTGAACGGATCAATTCGGCTTTTCGCATCGATTCGGCTTTCGCATTTTTTGTACCTAAAAGTGCCTAAAATCCTTACAAGTGTAGCTCACGTTTCGCATGCGAAAGGATCCTTTCGCATCCTTACGGATCCGTAAGGATGCGAACGGATCCTTACGGACGCGAACGGATCCGAAAGGATCCTTACGGATCCGTAAGGATCCTTACGCGTGCGAAAGCGTCATCGGCAACTAGGGAAATGCATGAAGTGCCAAAAAGTATCGATATATCGATGAAATTAGTTTTTATCTCAAGTATGTATGCAAACACAGGTGCCACTTTTCCGCCATGTTGAAATTCTTTGTTATTGGACCGATTTCGTTCAAAATCGATATTTGGGCTTCCCTGGGCTCAAATAAGAGGAAATGATTTGCAAAATTATAAAAAGTCGCCGCCATATTGAAATTCTTTGTTATTGGACCGATTTCGTTCAAAATCGATATTTAGGCTTCCCTTGGGTCAAGAAAGAGGAAATAGATGCCAAAATTTTAAAAAGTGACCGCCATATTGAAATTATTTGTTATTGGACCGATTTCGTTCAAAATCGATATTTGGGCTTCCCTGGGGTCAAATAAGAGGAAGTGATTGGCAAAATTATAAAAAGTGACCGCCATATTGAAATTCTTTGTTATTGGACCGATTTCGTTCAAAATCGATATTTGGGCTTCCCTGGGCTCAAATAAGAGAAAATGATTGGCAAAATTATAAAAAGTCGCCGCCATATTGAAATTCTTTGTTATTGGACCGATTTCGTTCAAAATCGATATTTA
Source organism: Oeneis ivallda (assembly GCA_029955525.1). NCBI lineage: Eukaryota > Metazoa > Arthropoda > Insecta > Lepidoptera > Nymphalidae > Oeneis > Oeneis ivallda. The sequence continues at coordinate 6,477,483 of JARPMR010000020.1, read as the reverse complement.
GGCTTCCCTTGGGTCAAGAAAGAGGAAATAGATGGCAAAATTTTAAAAAGTGGCCGCCATATTGAAATTCTTTGTTATTCGACCGATTTCGTTCAAAATCGATATTTAGGCTTCCCTTGGGTCAAGAAAGAGGAAATAGATGCCAAAATTTTAAAAAGTGACCGCCATATTGAAATTCTTTGTTATTGGACCGATTTCGTTCAAAATCGATATTTGGGCTTCCCTGGGGTCAAATAAGAGGAAATGATTTGCAAAATTATAAAAAGTGACAGCCATATTGAAATTCTTTGTTATTGGACCGATTTCGTTCAAAATCGATATTTGGGCTTCCCTGGGCTCAAATAAGAGGAAATGATTTGCAAAATTATAAAAAGTCGCCGCCATATTGAAATTCTTTGTTATTGGACCGATTTCGTTCAAAATCGATATTTAGGCTTCCCTTGGGTCAAGAAAGAGGAAATAGATGGCAAAATTTTAAAAGTGACCGCCATATTGAAATTCTTTGTTATTGGACCGATTTCGTTCAAAATCGATATTTGGGCTTCCCTGGGCTCAAATAAGAGGAAATGATTTGCAAAATTATAAAAAGTCGCCGCCATATTGAAATTCTTTGTTATTGGACCGATTTCGTTCAAAATCGATATTTAGGCTTCCCTTGGGTCAAGAAAGAGGAAATAGATGCCAAAATTTTAAAAAGTGACCGCCATATTGAAATTATTTGTTATTGGACCGATTTCGTTCAAAATCGATATTTGGGCTTCCCTGGGGTCAAATAAGAGGAAGTGATTGGCAAAATTATAAAAAGTGACCGCCATATTGAAATTCTTTGTTATTGGACCGATTTCGTTCAAAATCGATATTTGGGCTTCCCTGGGCTCAAATAAGAGAAAATGATTGGCAAAATTATAAAAAGTCGCCGCCATATTGAAATTCTTTGTTATTGGACCGATTTCGTTCAAAATCGATATTTAGGCTTCTCTTGGGTCAAGAAAGAGGAAATAGATGGCAAAATTTTAAAAAGTGGCCGCCATATTGAAATTCTTTGTTATTCGACCGATTTCGTTCAAAATCGATATTTAGGCTTCCCTTGGGTCAAGAAAGAGGAAATAGATGCCAAAATTTCAAAAAGTGACCGCCATATTGAAATTCTTTGTTATTGGACCGATTTCGTTCAAAATCGATATTTGGGCTTCCCTGGGGTCAAATAAGAGGAAATGATTTGCAAAATTATAAAAAGTGACAGCCATATTGAAATTCTTTGTTATTGGACCGATTTCGTTCAAAATCGATATTTGGGCTTCCCTGGGCTCAAATAAGAGGAAATGATTTGCAAAATTATAAAAAGTCGCCGCCATATTGAAATTCTTTGTTATTGGACCGATTTCGTTCAAAATCGATATTTAGGCTTCCCTTGGGTCAAGAAAGAGGAAATAGATGGCAAAATTTTAAAAGTGACCGCCATATTGAAATTCTTTGTTATTGGACCGATTTCGTTCAAAATCGATATTTGGGCTTCCCTGGGCTCAAATAAGAGGAAATGATTTGCAAAATTATAAAAAGTCGCCGCCATATTGAAATTCTTTGTTATTGGACCGATTTCGTTCAAAATCGATATTTAGGCTTCCCTTGGGTCAAGAAAGAGGAAATAGATGCCAAAATTTTAAAAAGTGACCGCCATATTGAAATTATTTGTTATTGGACCGATTTCGTTCAAAATCGATATTTGGGCTTCCCTGGGGTCAAATAAGAGGAAGTGATTGGCAAAATTATAAAAAGTGACCGCCATATTGAAATTCTTTGTTATTGGACCGATTTCGTTCAAAATCGATATTTGGGCTTCCCTGGGCTCAAATAAGAGAAAATGATTGGCAAAATTATAAAAAGTCGCCGCCATATTGAAATTCTTTGTTATTGGACCGATTTCGTTCAAAATCGATATTTAGGCTTCTCTTGGGTCAAGAAAGAGGAAATAGATGGCAAAATTTTAAAAAGTGGCCGCCATATTGAAATTCTTTGTTATTCGACCGATTTCGTTCAAAATCGATATTTAGGCTTCCCTTGGGTCAAGAAAGAGGAAATAGATGCCAAAATTTCAAAAAGTGACCGCCATATTGAAATTCTTTGTTATTGGACCGATTTCGTTCAAAATCGATATTTGGGCTTCCCTGGGGTCAAATAAGAGGAAATGATTTGCAAAATTATAAAAAGTGACAGCCATATTGAAATTCTTTGTTATTGGACCGATTTCGTTCAAAATCGATATTTGGGCTTCCCTGGGCTCAAATAAGAGGAAATGATTTGCAAAATTATAAAAAGTCGCCGCCATATTGAAATTCTTTGTTATTGGACCGATTTCGTTCAAAATCGATATTTAGGCTTCCCTTGGGTCAAGAAAGAGGAAATAGATGGCAAAATTTTAAAAAGTGACCGCCATATTGAAATTCTTTGTTATTGGACCGATTTCGTTCAAAATCGATATTTGGGCTTCCCTGGGGTCAAATAAGAGGAAATGATTGGCAACATTATAAAAAGTGACCGCCATATTGAAATTCTTTGTTATTGGACCGATTTCGTTTAAAATCGATATTTGGGCTTCCCTGGGGTCAAATAAGAGGAAGTGATTGGCAAAATTATAAAAAGTGACCGCCATATTGAAATTCTTTGTTATTGGACCGATTTCGTTCAAAATCGATATTTGGGCTTCCCTAGGGTCAAATAAGAGGAAATGATTGGCAATATCATAAAAAGTCACCGCCATATTGAAATTCTTTGTTATTGGACCGATTTCGTTCAAAATCGATATTTAGGCTTCCCTTGGGTCAAGAAAGAGGAAATAGATGCCAAAATTTTAAAAAGTGACCGCCATATTGAAATTCTTTGTTATTGGACCGATTTCGTTCAAAATCGATATTTGGGCTTCCCTGGGGTCAAATAAGAGGAAATGATTGGCAACATTATAAAAAGTGACCGCCATATTGAAATTCTTTGTTATTGGACCGATTTCGTTCAAAATCGATATTTGGGCTTCCCTGGGCTCAAATAAGAGAAAATGATTGGCAAAATTATAAAAAGTCGCCGCCATATTGAAATTCTTTGTTATTGGACCGATTTCGTTCAAAATCGATATTTAGGCTTCTCTTGGGTCAAGAAAGAGGAAATAGATGGCAAAATTTTAAAAAGTGGCCGCCATATTGAAATTCTTTGTTATTCGACCGATTTCGTTCAAAATCGATATTTAGGCTTCCCTTGGGTCAAGAAAGAGGAAATAGATGCCAAAATTTCAAAAAGTGACCGCCATATTGAAATTCTTTGTTATTGGACCGATTTCGTTCAAAATCGATATTTGGGCTTCCCTGGGGTCAAATAAGAGGAAATGATTTGCAAAATTATAAAAAGTGACAGCCATATTGAAATTCTTTGTTATTGGACCGATTTCGTTCAAAATCGATATTTGGGCTTCCCTGGGCTCAAATAAGAGGAAATGATTTGCAAAATTATAAAAAGTCGCCGCCATATTGAAATTCTTTGTTATTGGACCGATTTCGTTCAAAATCGATATTTAGGCTTCCCTTGGGTCAAGAAAGAGGAAATAGATGGCAAAATTTTAAAAAGTGACCGCCATATTGAAATTCTTTGTTATTGGACCGATTTCGTTCAAAATCGATATTTGGGCTTCCCTGGGGTCAAATAAGAGGAAATGATTGGCAACATTATAAAAAGTGACCGCCATATTGAAATTCTTTGTTATTGGACCGATTTCGTTTAAAATCGATATTTGGGCTTCCCTGGGGTCAAATATGAGGAAGTGATTGGCAAAATTATAAAAAGTGACCGCCATATTGAAATTTTTTGTTATTGGACCGATTTCGTTCAAAATCGATATTTGGGCTTCCCTGGGGTCAAATAAGAGGAAATGATTGGCAATATCATAAAAAGTCACCGCCATATTGAAATTCTTTGTTATTGGACCGATTTCGTTCAAAATCGATATTTAGGCTTCCCTTGGGTCAAGAAAGAGGAAATAGATGCCAAAATTTTAAAAAGTGACCGCCATATTGAAATTCTTTGTTATTGGACCGATTTCGTTCAAAATCGATATTTGGGCTTCCCTGGGGTCAAATAAGAGGAAATGATTGGCAACATGATAAAAAGTGACCGCCATATTGAAATTCTTTGTTATTGGACCGATTTCGTTCAAAATCGATATTTGGGCTTCCCTGGGCTCAAATAAGAGGAAATGATTTGCAAAATTATAAAAAGTCGCCGCCATATTGAAATTCTTTGTTATTGGACCGATTTCGTTCAAAATCGATATTTAGGCTTCCCTTGGGTCAAGAAAGAGGAAATAGATGCCAAAATTTTAAAAAGTGACCACCATATTGAAATTCTTTGTTATTGGACCGATTTCCTTCAAAATCGATATTTGGGCTTCCCTGGGGTCAAATAAGAGGAAATGATTGGCAACATTATAAAAAGTGACCGCCATATTGAAATTCTTTGTTATTGGACCGATTTCGTTTAAAATCGATATTTGGGCTTCCCTGGGGTCAAATAAGAGGAAGTGATTGGCAAAATTATAAAAAGTGACCGCCATATTGAAATTCTTTGTTATTGGACCGATTTCGTTCAAAATCGATATTTGGGCTTCCCTGGGGTCAAATAAGAGGAAATGATTGGCAATATCATAAAAAGTCACCGCCATATTGAAATTCTTTGTTATTGGACCGATTTCGTTCAAAATCGATATTTAGGCTTCCCTTGGGTCAAGAAAGAGGAAATAGATGCCAAAATTTTAAAAAGTGACCGCCATATTGAAATTCTTTGTTATTGGACCGATTTCGTTCAAAATCGATATTTGGGCTTCCCTGGGGTCAAATAAGAGGAAATGATTGGCAACATTATAAAAAGTGACCGCCATATTGAAATTCTTTGTTATTGGACCGATTTCGTTCAAAATCGATATTTGGGCTTCCCTGGGCTCAAATAAGAGGAAATGATTTGCAAAATTATAAAAAGTCGCCGCCATATTGAAATTCTTTGTTATTGGACCGATTTCGTTCAAAATCGATATTTGGGCTTCCCTGGGGTCAAATAAGAGGAAATGATTGGCAACATTATAAAAAGTGACCGCCATATTGAAATTCTTTGTTATTGGACCGATTTCGTTCAAAATCGATATTTGGGCTTCCCTGGGGTCAAATAAGAGGAAATGATTGGCAATATCATAAAAAGTCACCGCCATATTGAAATTCTTTGTTATTGGACCGATTTCGTTCAAAATCGATATTTAGGCTTCCCTTGGGTCAAGAAAGAGGAAATAGATGCCAAAATTTTAAAAAGTGACCGCCATATTGAAATTCTTTTTTATTGGAAAGATTTCGTTCAAAATCGATGTTTGGGCTTCCTTGGGGTCAAATAAGAGGAAATGATTGGCAAAATTATAAAAAGTGACCGCCATATTGAAATTCTTTGTTATTGGACCGATTTCGTTCAAAATCGATATTTAGGCTTCCCTTGAGACAAGAAAGAGAAAATAGATGCCAAAATTTTAAAAAGTCACCGCCATATTGAAATTCAAAATCGATATTCAAAATCGATATTTCGGCTTCCTGTGGTCAAGAAAGAGGAAATATTTGCCATAAGTTTTAAAAGTATGACGGCACCCCCCTCATCGCCGAGCGTCTAATAAAAGGAATCACACACAATATCAGAACAGAACATCATTCTCAGCAATCGCCTTCCATCAATAAAAATAACTACCTACACAAAGGACGTAACAAGGATTGTAAAGAAAACTCCTTCATCAACATCTATCTGTATTTAATTATGTTGTTCAGTATAGATCTATATATTATAAAAATGACTCTAATGCCGTTTCGCAAAGTGCTATAGTCGTGTAGAAGAAAGGGCAAAGAAACTCCACGACAGCACATCTTTTAAAATATAAAAGTAAATATCGAAAACACTTATGGAGCCACAGTCGGCTCCCACGCTGAACGAGAACTAACTTTAAACTAATTCACATTTCCCTTTTATATTTTTAGACTAACAAAATGGATGGAATGGATGATTACAATTTCCCCTTACATTCAACCAATCAGCCCACATTTCCGCTTTAATACATTTTCAAGTCAAATTAAATTCTATCCCCAACTACTTTTTTATTTTCCGTTTCATCCTACTTCCTACTTCCTACTAATATTATAAAGGCGAAAGTTTGTGTGTATGTTTGTTCCTCTTTAACGCAAAAACTACTGGATGGATTTGGCTGAAATTTGGAATGGAACCGACCGACCGACCGACCGACTGACTGACCGACCGACTGACAGACTGACCGACACAAGTAGGCTAGCATTAGAATATAATATGTAGTTATAAGTTTATTAATTGTATGAGCGCAGACTCGCCAACAAACTGCATGTGCAGTTTGGCGTGGTAGAATAAGTTTACTAATACTTGTTATTATATTTCTGAATAAAAAATTAAAAAAAAAAAAAAAAGATAGATTATACCCTGGATTAACATATAGGCTACAAATTATCCCGGAAAATCCAAGGTTCCCGCGGGATTTTGAAAAACCACTGATAGATGGCGCTGATTGTACTTAAATCACGCTTACATTATCCGCAGTATCGAGAATAAGTAAAAAATTCCAATTCAACAATCAAGTAGGATAAACACAGTTATTGAAGTTTTTCATTAGCAATAGAAAATTTCTTAGGGATTAGGGATTAGGGATGGATTACATCATGTGTAGATCCTATCCTATCCTATTATCCTATTAAAAATTATAAATTATACACACATGACCAGTCATTATAATATCTAGCAATGTACTCACTATGACTGGACAAATCGATACCTTGTACTAATTGTATTATTTATTTCGTAATCCATCCCTAATCCCTAAGAAATTTTCTATTGCTAATGAAAAACTTCAATAACTGTGGTTATCCTACTTGATTGTTGAATTGGAATTTTTTACTTATTCTCGATACTGCGGATAATGTAAGCGTGATTTAAGTACAATCAGCGCCATCTATCAGTGGTTTTTCAAAATCCCGCGGGAACCTTGGATTTTTCCGGAATAATTTGTAGCCTATGTGTTTATCCAGGGTATAATCTATCTCCATTCCAAATTTCAGCCAAATCCATCCAGTAGTTTTTGCGTTAAAGAGGAACAAACATACATACAAACTTTCGCCTTTATAATATTAGTAAGAAGTAGGATACGCTCTAAATCGGGAGTCCCAGTAAAAGGTTTAGCACTTTTATCTTGAAGTTTTGATAAAGCATCTATTAATGTTGCTTGAAGTCGCGCTATGCTAGGGAGAAATTTTCGATAAAAATTAATCATATCTTCTAAATCCCTGTACTGTTTTAGGTAGAGGAAAATCCTGTAAACTCTTAATGCGGTCAGCAGGAGAGCCAATCCCGGGAGCGCTTATTTTGTATCCAAGGAAACGAACCTCTGGAACATTAAAATACCATTCTTCTCGTTATCAACTATACCGTATCCTTCAAAAACGTTTGAAAAGAATACGTAAATGTTTTGCATGCTGTTCGCTATCTTTTGAAGAAACTAAAATATCATCGACGTACGCGAACTAAAAATCTAAACCACGAACAACTTTGAACCCAGAGAAGCCTAAATATTGATTTTGAACGAAATCTGTCCAATAACAAAGAATTTCAATATGGCGGTCACTTTTTAAAATATTGGCATCTATTTCCTCTTTCTTGACCCAAGGGAAGCCTAAATATCGATTTTGAACGAAATCGGTCCAATAACAAAGAATTTCAATATGGCGGTCACATTTTATAATTTTGCCAATCATTTCCTCTTATTTGACCCCAGGGAAGCCCAAATATCGATTTTGAACGAAATCGGTGCAATAACAAAGAATTTCAATATGGCGGTCACTTTTTATAATTTTGCCAATCATTTCCTCTTATTTGACCCCAGGGAAGCCCAAATATCGATTTTGAACGAAATCGGTCCAATAACAAAGAATTTCAATATGGCGGTCACTTTTTAAAATTTTGGCATCTATTTCCTCTTTCTCGACCCAAGGGAAGCCTAAATATCGATTTTGAACGAAATCGGTCCAATAACAAAGAATTTCAATATGGCGGCGACTTTTTATAATTTTGGCATCTATTTCCTCTTTCTTGACCCAAGGGAAGCCTAAATATCGATTTTGAACGAAATCGGTCCAATAACAAAGAATTTCAATATGGCGGTCACTTTTTAAAATTTTGGCATCTATTTCCTCTTTCTTGACCCAAGGAAAGCCTAAATATCGATTTTGAACGAAATCGGTCCAATAACAAAGAATTTCAATATGGCGGTCACTTTTTAAAATTTTGGCATCTATTTCCTCTTTCTTGACCCAAGGGAAGCCTAAATATCGATTTTGAACGAAATCGGTCCAATAACAAAGAATTTCAATATGGCGGTCACTTTTTAAAATTTTGGCATCTATTTCCTCTTTCTTGACCCAAGGGAAGCCTAAATATCGATTTTGAACGAAATCGGTCGAAAAACAAAGAATTTCAATATGGCGGTGACTTTTTAAAATTTTGGCATCTATTTCCTCTTTCTTGACCCAAGGAAAGCCTAAATATCGATTTAGAACGAAATCGGTCCAATAACAAAGAATTTCAATATGGCGGTCACTTTTTAAAATTTTGGCATCTATTTCCTCTTTCTTGACCCAAGGGAAGCCTAAATATCGATTTTGAACGAAATCGGTCCAATAACAAAGAATTTCAATATGGCGGTCACTTTTTAAAATTTTGGCATCTATTTCCTCTTTCTTGACCCAAGGGAAGCCTAAATATCGATTTTGAACGAAATCGGTCGAAAAACAAAGAATTTCAATATGGCGGTGACTTTTTAAAATTTTGGCATCTATTTTCTCTTTCTTGACCCAAGGGAAGCCTAAATATCGATTTTGAACGAAATCGGTCGAAAAACAAAGAATTTCAATATGGCGGCGACTTTTTCAATTTTTGGCATCCATTTCCTCTGTGTAGAAGAAGATTAATATCGTGGTTGAGCTAGCAATTAAAATATCGATGCCATCATCGACCATCCCTACGCAGACAACAATGTTTATAGGCTTTCGCCTCCTTACGGATCCGAAAGGATGCGTACGCATCCTTACGGATCCGTAAGGACGCGTACGCATCCTTACGGATCCGTAAGGACGCGTACGCATCCTTTCGGATCCGTAAGGACGCGATCCTTACAAGTGTGTCTTATAGCATCGGCATAAATGCGAATCGATCCTCACAGATGTGGTTCCACCCAAATCGGAATTATAATTCGATTCCGCGTTTGACATTAGCTACTGTCATTTTGTAAAATAATGATACCACATATAATATTGTAGTGATGAACACAAAAATCGATAAACAATCGCGATTTATGTTTATGTAATCATAATATTGGTGTGCCAATTAAAGACTAAATTATTGATTTTGACGTGACAACGTCTTATAAATTGGTTTGCCGGGTGACACTTCAAGAAACTGCGTTACGCTCCGCTCACGTTATGCGCTCACAATGAGAGCGAGTGAGAGGCATGGTTAGCCCGCCTAAGAGCGAGAGAGACAGACATAAAAAGTGAAAGGCACGCGTCCCTTCCACTCGAGCACAGTTAGCCCGCCTAAGAGCGAGAGAGACAGAGCGAGAGAGAGAGAGTGAGAGAGATAGGCATACACACCGGTTCATGTCTTGCGCTTCTATTTCGGTTGTCACGTAAAACTTTCGCCCGTATACCGACTTTACAGGCAACCAATTGAATTTGAAATTGAACCAATTTTTTTTATTTAAATAAATACATAATTACTCATAATAATTATTTATTAATTAGTAACCGCTGCTTTATTTTATAAAAAGTTAATATTTTTGTTTTTTATATTAAAAACAAAACTTATAATAAAAGAACCTAGATAGTTTTCTGTATTGGCAACCCGTGCGCGCTCGTGCAGCTATCGCCATTTTGTTTATCTTGTCATTCGGCTTCATTCTCCCAGTCTGACTGCACGAATATCTTGTTTCATTGCGAATCGATATTTTGTTATTTTGTTGGGTTTTTGTTTTAAAGTTTTGTTACGTTGTGTTTGTTGTTACGTTTATAGTTTTTTTGTGAACTTTGAGTGAATCTATTTGTTTTGGTTTTCCATCAAAATGGATCCTCAGCCAAGTACATCACAAAAAGACGTGGATGTTTTCTTGTCCCCAAGAAAAAAACGTCCACGAAAAGCTTTCACTGTTACTGAAAAAGTAATGATCCGCAATGCCTACAAGTACGTGAAAAATGAAACTTCTGCGCAATTGGAGGCCTTTGAAGTAGTGGAAGAAAATGAATGTATGAGCAAAGTTGCTGACATATTGGGAATAACCTCACGCTCTGTTTGTAACGTTTTGAAGGAAGTAAATAAAGGTGCGGCGCCAACTCCTCCTAAAAAAACTGGACCAAAGCGAAGTTTCAAAGACAAAATTGATGAATTTACATTCTCCGCAATACGAAGACTTGTTCATCAGTTCTTTTACCGAAATGAACCTCCAACGATTGCAAAGGTTAGTCAATCAGTCAGACAGTATTATTTTATACCTACATCTTTTATATATATAAGTAATGATTCCAAACTATTATAAAATTTACTATTTTAGATTTTACAAGTGATGAACGATGATCCAGAAATGCCCAAGGTTTCCAAAGACACCCTCAGAAAAATTTTGAAGCATCTTAATTTTAAATTTGTTGCACGGTCACGCAAGAGCACACTTATTGATCGAAATGATATAATAACATGGCGCCAGCGTTACTTGCGATCTATATGTCAGTTTTGACGAGAAGGGAGACATATATATTATCAAGATGAAACTTGGGTTAACGCAGGTAAGGCTAACATTTTGAATTTATATACATTTTACATTAAATTTAATAGTAATATTGAATGTTAATGTACTATATTTATTTTTAGGTCATACTGTAAAAAAAACTTGGGTGGACAAGAAAGTCACATCATCTCGGCAAGCGTTTTTGGAGGGACTGACCAGTGGATTAAAAAATCCATCTGGAAAAGGCAAACGTCTCATAATTAGCCATATAGGTAGTGAAGAAGGCTTCCTGGAAAAGGGGCTCATGATTTTTGAAGCAAAGAAAAATTGTGAAGATTACCATGATGAGATGAACGCATTTTGTTTTGAGGAGTGGTTCGCTGGAGTCTTACCAAAATTAAGACCAAACTCAATTGTGGTGATGGATAATGCACCTTACCACTCCCGAAAATTGGAAACGGCACCAAAAATGAGCTAGAAAAAAGCTGCCATTCAAGACTGGCTTTTAAATAAAAATATTCATTACGAACCAGATATGGTTAAAGCTACGCTTTTAGAACTGATTCCACATAACGAGTCTTTTAATAAGTACGCTGTAGACGAAATGGCAGCACAACATGGGATCACGGTTTTAAGACTGCCCCCTTACCATTGCGAGCTGAACCCTATCGAATTGATATGGGCGCAGGTAAAGGGGCATGTAGCTCAAAATAATAAAACCTTCAAATTGACAGACGTGAGAAATTTATTTGAGGAAGGCATTCAAAAAATTACGGCTACAGAATGGTCTAAATGCGTATCCCATGTTGTCAAAGAAGAGGAAAAATCGGCCAAGTGCGAGTCGGGCCTCGCTCTATTAGGGTTCCGTTAAAAAAAATTAAATAAAAAGATTTCCATCTACCCACCTACCCATTTTAATTTAATTTTTTTAATTTAATTTAATTTTTATTATTTGTTGTTATAGCGGCAATAGAAATACATAATATGTGAAAATTTCATCTGTCTATCTATTACGGTTTACGAGATACAGCCCGCTGACAGACGGACGGACGGACGGACGGACGGACGGACGGACGGACGGACAGCGTAGGCTTAGTAATAGGGTCCCGTTGGTACCCTTTGGGTACGGAACCCTAAAAAATGAGTAGGCTAGATATTTTAATTGACAATATCACAGACACATTTATAATACATGTTACAGAAAGTGACAGCGATAGCGATAGCGAAGACGGCGACGATTTATAAAATAAAATATTACCATAATACATCTATTTGTTTTATTTCTCATGTTCCTTCATGATCACATTTTTTTATTTATTTCACACACAATTATTAAAGAAAACTCTCAGATCCTTAATAAAATTAATCGTCATAACTAAATTATCCGTTCAGAAATATTTAATTTCCTGATATACTTAGTTTCTATTAAAGTAGTAGTTGTTTAGATATACTACTATAAACGAGAGGAATCGATTCGGAAATATTCCATTTCCGTATCGAATAATTTCGTAACGTCACTATTTAGTACTTGTCATAACGTTGCAACACTGAAATTGTCAAATCTGGAATCTTATTAAAAATTAAAATTCCGAATTATCGTCTGCCGTCTGCGGCCGTCTGCCTGTGCTCTATGATTTGTTTTTTGCAAATGGCGTCAACGTAAATAAACAATTTCTACAGCAAAAATAATTTTATTTAATATATGATGGCTCCAAAACTAAAGTTTGCAGAAGGTTCGTTGTTAAATAATAACTTTTTTTACAATAATATTGTTACTATATACTTGTTTTACACTTCAATTATTGTCTTTCAGGTGAAAAAGTTTTGTGCTTCCATGGACCTCTTATTTATGAAGCTAAATGCCTAAAAAGTTCAGTAACTAAAGATAAACATGTACGCTATTTAATACATTACGCTGGATGGAATAAGAAGTAAGTTTTTCAACTCATTTACAACAAAGAACTTGTGACCCTTGAATTCATCATTCACTTAAAAATACATACATACTTTTTGTTTTGAAGTTATCCACTTACTTTCCGTCCGCTGGGCAAAATGTCTGTGACGAGAGCCATTCCTATTTTTTACTCCAGTCAGCTGCATGTCAGCTGGTAAAGGCAGAATCAAATTATTATTGGGTAGGTATTCAGACTGACAAGTCCTTTTGAATTTTATTAACAATCTCTCTAGTAACATATTTAGATAAATACATGACGTGCAAGTCATGGCTGCAATACCAAATTAGTGGCCAGTTTCACCAACGCAGAGTGATCATTTAACCGAGGAATAAATTGGGGATTCTGATAGTTTTTGTGTTGAAAATGCTGTCAAAATATGAAATTTATGCTCAGATGACTTATTTTACGTTGGTGAAGTCGGCTCTTTAAGCAGTGATAGCCTAGTGGTTAGGACTGTGGTCTCATATTCGGGGGGTGCAGGTTCGATCCTGGGTACACACCTCTGACTTTTCGGAGTCATGTGTGTTTAAGCAATTAACTATCACTTGCTTCAAGGGTGAAGGAAGACATCGTGAGGAAACCTGCACATCTGAGAGTTCTTCATAATGTTCTTGAAGGTGTGTGAAGTCCATCAATTCACATTTTTTTTTTTTTTTTTTTTTTTTTTTATACATTATAGGCACACGCTTGACCACTATCACACCTGATGGAAAGTGATGATGTGGCCTAAGGTGGAACGCGTTTGCCTAGAAGATGCCTATTCACCCTTGCTTTAAAGATACCCAAATTGTACGTGTTAGGAAACACAGATCTCGGCAGAGCGTTCCAGACCCGAGCCGTGCGAATCAGAAATGAAGACTTGAACCGCTTCGTGCGCGTGGATGGTATATCAACGATATAGGGATGGAAGCTCTGCCGATGTCTTGCAGTGCGGTGGTAAAAAGGTGAAGGGGGGACAAGGTCGAAGAGCTCCTGAGCACACTCACCGAAATATATCCTATAAAACACCGATAAGCCGGCAACTTTTCGACGGTGATCGAGGCTCTGAAGTTTGGCTAAGAGTGGAGAGTCCTTGCCAATGAGTTTCCTAGCTCGACGATCTACAGCATCTAGTGCCGCAAGTTGGTACTTAGCAGAGCCATCGAAGAGATGACTGCAGAAGAGAGCCATCGAAGAGATGATTGGGCCAGCGTGGTGGACTATGGCCTATAACCCTTCTCTGAGAGGAGACCTGCGCTCAGTAGTGAGCATTGATGGGTTGCTAATGATGAATGATGACGAAGTCGGCTCTTAATTTATTAATGTTGTTCATTTATGTAAAAAATGGTTTGAAGCATATTTTGTGTGAAACAAATGCAGCTGTTGAAAACATTTCATTGGATAGGCATCTCCTATGAAAACAGACAAAGAAATGCTGTTTTTCTTGTTACTATATGTTACTTATTTGCCCATATGAAATAAAATACAATACATGAAAAGCTTAGCTTTTCTCAAGTATATGGGATACTTACACCTTAGAGCATAATATATTTTATGTGGGTTTGAATGTAAAATCCAAAATAAAAGCAGAATAGTTTTGCCTCTATGGAAATTCATTTGAGAGACTACATTATTTGTTTGTTATTAACTTTTCTTAATTATAGTTAAAACAAGTGGGTAGATAAATTATTATTTCAGTGATTTTCTTATTGAAACATAATAGAAGCCTTCCTTTTTCTTTCTGATATACAATTAAGATTGTATCATTACAGTTGGGATGAGTGGGTGCCAGAAAGTAGGGTGCTGAAGTACAATGAGGCCAACGTGCAGAGACAGAAAGAGGTGCAAAGAGCCCACTCAGCTCAGCCTGTGAAGACTAAAAAAAGTTAGTTTTTTTTTCATTTAATTTTTATTTAATGACAATCCTTGACTGCTATCTCACCTGATAATGAGTAATGATGCAGTCTATCCTCTCGACCATGTGCGCCATTTTGTGACGTCTGCAGCTCTGTGTATCACCTTCTTGGGTGGGCCGTTTTCACACTAGAATCTGTCAAGTCGTCAGACTTGGAAAATACTCCAGTAGTAATTCAATTAAAGTTTCAGAATCTAACATTAAAAAGAATGTTAGTGACTGGCAGCCCTATCAGGTTACCCGTGCGACAGAAGGTAACACTTAGTGGCAGAGTCAGCAAAATGCCATTGCGATACAATTATTTTTGTGTTATATGCAATTCTTTTATTTTTTGTACTCAATTATATTATATGCTCAAAAATCTGGGAAGCCTTAAAGGAACTGGGTATAGAGCACAAATATATAAGAATTATAAAAAATATTTATAAACACAGTTCGGCTTGTTTCCGCCTAGAAAAAGAAGGAAATAAATTTCAAATACAAAAAGGCGTGAGACAGGGTGACCCCCTTTCACCAACACTATTTCTGGCCGTATTAGAAATGATCTTCAGGAATCTGGAATGGAGAGACATGGGCATAACTATTAATGGCCGCACGCTAACGCACCTACGATTTGCTGATGATATCGTATTATTTGCAAAAACACCAGCTGATCTAAGTAAGATGATAAATGATCTAGCATCGGAAAGTGCAAAGGCCGGATTGAAGCTAAACCTGGAAAAAACAAAAACCATGACCAATGGCAACAAAGACCCTGTAATAGTGGAACAGAACCAAATCTCCTACGTTGAAGAATACATATATCTTGGTCAACTGATGTCTCCAGACGACAACGAAAACAAAGAAGTCGAAAGAAGAGTTGCGAACAGCTGGAAAAAATATTGGGGCCTAAAAGAAATAATGAAAGACAAGACCTTACACAATTCAACGAAAAGCAAATTATTTGACACATGCATCCTGCCAGTGCTGACATACGGGAGTGAAACATGGGCTTTAACAAAAAACGTAACAAATAAACTCTCCGTATGCCAACATGCCATGGAAAGGAGCATGACTGGGATCAAAAGAAAAGACAATGTAAGGAGTAGCAACATCAGAAGAAAGACTAAGGTACAGGACATAACTTTGAAAATAAGAAGACAAAAGTGGAAATGGGCAGGCCACATGATCAGGGGAAAGGATAAATGGAGTAAAATAGTCACACAATGGTACCCAAGAGATGGTAAGAGAAAGAGAGGTAGACCACAAAAAAGGTGGGAGGACGACATTAGACAAGTCGCGGGAACAACATGGGGTAGAGTGGCCATAGAAAGGAAAGAATGGAGAAGATTGGAGGAGGCCTTTGCCACCTGGCAAACGGACACGCAAAAGTGGAAAAAAAGATCAATCTACGAAAATAAAGAAAACACTGTCATGTCCGAAAAGAGGCTATAAATAAATAAAAATAAATAAATAAAATATTTTATGCTTATGATAGAAAATTAGAGGTTCCCCATCAAAGTTAGCCTAACTTGATGGGGAACCTCTAATTTTCAAGGGGCCAATGTTACACTCCAAGTCCTCGACAATACCAATGGAAATTGCGACGTGATTGCAGAGCAAACCAACAAACGATATACACTCCTGTTTCATAATATTACTAAGGGTATTGTTAAATTTCAGCGCCGGCAAAAGGTCGTAAGTCCGAAGCTGCAAGCTCCACACCCGCTAGAGAGGATTCCAGAGCATCTACACCAGCTGGTAAGTGAACTTTAGTATATCCAAAATGAACTTATGTCCACCTGACTGAACCCTGTCACATCGGCCAACCTCCTCAGAGATTAGCCATCTGCGCGGGAGCATTATATTAAAGTGCACAAGTATGCATTAACACAGGTGCACTCTCTATTCCCTCACTCTCACAGTCCGATGGGACGGAAATCCAACACAACTGGAGAGAGATTAGGCGCAGGATCAACAGCTTTACATGCTCGAAAATAAACATATACAAAAATATATAACCAGCATCAAGGTTGTTAGCAAGCATTTTTAGCATGTATGCTTTATCTCTGTAAACACCTGTGTTTGCGTATACACTTGTGCACTATAATATCTCCCGTGCAGATGGATAATCTCTGAGGAGGTTGGCCGCCTTGACCAGATTCAGTTGGCTGGACACTATTATTGATATTTTTTCCACTTATTTCAGGTAGAGACAGTGAGTCTGGATCAACCGCAGCTAAAGCCACTAAGACACAAAGTAAAGACACTCCCGCTGATTCTGGATCTGACCAACCCAAGTAAGATGGATTTTCACAGAGGTCTTTTTAGCAGTAGTTGTAGGAAATGTAGCAATTCATACTCCCATACTAAAGTGCCTGTCTCTAA
Source organism: Oeneis ivallda (assembly GCA_029955525.1). NCBI lineage: Eukaryota > Metazoa > Arthropoda > Insecta > Lepidoptera > Nymphalidae > Oeneis > Oeneis ivallda. The sequence goes on along the minus strand of JARPMR010000020.1, from coordinate 6,460,412 downwards.
CCTTCTCACAATTTAGTATGGACTCATCCCCACCTCGCAACAATTATAGCATGTGTGTCAATATGTTTTATTAGGGTCTAAAAAAAGAAAAATGACCTTTTTCAGTTGCAAATTGCAAATGAATGGGGGAATTTTCTGTATTAAAAAAAAAACTTTCCTCCGAAAATTTGTTTATTTTAAACAAAAATCTGTTTTTCTCTCGTTTTTCTTACTCAAATGAGTTTATACAAGAAGCATGGCTATCTAACTGAAAAAATCATTGGAGGAAGGTTTTGATGATTATTTCTTGTGCCTATGTATGCATCACTATGCTGTATATTTAAACAACGTACCTAATTAAATCTAATATAGCTAAAATAGCTTTTTTGGGACCCGATAATATAATATTACTAGCTGGTGCCCACGACCTCGTCCATGTGGATTTAGTTTTTAAATTCCCTCGGGATGTCTGATTTTCCGGGATAAAAAAACTATGTCACTCACCAGGTCCTCAACTATACCAATGCAAAAAATCAAGTCAATCTGTTGCTCTGTTGCGACGTGATTGAAGGACAAACCAACAAACAAACACACTTTCGCATTTATAATATTAGTAAGGATTAGTAAGATAAGTAGTCTATTTGGGTTAGACTATCTCGCAATCTAACGTCGTTCGAGATTTTGCCTAGCAACATAATAGTACTCGTAATAACATTGTTTGACATAGAACCTAAATCTCGAACTGTAAATAATATGACTGTCGTGTAATTAACATAGGTATTTCAATTTGCAATAACAAATATTAATGTCAATAATTATGATAAAAACTAACCTATCTTTACCAAATTACAGATAGTTACGAATTTTGATCAAAATCAGTTCAGTAGTTTTCGAGTTTATCCCGAACATACATCGTCACACGAGATTTTTATGTATATAGATATGGGAATATTTTCCTCTTTATTACCCACAAAGAAAATATAAGGTCAAGAAATCGAGTAAAAAACTACATAAAATCTTACATCCCCAGAATTCCCACACATTTGAAGAATGCCTTAAATTTTATATAACCTACTAGACATTCAAATAAAATATGTTTCAAATCTGTTGGGGGAGGACCGGTTTTCCCAGTGTCCTTTGGCCCCCCTTTTTTTTCTTTTGTTGCATTAATATATAGATGATAAGGAACTCATAAAGTTAGCATTTTGTGAATTACAGAAAGAAACGTGGCCGTCTAGACCTATCAATCGAAACCGAAGAACAATACCTGGCAAAAGTTGAAGTCAAAATCAAAATACCTGAGGAATTAAAAGTTTGGCTCGTAGACGACTGGGACGTTATAACGAGACAGCAAAAACTAGCTATCCTTCCCGCTAAACTGACAGTTTCACAGATTGTTGACAACTACTTAGCGTTTAAGAAGTCTAGTAAACTACACAATCAGGCCAAGGAATCTGTGTTGATGGACATTACTGAGGGGATTAAGGAGTACTTCAACGCGACGCTGGGCTCACAGCTTTTGTACAAGTTTGAACGGCCGCAGTACAGTGAAATTTTACAGGTTTGTATCTATGCTATCTCTTCAAGTAGCAGATATCTGTATTTCATGTATATTTCTGCCTATTTCAAATAAAATAAAATTCTCATGTCGCGGTGTTTGTTACCAAACTCCTCCGAAACGGCTTGACCGATTTTTATGAAACTTTGTGTGCATATCGGGTAGGTCTGAGAATCAGCCAACATCTATTTTTCATACCCCTAAATGATAAGGGTGACCCACCCCTAAATATTTTTGCTGGCGGTAAGAAGTTCGCTGGGTCAGCTAGTTTCATATAAAATTGTCTGAAAAGTAAAATACGATATTTCGTTGATTAGAATAATAAAAAATATTATAATTTGCAATCCTAGTAATGCCACCAAGGATCATTTTTAGCGTTATTGATTTATATAAAGAGCTACTAGCAATCTAATCATCATGAGCAACCCATCAACGGCTCACTACAGAGAGCACTTCTTCTTTTAGAGCAGGGTTATAAGCCATAGTCCACCACGCTGGCCAAATGCAAATTGGCAGACTTCACACATCTTTATGAACATTATAGAGAACTCTCAGGTGTGCAGTTTTCCTCACGATGTTTTCCTTCACCTTTGAAGCTTGTGATATTTAATTTCTTAAACACATTGCACATACATGCCCCAGTTGCTAACACTGTATAGGCAATCAATTTTTTCTCCACTGTCTTAATAAGGTAAACAAGTGGTTTCTCGCAGAAGGGCGTAAGCGACAAGCGTAAGGTGGTACATAAAAGCATGCGACAGGCGATTTTCGGTGAGCTTTGTGAGGTTTACAAATTGAAAACTATAATTCCAATTTGAATAATTTCAATGCAATATGTAATTTGGGTATCTTAACTAAATTCGCTTAGAGATAGAAACACAATTGGAAAAAAAATTCTCGATAGAAAGTTTTCCCAAACTTTGATCAAATAATCTCCTTTTTTAGGTTTAACCCTTGTTTAAATAGAAACGGTAGGTTTTTTCCTGCAATTTTTTTTATTTGTGTTGATATAAATAATTACTAAAAGCGGTGAGAAAAATTCTTTGATTATTGGCATCCATAATTTTTTAAATCAATTTTAAAGATTTTTCAATTCCCGACCCCTGAATCCATAATTTCCATCTCTTTCCTAGCACTGCTAGCACTGCAAAATATATAGCTCTATCCCATTCGTACGACCCAAACAATTTAGGGTCGTTATAGCCCCTTAACGTACTGATAAGAGAACAGTGCTACAAGTATAAAACTAAACTTAAGAACGTTAAAATCAGTACCTTTTCATTTGGTTACAGGATTACCCCGACACACCCATGTCTCAAATATACGGCTCAATACATTTGCTGCGGCTATTCGCCAAGTTGGGCCCAATGTTGGCCTACACAGCGTTGGACGAGAAGTCTCTCCAGCACGTGCTGACTCACATCCAAGACTTCCTCAAGTACATGGTGACCAACAGGTCGACGCTGTTCAATTTACAAGACTACGGCAACGCGACGCCGGAGTATCACAGAAAAGTGCAGTAGTTAGCTAGTATAAGTAATGTTTCGAGTTTAGTAATAAAATGTAAATGTATGAATGATTTTGTCTCACTTTCAGTTGTTTTATGAGTAAGTGTCAATTGCACCATCGGTCAGTGACTTTTAACCAAGGAGTAAAGTTGAAAAGTTGAGAAAATCTGTCAAAACATGAAATTTATTGGACCGGTTAAGCGTTAGTTAGTAGTGCCACTTTAGTAGTGACACTAATGTCGATTTCACCGACGTCGAGTGACGTTTAACTAAGGAATAAATTGGGTGTTCTGATAGTTTTTGTGTTGAAAATCAGCCAAAACGCTAAAATAAAATTTACGCTCGGATAAGACTTAGGCTGAGATCTTAAGTCTTGAGCAGAGTTAAAGTACAATCTGTAGTACTCTGACTCTGCTCAAGACTTAAGATAGAGTTGAAATGATATGCAAATATGTTCTGACATAATCTGTCTTGTTTTAACTCAGTCTTGAGTCTGAGCTGAGTCAGTGCCATCTATAGATATTACCCTAAGTATACGTTGGTGAAATCGACCCATGAATCAAAATTTCAAAGCACTTTTTTTCAATACTATGATGAAGAAGCAGCTGTAGTAGTGTGATTTTACACAAATCTCTAAATTCAACTTGACAGATTTAAAAATAATAAATCATATTATTATCTTTCACAATATATCTCGTTGAAAAGTATTGAACTTCATCAATTTAGACTAGAGATTTGTGTAGGTACAAATGAATAAGCGCCTTTGTACACATTTTTTTGTAGAGAAATGAAATGAAATTAACGTTTTGATTTTTGTATGTGTGTTTTATGCTGTATCACGCATAGACTTTGTTTTTCCAAGGCTGATGTATTATGTTATGGCTGTTATGAGTTCAGTGAACTTGAATGCAAATCGAAAAAACAGTTTTTTCTCTATTGAGTATAAATACTAATACTTAGTGCATACAATTTTTGACGGCATCCCATTGTCCATTGGCAATAAAATTATTACATGTTTTTATGTGTTTCAATCTTTACAAAATTAATAAGTAGAGCACACCCGACATGAGAATCTATGGCTGGACTATCCTTACTAATATTATAAATGCGAAAGTGTGTTTGTTTGTTGGTTTGTCCTTCAATCACGCCGCAACAGGGCTACGGATCGACGTGATTTTTTGCATGGGTATAGTTGAGGACCTGGAGAGTGACATAGGCTACTTTTTATCCCGGACAAGCAAATAGTTCCCGAGGGATTTTAAAAACTATATCAACGCGGACGAAGTCGCGGGCATCAGCTAGTGTACTATATACCTTACCTGACAACTTAAAGTTTTCTAAGCTTCTCAGTTTTCTGCTCCATCATAAGATCCTCCCCTACCTAACATCTGCTTATTGAGATATCATTTTAATGAGCCCAAACAACTAACTACCAAAAACTATATAAGTAGCTGAGGAGTTGGGTATCCCTCAGACTACTTGATGCTGCACCATCAGCTCAAGGTTACGGAGTCTTGGAAATAATCTAAAAGTAGGAAATGAGCTGATGATCAGCAAACGCCTCAGCAGATCTTCATAAATTACAGCTAAATCCACCTCGATTAAATTAGATTTCAAACAGATAAAGCCGCATCAAAATCGGTCCATATCGATGATAAAAAGACCCATCGATGCAAAGGTATACCTACTAAACCCTCTTTTCCAACGGGGGTTAAAAATAAATAATCGAATGAGTTTTTTGAACTCATAGCTTTAAAATGTTCTTTGCCGTAGCCCTCGTCGAAACATTGGTTTTAGGGTTCCGTAGTAATAAACAAGGAACCCTTATAGTTTCGCCATGTCCGTCCGTCCGTCCGCTGTTTAGCTCAGAGACTATTAGTACTAGAAAACTGTAATTTGACAAGGGTTTAAATAAAGTGGTGAAATAATATTGTAAAAAATATTTTTTTAGGGTAGGTACCTTCCCTACATGTAAAGTGGGGATGAATTTTTTTTCTCGTCTATCCCATAGTTTGGGATGTCGTAATAGATCTTTCAAAAATATTGTGGGTGTGGCAACATCATTTATCGATTCAGGGATTCCTTTGTGAAATATGATACTTTAAAGTGTTAAATTTTTTTAGAGTCCAGTGTGATAAATGCGAAAGTGTTTGTTTGTTGGTTTGTCCTTCAATCACGCAGTTACGGATTAATGTGAGTTTTTGCATGGGTATACTTGATGACATATAGGCTGCTTTTTATCCCGGAAAATCAAAGAACTCTTTGATTTTCCGTGCGGACGAAGTCAACTCAGTATCATGTACCTACCTATCCCGTACACTTAAAAGAAGCTCCAGTCACCGTTTTGTAACTGAATATGGTTTTGAAAATTTTTTAGTCCATCCGTTTGGGAATGGAACCCGAGAACGATTTGCTGACACCCGGCACCTTAGCATCAGAAAAGTCGTTGTAACCTTTAATTATCGCCTTATTAGAATAGTAATGAAGTTCTATGTGTCGGGGTCAACTCGATACACGTACCGAATAAAACCGATCAAGATGACTCATTCACACGCCAAAGTGCGTGAGTTGACAAATATATCTCCTACCAATTCTACGGAAATAACTTTCTATTATAATAGCTACCTATCTGTTAAAATAAGACCTTTATTATTTTTTAGGAAAACCTTTGTTATTTAGTCGACCTCCCTGGCGATGGCGCTGTGGTCTTATAACTGGGAGGTCTGGGGTTCGATTCCCGGTGGGGACAATTTGGGAATTAATAATTTCTGTGTTGTCTCTGGTCTGGTCTGATGAGAGGCTTTGTACGTGGCTAGTTACCACTCTACCGTCAAAGATGTGCCGCCAGGCGCCGGCACGATGGCGCATAGAAACCGATTATTACGCTGCCATACTACCCCTTTCAAATTAGTCCGCTACCATAATCAGTTATGTTACAAGTTTGTATACCTACCTACGTACTTACATATAGGCACGAGTAGTGTACAATACCGGCAAATTGGCTAAGTACAACATTAATACATGTCATGAGGATAACAATAATCTCAATCATAATTGATATGCTTGTATACCTAAGTCTCTTTTGGTAAGTATTTTCTCTTACAGATGTAGCCTACAATATTCGAACAACTGTTCCTAACTACATAGATATAGAAACAAGGTCGTTAGCCATATGGTATTACCTACTTATTTATAAAGAGGCAATACGGTCGGTACCTATGCTACAAATGACGTAAATATCCCAGGTAGCAATTTTTCGTCATCACGACGTCCATTCACAGTCATTTCCGACGTTAATGACGTCGTAATCTTCGTCGCACGGACGTACGAAATGACCAGCATATGTCATATCCCTCAGGACGTCTCTAAATGACGTTTATTGGACGTCGACGATAAGACGTCAGTAGAACGTCACATAGAACTACAATTAGAACGTCTTTTGAGGTCGTTAGTAGGACGTCATATAGAAATATAATTATAACGTAATATGAACGTCATATAGAACTACAAATAGAACGTAATATGAACGTCTTCTGAGGTCGTGAGCAGTACGCCTTCTGAAGTCGTCAGTAGGACGCCTGCTGGAGGCGTCAGTAGGGTGTCTTTCGAGGTCGTTATCAGGACGTCTTCTGAAGACGTCAATAGGACGCCTGCTGGAGGCGTTAGTAAGACGTCTTTTGAGGTCGTTATTAGGTCGTCCTGAAATCGTTATCAGGACGTCTTCTGAAGACGTCAATAGGACGCCTGCTGGAGGCGTTAGTAGGACGTCTTGTAGAACCGTAATATGGACGTCTTCTAAAAACGTCAGTAGGACGTTTTTGCAGACGTTGAGAGGACGTCATCTTACCGTCAAAATATCGTTCAATGGGCAATAACGTTAACTATTGCCAATATTTTAACGATAAAAAATACGTCCCAATGTGTGTTCTCAGTCTGCAAAAAAGCCATTTCTGGACATCTGATGGAAACAGAACAGGCTAAAAGAAAAATAAAACCACAATTTTAACTGATTTAGCATAATTGCAAAACCCTTTTATTAATAAAATCAGTTTTTTCTTCAAGCTTTCCATGAGAGCTTATCATTGAACGACTTTTTTCTTAATTAAGGGGTATTTATTTATTTATTTATTTATTTATTTATTTACTATAAAGTAATCAACAGCGTTACATCTAATTAGTATACAATTAAGAATAGTTATAAAATAAGGCCAAACAGATTACACAATAATTACAAAATACATATTAACATAATATAATTTCATATTACATATTAGGAAAGAAAAGAAGAAAAGTAATTAGTTCAAAATCGATTTTACTGTATAAACTAAGGCGCGCTTGCAGAAATGTCGTAACCCAGAGTTAGTAGCTAACTCTGGGTTAAAAAGACAGATCTGACAGATTTCGTATAAAGCTTCTGTCAAAATTACAAATTTATTCCTGGGTTAACTAACTCGGCGTCTCTGCAAGTGGGCCTTAGAGATTCAAATTTCTGTCAAATTTCAATTCGTTCATTTATTTTGTTACTTCTTTTCTTTCTATAATATAATAGTTGTAAATCATACACTAATTAAGAATTATATTAAAAAATAAAGATTAGAATAAGTACATGAATCAATTACAATATGCATGGAGAATAGGAAAACAAATAAAATAGTTACTATTTGAAATAATGTTTTTCCATTAATTTTACATCTCAGTATATTATGTACTTCAACCACTATGTCTTTTGCATACCAATAACAATCAGCTAAACGAATGGATTTAGCACAAAGTGCAAAACCGTCATAAACAAGTTTCTTAAAACATTCATGAACACGTTTATTATAGAAACACTTCCTCCTTCACTTGGCGAGAATTGAACCACACTATACATATACATCCTTGATCCTAGCACAAAAGTTCACACTTCACAATTTCACAAAATGTCAAAGGGCAAACGGGCAAACCAAACTTATGTATAAACTGATTTACGACGCTAAATCGTGATTTTAACGCCACTTGATTGTAAGCTAAGCACGTCGTAGTTCGTACGCACAGCCAAAGGTAACTCAAAATGGCGCTGGCACCGGGCGGTCGGGCCGCACGCATCGGTAGTGATTCAAAAATATCGATATTTTTTCCGATATAATATACCTATCGAAATATTGTATCGATGTTAAACGATATATCAGAAGGAAAAGACTTTACTAGGAGTAAATAAGTTAGTAACCAAGGTTAAAAAACCAATCAACTTTATTTTTAAAGTGAAACTTTTATTACATCGTCTCAAACTTTTTCGTCTGTGTGTTGCGTGTCGCGTGACGGTTGGTTAGATAAAGTGAAAGGCGCTCGTCAGAGCAGCCAAGGCCAATATGGCGGCGCCTATTTAAATGTCTATAATGTGAAAAAAGTTTCACTTTTACCGTGGTTTCATAAAACCACACAATCCTTTTTTATTAATCCCAATATTTCTTATCTAAACCCGACAACAACAAAATTTTGTAAACTGTAAGTTTTTTTAACAGAGTAAACACAGACAACTTCCAATAAAAAAATACCGCACGCACAGGCCAGCCATCTTATTTCTACCAATCCACCATAGATAATACAATAATCAAAATAGATCTGCAAATCCCACCATATATTATTATTATAATGCATTATAATAATATTATATAAAATTCTTTAAAAAAACCGACTTCAAACGCCACTGAAAAGTACAAAATAATTTCAGTTTGTAACGTATGTTGAAGTCGGACGGGCCAAAATAGAAACGATGAAACGATGAAACGAATGTGCTTCGCTAGCCAAAATTTTAGTTTGTAGGTCCAGGCACAGAATATAATAGTACTTGGTACAGGTATGTTGAAGTCGGGCTAGCGTTGCAGTTTCATAGTTCTATTAAAGCCCGCCCGACTTCAACATACGTGTACAAACTGAAATTATTTTATACTTTTCAGTGGCGTTTGAAGTCGGTTTTTTTAAAAGAATTTTTATATACTGTTATTATAATGCATTATAATATTATTTTAAGCTTTTTAGTGTAGCTTCATAGGATAAATCTACACATTCTCTGATCGCTGATCGATGATTTGTTTCTATTCATTGAGGATCCGTCCCGTCCTCTATCACCGAAGATATTCATCAGATCTTCACCAAATTTGCAGCATCAGCCCATCAGCTCAATGGTGGCACAATTGCATTCTATGTAGAATCAAATACTGGTCAAATCGAATCCAAACATGACATATCTGCTATTATTTTTTCAAGAGTGTACTAGTGTGCTGGATATCCTGGCTGCAGTTTCAGCTCCATCATCAGAGCCATTCCATGCATATCATTTAAGACTACTTATTAATACGAATGAAACGAGCCCAAACTAAATATGGTTACGTAGTTTCATAACATAGCTCATAACTACCGATCAGCTTCATCATCAGAACCTGGATCTAGGACCAGAGTACTTCTCAAGACGAATCAAACGAGCCCGAACCATTATCAGATCAGCTCCATGTTACAATAATAATATTGCATTGTAATCCGATTTACATTTACATGCACATTTTCAGCTCAATTGGAAACCGGGAATGATTCTAATACATCTTGCAAGATTTGAACTAAACATACATTGCAAGTTAGATAAAAGCTTGTAAAAATCAGATGATAAATAAAAATTTTGCATAAGTATGTATATTATGTACTAATAAGCATGGTTGAAAGTCTACACATACTCTGATCGCGAGCGATTTCCTCCCATTCATTGGGGAGTTCCGTCCTCCATCTCCGAAGATATTCATCAAATCTTCACCAAATTTAAATGGGACCTACCTTTAAATACACCCTTTCAAATAAAAAAAATGATTGAAATCAGTTAAGATTGGATGGAGATATGGAGTAACATCCACAAAAAGTCGTGTGGTATCGTGGGACACCAGATAGGAACGAAGTTCCTTATTATAAAAATATTAAGTTCAAGTTCTATTCGAGGTATAAAGAAAATAATTATTCCGGTATACATTTTTTATCATGATTTTTTATCGATAAAAATCAAAAAAACTACTTTACAAAATTATCTTAACACCTTTATTTTGTTTAAAATGATTTAACAAGTGTAATTTGTTTTTAATTACTTAACAAATATTATCAATAATAATAAATCTATATATATAAAAGAAAGTGGTGTTAGTTACACTATTTATAACTCAAGAACGGATGAACCGATTTGGCTGAAAATTGGTGGAGAGGTAGCTTAGAACCAGGAGACGGACATAGGATACTTTTTATCCCGTTCGACCGCGTTTCCGTCATGTCACTATAAAACGTGGTATAAGAAAAACGCATCTGACATGGAATAACAAAACGCAAATGACAGTGGAATAACAAAACGTAAATGACAGCTAAACGTAATTTTGTCTTTGGTGAAGTGTGGTAAAAAATTTGACAATTATAAAAAGTTTTATAATAAAGCATTACTGATATTATAAATGCGAAAGTGTGTTTGTTTGTTGGTTTGTCCTTCAATCACGTCGCAACAGAACAGCGGATTGATGCGATTTTTTGCATGGATATAGTAATGGATGTAGTAGTGGTTCCTCAGACCGGGAGAGCTACTTTTTATCTCGGATAATGAAAGAGTTCCCGCGGGATTTTTAAAAACTAAATCCATGCGGACGAAGTCGCGGGCATCAGCTAGTTAATAATAAAATAAAATAAATAATAATTATCTGAAGTCAGGATTCGAACCTCTGAACCGATAGTACCTATCACTCCTTCTTTTTACCGCTGCACCATCGAAGAATTGATGGAATGTCTAAAATAAACGAAGACTACAAGCACTGTGACGAAAAAATCTTACGCTTTTATTTTCTAATGTTACGGACGTTTTTTGCCGGCTAGGGTACCCCTGCGCAACGCCCCATAAGGAACTTCGTTCCAAAAAAGTATCGGCCAAGTGCGAGTCGGTCCTCGCTCTTTTAGGGTTCCGTTAAAAAAATTAAATTAAAATATTTCCATGTCCCCATGGAAATATTTTAATTTAATATTTTTAATTTAATTTAATTTTTATTATTTGTTGTTATAGCGGCAATAGAAATACAAAATATGTGAAAATTTCAACTGTCTATCTATTACGGTTTACGAGATACAGGCCGCTGACAGACGGACGGACGGACAGCGGAGGCTTAGTAATAGGGTCCCGTTGGCACCCTTTGGGTACGGAACCCTAAAAAGTAAAAAATAAAAAAAAATATGCATCGAATTGAGAACCTCCTCTTTTTGCTTTTTATGTCGGTTAAAAATAGAATATAGATGTGCAACACGTTCATAGTTCAAGCGGGATGATACAAGTACAGTGCCGCCATCTTAAGATTGGCGAACTTGAACAACAAGTTATATAGATTGTTAATTTTTTGTAGTTAAGTTTGTATTGAAAATTAACGATAGGTATAGTTGACTGTTGAAGTACCTAATAGTTTAGAACATGTTTGAAATTAATAAATAAGCAAATTAATTACTGATGATTTTTCCTAAATATTCTAATTTCGTACGGTATATCATGTATCGAATAAAATATATCGATATTATATATTGACTTCAATTCAATCATTCGATAATATCGAATTTATCGATATTTTATTACGTATCGAGCACTCCTAAGCGTTGCGTCCGGCCGCCGGCATCAGGCGCATGCCGCGTGGGCGCACATTTGGCGGGAACGGAGTTATACTGCGTAGAGTATTGCATGCACGTGTATTTTGTTTCTAAGAATTACAAAAGATTGACCATTATATTGTGCCCCAGATGTGGATACTGTTACCTATTCAAATTGTTTACAATACAGCTGGTCGTGATATCATTCTCCAAAGCTATGCTCCAAAGATATTAGTAAAATGCATGGTAAAATGTAGTCGCTTAATCAGGTACCGTATGTCGTAGCAAGCGATGTCTTAAAAAGCGATATTTTTAATAAGGCGGTCATATAGCATTCAGCCGGAACCTTTGATTTTGGTCAATATAACCGATATGTTGTTCTAAACGATGTCGTAAACGGTTTTAACTATACTATGTTCCCAGACGTCACAGATTGAAAATCTTTTTCCGTGCTTAATTTTTAAAAACCTCGCAATAACTGTACAGCCTGTCTGTTTTTTATCCGGTAAATTTTGTTATTTTTTAACTTTCCTTTACAAAACAATCACCCAATTTAGCCCGGTTACTAAATTTCGGAGTTTGGATAAAGAAAAAAAATTATTAGCAAATTGCCCCCCAAAAATCATTTTAAATTTCAAAAATGTTTACGATGAATATAGTACGTCCAGATGCTTACCCTAAAGTGACGTTAGTGAAACGTCCTCTTTAAGACGAACATAGGTAGTAAGTCCAGATGCTGACCCTAAAGTGGCGTTAGTGAAACGACCTCTTTACGACGAATATACTACGTCCAAATGCAGACTATAGTGATGTCAGTGATACGCCCTCTTTACGAGGAATTTAGAATGACCAGATGCTGTCCCTAAAGTGACGTTAGTGAAACGTCCCCTTTACGACGAATATAGTACGTCCAGTTTCTGTCCCTAAAGTGACGTTAGTGAAACGTCCTCTTTACGACCAATATGGTACGTCCAGATGCTGTCCCTAAAGTGACGTTAGTGAAACGTCCTCTTTACGACGAATATAGTACGTCCAGATGCTGACCCTAAAGTGACGTAAGTGAAACGTCCTCTTTACGACGAATAACGCACGTCCAGATGCTAACCCTAAAGTGACGTTAGTGAAAAGTCCTCTTTACGACCAATATGGTACGTCCAGATGCTGACCCTAAAGTAACGTTAGCGAAACGTCATCTTTACGACCAATATGGTACGTCCAGATGCTGACCCTAAAGTGACGTTAGTGAAACGTCGTCTTTACGACCAATATGGTACGTCCAGATGCTGACCCTAAAGTGACGTTAGCGAAACGTCCTCTTTACGACCAATATGGTACGTCCAGATGCTGACCCTAAAGTGACGTTAGCGAAACGTCCTCTTTACGACCAATACAGTACGTCCAGATGCTGACCCTAAAGTGACGTTAGTGAAACGTCGTCTTTACGACCAATATGGTACGTCCAGATGCTGACCCTAAAGTGACGATAGCGAAACGTCCTCTTTACGACCAATGTGGTACGTCCAGATGCCGACCCTAAAGTGACGTTAGCGAAACGTCCTATTTACGACCAATATGGTACGTCCAGATGCTGACCTTAAATTGACGTTCGCAAGACGTCCCCGTAGCGTCCGCTCTTGACGAAAAACTGGCTGACCTTAAACTGACCTATGAATGACGTCACCTATACGTTTCTGACGTCAGTCTGCTACCTGGGATTGTATACCACTGTTGTAACTTGTATAAGATATTATCGTTAACTAGGACAATATTTTATTTAGGTTGAATTGAAACATAATATTAGCGTACGCATCGAGACTGCCAGTTCGGATTTTAGTTTGAAGTAGGTAACTAAATAAAAACAAACAATGTAGGTAGATGCCCCCACAATAAAAGAAGATTGGGCATTTTAAATCAAAGATTTCTAATGTTATAAATTATATCATGATTTTATAAATTAGGTAAAGTCAAGAATGTGGAAGCTCTGTGAAGTTAATCAAAAACGCCAACTTTTTTAGTGGTAGTGGTATTCTCAAACTAATCGCATCAGTATAACGATCACAATGACCTCTCATTGGCTACTGGTACTCTCCCACTATTGGTTAAAATGCGTTGATGCAGCAAGAACGCCATAAATTCAGCCAATCAGAGGTAATTGCGATCGTTACACTAATGCAATCATTTTTAGAGAATTCCACTACGGTGTCGTAACATCTGGGAGTAGAAGGGAATCGCGAGTGCAGCTGAACTCTTTCGTGGCGCCTCGCGAGAAAAACAAACATGAGTACCTAATTAAACTAACGCTACTTGGAGAGGCACTTTTCTGATACCTATCAGAAAAGTCATCATCAACCCATCAACGGCTCACTACTGAGCACAGATCTCTTCTCAGAGAAGGATTATGTACAGTGCCCGGCGATATATAGGTATATTGCACATGGGCCTTTGGAATAAAACGCTATATTCTATTCTATTGCAAGGAAAGCTAGCCAGAAATTCACGTAGTACTTAATTACTGAAATCTCTTCACGATCGGCGAGCACATCACGTAACATATATAAAAAAAATGCAGTCGAACTGTGAATAGAATAGACTAGTGGTTCGCCCCGAACTGAGACCTCGCGGTAACGGTATCCCATGATTATTCATTCAATCGATACATGATAACCAAAACTGACATTATTATTATGCCCGTTTTCACCAAACATACCTAAATCATCCCCTAAGTAGGAGTCTCTTAACGTAGGTAGCTCCTAAATACAATCCTAAGTCCTAACATCCGTCCCAATATCCTTTTAGGTGTCCCGTACAGGATCGTGATAAATAAGTTGACAGAAAACATCAATCACCTAACTTATAGGTAGCCCGTAAAGGTTAGGGAACGTTAGTGAAAACATTGAATTATTTATCAAACATTGAATTTAACTCGTAGTTCCATGGGAATAGTTACTGACTGCGCCATCTATTAGCATTATTGTGAAGCTATGTTGATGCTATATGAATTACTGACGCCCATTAAAAATTAAATAATCTCGTTTCTTTATAATATTCATATAATTTTAGTATTTGTTGTTCAAGTACAGGATATAAGTGACCTAAAAACATAAAATCAGTTTGAAAATCCATAGCGGATTTTTCTAGAGAGCGTCTTCAAGCGAGCGTATAAAATCGCCACTTTGAAAGCCCCCCATTTCGTCAATTTTAAGGGAAAAATTAAAAAAAATATATTTTTGTACTCAGTTCAAAATTATCTTTAAAATGATACGTAACAATTTTATGTAACGCGATTTTTTTTTTTTTACTTCGCATTCGCTTCTATGAGAGCCCCCCTGAAATAAAGATTTTTATAACTTTTTAAGCCATTTTCGGCTGGAGGCCATCGGTTTACATATTATATCTAAATTTGAAGTAATTACGTTCAGTAATTCAAAAGTTATAAGGCTCTGACAGACGGACGGACGGACGGACGGACGGACGGACAAGTGCAAATCGCCCTAGTTAACTCAAAGACCTTCGCTTCGCTCGGTCGAATAGCGTTTTATTCCAAAGGCCGATGTGCAATATATATCGCCGGGTACTGTATAGGCCATAGTCCACCACGCTGGCCCAATGCAAATTTGCAGACTTCATACACCTTTGAGAACATTATGAACAAATCTCAGGTGTTGAGATTTCCTCACGATGTTTTCCTTCAACGTTGTAGCCTGTGATATCAGAAAAGTACCTAACTATTCTTAGTATGTATTTAAGTATACCCGTTTTTTTTTTATGCGTTCCCTTTTTTTCTACCGACACGGTGATTGGAGACTGTTCTAGGTCGGTACCTACTAAATATACCTATGGTTTTTTTTATTTCTTTTACACAATAAGGGATTGAGATATTGCCGACTGATTACTTATTTATTTCCGCATATTATTTTCTAAAATCGCTTGCTTACAAGTATCTATTACATTCCTTTCCAGTTTCCATAAATCTCAGCACCCAAGTGAGGTAGTTATGTAGATACATGAGTAAAAGAACCGTTTTGTTCTGGGGCAATTGTTAAATAGCAGGGCCTGCGAGTGCCTTTAAAGGACTGGACACGGCAAGGCCGCCGTCTGTCCGGCGCTCGACAATGTTATTACGACATTACTTGCCGACTACCAACTTACCACTTTAAATGGGCTTTGAATGAGCATCTGGGATCTGGCGACAGTGGTTGTCAAACCTTATTGTACCTAGGTACCTACCTAGTTTGTTTAGAGAACTGCCTGAATGAATTTGACATTATTTATAACATCCCTTTGCCAACGAAGTAAAAGAAACGGTGTTTCGAGCGTGACAGTATTTTTATTTCGTCGCCCCTAGTTCCCCATCGTAATTCGTAGTCCCATCTATAACTATGTCAGACTGCATCGTCACTTACCAAAATAGCCGTTGTGATAGTGAATATCTAGCCTTGCAGGTGAAATGGCACTTGGCAATATCTTGTCAAAATAAAGCCGGCCAAGTGCGTGTCAGGCCACGCGCAGTGTAGGGTTCCGTAGCTGAAAGTCTCAAATATTATTGCTGACCTAGGATAGTGCTTTTGTTTTATTTATGAATATTGAATAAATTTTGAGTTCCATGGTTTAAATACTATAATATTCTACAAAATATGCAACTTACACTACGTGTAATAACTTGGAAAAAACAGATATAACTCCTTAACTAATGAACCCTACTTAGCCGTGATAGTTTTCCTTTAAAATTCATTATATATACTACTGCTGTGAATTTTTTTTTGTATCCTATATATAACCATTTAGCTGGCAGAGACGGGGACACTAGACTCTAATTAAATTTAGCACTTTAACATATCATATTTCACAAACGGATCCCTAAATTGAAAAATCGGCCAAGTGCGAGTCGGGCCTCGCTCTTTTAGGGTTCCGTTAAAAAAATTAAATTAAAAAATTTCCATCTACCCACCTACCCATTTTAATTTAATTTTTTTAATTAAATTTAATTTTTATTATTTGTTGTTATAGCGGCAATAGAAATACATAATATGTGAAAATTTCATCTGTCTATCTATTACGGTTTACGAGATATAGCCCTCTGACAGACAGACGGACGGACGGACGGACGGACGGACGGACGGACGGACAGCGTAGGCTTAGTAATAGGGTCCCGTCCACACCCACAATATTTTTGAAAGACCTATTCAACGACACCCCACACTATGGGATAGACGAGAAAAAAAAATTCATCCCCACTTTACATGTAGGGCAGGTACCCTAAAAAAAAAATTTTTCACAATTTTATTTCACGACTTTGTCGGCGTGATTGATATTTATACCCTTGTCAAATTACAGATTTCTAGTACCAATAGTCTCTGAGCTAAACCGCGGACGGACAGACGGACAGACGGACAGACGGACGGACATGGCGAAACTATAAGGGTTCCTTGTTTACTACGGAACCCTAAAAACTGATTGTGCAAGAGTACACGTATCTAGGTACATACTGCGTTACGACAATTTTAGTTCAGTCTCCAAGGAAATATGGATCATTTTGGAAATTTTACAAATTCGATTAGTGCCTAGGTATTAAAGATTTTCGCGTATCGTCGTATCGATCGTAGATCTTCCATTTTATAAAGCAGTTAAGGTCATTACAAACTTTCATCTTTTATTATCAGTACCCTCACCACAGCACCACTGATTAGATAAATAAGACATTCAGCACTGTCTACGGAAAAGTGCATTTTTTTCTGAGACTGTTTGAGAAACAGTGCCTTTGGGATATTTATTATTGATAGCATTATAACTTTAATCGAACGCACGCTATGTTAGCAATAATTATATAGGATATTAATTAAGGAACAAGTTTAAAGTTTATTATAATTATATAAGTATTATCTGACTCCAGTAGAGTTTTACTACCAGAATGCAGATTTATTCGTTTACGAGATTTAAAAGGAGTTTTGAAACATGTTTTTATCAACATACCTATTTTATTAGTGGCCTACTTTTGCAGGGAGTTCAGTTGCGAGGCCAAGCAATCAACATTTTTGAAAATATCAGAAAATGAATCATCATTTTCATTTGTCAGCAACCCATAAACAAGTAAACAACTCACTAGAGTTACTGAGCGCAAGTCTCCACTCAGAGAAGGATTATAGGCCATAGTCCACCACGCTGCACACTGGCCTAATGCAAATCGGCAGACCTCACACAGCTTTTAGGCTGACATCTATAGATCGTACCTACTCTGGATCTGCTCTAGCCTCAAAATAGAGTTAAAAATAATGAGACATAAATTTATGTCCTGACATAAATCTGTCTCGTTTTAACTCAGTCTTGAGTCTGAGCTGAGTGAAAGTGCCATCTATAGATCTCAACCTAAGAATATTATGGAGAACTCTCAGGCGTGCAGGTACCTCACGACGTTTTCCTTCACCGTTGAAGCATATTTCAATGCACTATACCTAACTCCGAAAAGTTTCATAAGGAGAGCGCAGTCCTAAACATTAGGCTAGAACACTGCTCTTCTATCTACAGCCTAAAGAGAGTCTATAGTCTAGGCTATCGTACAGTCGACCTTAAAATAAAAAAATATGTTTGAATGAGCGTGTGAACCATGTGTGACCTGCGAACGTTCTTTGCATCTGAGTCACAAACCAGATAGATTTTCCTTGCCTATTTAAGTCTAAGCGCTAAGTCAAACTTGGCCGTATTCTGAATGCACTTTAACTGCAATTGCGAAGGGCATCGGTTTGTGACGACCGAGTGAATCTAGAATCATACGTCCTGTATTTTGTTTCAATTAATAAACTTTCATACATTTGCATACCACGGATTTTATGAAGGATGCTCCAGCGTCAATGCACAGGCAACGCAGCGATGACGTTCCTTATAACAAATTCCTTCATCATCTACTTATGTCACAAGCAGTAGTATAAAAATAACTGCGTTTGAACCAGATTGTTGTGACGACACGGGCTATTCTCGTCTGTAGCGAACGCTGAAATATCCTGCGTCGCCGTTACGTAGTGCTGAAGATTGCAAAGTCTGAGGACCCTATGGGTCCCGTTGCTTTATAATTCCTGTATCAATAAAACCCAGATAGTTTCTCATTGCTTGTAATAATTATCATGATTGCAATTTCTATTTACAATTTCACTTTGTTATCTCACAGAACGCTGTTGTTTGGTTGCGCGTATCACTGGGCTCTTACGAGACTATAGGAAAGTCTTAATTACACTGCCGTTACGGAGTTCAGAGGTAGACTCTATCACACACAAGAACTATGAGGCAGGCCGAGATGATAAATGATTATGAACTGAAAATTCGAACATACCGCCCAGCAACACCTTTCACAACTGCCTTCTGTTTTTTACAAACTCAACGGTTCCTAATTTAATTCAAAACTGACATCACAGTTTTCATAGACAACTGGCCACTAGAGAAAGCGTCCAGTAGCGGCGAAGGTTGCAAGGCCAGCAGTCAGCTCAAAACACGGAGATCAGCCGCCACAAGTCTAGCGTAGCTTGGACCACTTTGTAGATATACTTACAGCCTCAATAGCCCAACGGTTAACGGTGAGGACTGAAAACTGGTAGGTGGACGGTTCAATCCCAACCTGATGCACTATTGTACCTGGGACCTTTTTTTCCGAAGAGAAATCCATCATGGATACCACCGCGCCCGGGGTGGCGCAACAGTTATGTCGGAATCTAACCGCCTAAAACCCTCACGGTGTTCCTTCTCATCGCCTGGTGACTGGGCAAGGATTATCACGTTCGCACAACCCAGCCAGCGTCGCCTGCCGAGACAGACCCTCCTCTACAAACACAGAGTTCTTCTCTTCACCCTATCTGAGGCACACCAGGAACAAAATGTGCCTCCCGACCCGAGGAACTTACTTCCTGTCAGTCTGTCCTTCAGGCGACAGACTCCCCATGTCCATCGCCTGGAGGCCCTAATCAAGGCGGCAGGCGGCGATCGTGAGTGGCACGCCTGCGCCCGACCCTTCTGCGACGGATCGGATGACAATCCGCTCCGTCCATTCGCTCCGCTCCGCTCCATCGTCCTCCCACATCCGCTGAGCCGTCTCCTGCGATATGATCTCCTCGCAGAAGGACTCCACCGCCTTCCAAAACGTATCACAGTCTACCATGGCTTTGACCACGGCTGACAGGGAGAGGTCTTGCCCCAATTGTACATGGGACCTAACAAGAGCTTTCATGTTCAATGTGTTCAACATGGCATGTAAAAAACTTACTTCATAAAAAAACAAATAATTTTTTAACTACATATTGCAATTTGCAACATAGTTCGAAGAGCTGATGATCGTTGGGGTCACAAGTGGCGACCCCGCACCGGGAAGCGCAGTGTTGGCAAACCCCCACTAGGTGGACCGACGACCTCAAACGAGTCGCAGGGAGTCGCTAGATACAGCTGCGACGCAAGGCCGAGACCTGTGCAAGTCCATGCAAGAGATCTTTGTCCAGCAGTGGAACTGATACTTTTTATGAAAATATATTCTATGAATAGGTGGGAGCTACCTTTTCATCGAATAAAAAAAAATGAATGCGATTTACCTGATGGGAAGTGACGATGTGATTTTAGACAATAGCGGACTGGGATAGTAGGTATTGCAAATAAACCTATACCTACCCCTGTTCGGCTTCTACTCGCCATCGTACCGAAATGATATCACGGTTTACGAATATTATAATTAATGCGAAAGTGTGTTTTTATGGTTTGTCCTACAATCACGCGCTAAAAGAGCAACATATCTATGTAATATTTTGCATAGGTGTTGTAGAATATCTGAAGAGTGACATAGGCTACTTTATATTTCGGAAAAACGGACGATTCCCGCGAAATTGTTAAACCTAATTCTACGCGGACAAAGTTGCCTTCAAAAGCTAGTAGAATCTTAATTAACATACCTACTATACTTATTTGGCATGAAGTTTTATTGTAACATTGTTTATCCTACTTAATAAGGATATTTTGGTGTCCATTTATGGTAATGTGACGATGAGTAACGATGTACCTACTGAGCTTTCATCTTAATCATGAATCATTCTTGTAGCACAGTATTTCCTCAACTGAAATACCTACTTACTAACATATTTTTAAATTCTTGGCGTGTTTAACATTCTTGGAGAAGTCCTGTTAGTAGGTACATGCATCATGTATGCATCATCTAGCAAATTACTGAATAGCTAATCTTGAGGACTCAAAATCACTAGAAATATCGTGTTGGTTTATCATGGTGATAATAACTGACAGGAGTTAGGTAATTTTTCAAAATTAAAACACTCTTCTCTGTTATTTTTCTCCCTTCTATGTCTATATTTAGTTAGAAGGTAAAATCATCGTATATATTTTGAAAAAATCAGACCACTTACGTGAAAGAGACAAATGGAAAAATGGATGTCTAAATATGTCTATGCTACCATAGATAAAAATATTTTTTTAAGTTGAATAAAAATCAAAACACCGCAACATCATCATTATTATTAAAAATTCACCGCAAGATCATTATTATTAAAAAATTAAACCTCCATCTGAGACCCGCTAAAAATAAAAACATACGTGTGGCCATAAAATATCATGTGTCTTTACTTGTATGTATGTACTTTATTGCACCTTGAATTAAACGCCCGTTGCGGCGTCAGATCGTATCAATACCTAAATAATAGAACACCATAAAAGCCTTATATGGCTTCCATAATCATATCGGCCTTAGCTAATTGTCTGCGTTACCCGTCGTTTATTACAGACGTTGTTATTAGGCCAGTGTTGCTATTTGGTTGTTTTTATTCTGTGGCAATTTCACGGAAAAAATTCTATTTTTTTCTATTTTTAACCCCCGACAAAAAAAGAAACTTAATAAATTAGTCTTATATAGAACCATACTGGTTCTATTTAAGACTACACATCACATGACACACACAGTACACACAGCCCTTATGCAGTGTGTATCTGTGTGTCTGTCTGCTTCCTCGTAGCTCCCAAACGAATGGGCCGATTTTGATGCGGCTTTTCTGTTTTAATCGAGGTAGATCTTAGCTTTACTTTATGAAGATCTTCTCAGGCGTTTGAAGATCATCAGCTCATTTCCTAATTGTTAAGCATACTTAATACCTGCTTGGCACTGCCTGAACCTGAAATGCCTGAAATTATTTTTGACGACTTTATTTGAATTCCTTGTGGGCAAGATAATGAATATCACCCACACTGCATTCCAATAAAAGCATATCATTTCAACACATCGCTGCCACGTCGGTCCACGGGCCATAGGTCTCCTCTCGAATGAGAAGGGGCCCATAGACTAGTGGTCTATGGCCAGTGGCCACGTGTGGATTGGCATACTTCACACACCTTTGAGAACATTATTGAGAACTAGGCACGAAGTTTTCATTCACCGTTAAAGCAAGTGATATTTTTAACACACAAAATTCCTCAAAGCTCTGACTTTGAAAAGTCAGAGATTCGTACCTGGCATCGAACACCGGACTCTTCGAGAAGGGGAATGAAGTAACAACAGATAGGCCATTGCCGCTTGTGGACAACATGCTGGTGACCTTTTGAAGAGTTACTTAAGCTGCCAACGTAGAAGTTGCCAACAATGTCGGTGGATATGCGCCATTACAACTCAGCTGTAAGCAACTGGCAACATTGTGGTTGATCTGGTAGCTGGCAAGGTTAAACATGGCGCCTTTAAAGTTACATCTGGGTCAACTGTTTACTTTACCCGTTGGGTGAATCATCTTATCAGCCACAGCGCGGTGTTCTGTCGAAATTTACGTGTAACTCGTTTATTTTCTCGTTAGTTATGTACGTCATTGCGATACGCGTTCATATGTATAGCTCCTTAATGTCACGTAGGTACCAAGATAGGTACATCTACATACAGAAGAACTGACTTCAAACGTGTGTACTTCAATTGATGGGCCCTTAGATGTGGGATATTTTGTTCTTTAAATGGGACTTGATTGATCCTTTATATTGCAGAATCATTAAAATCGGTTCATATAATTGTTGATAAAGATATCGCATATCATATCTACACATAAAAAAAACTTTTTTCCATTTTTGATATCAATTGAATAAAATAATTACCTACACTGTTTTGATGGATGAATCTTTCTGGGTATACGGTGATAAATTTTGAGTTTTAAAATATTTTAGCCGTCTTAAAAATTTATCTGAAATTTCATAAGTTTTTCGTCGATCTGGATTAAGAAATAGAACTAAATACTACCACATTAGGTAAGTATGTCTTCTTTCATATTTCTATGAAATATTTTTGCTCTCTTTTCTTTCTTTAAATTTTAGGGCTTCGCACATAATAAGATACAACTGATTTTGATAGATATTGCATTTGCCTAAGTAGATAGTATTTGCTTCATCTTTAAAGAAAACCTCTTATTATAAAATATTTTTCAGGAGTAGGAACATTTATAAGGCCCAAAGCGCTATAGCATCTAACGTTTCAATAGGAATGTGCATGTCATAGTTGAGCTTGGCTAATATATTTTTTTTCTCCTCTCCCCCAAGAAAATCGAAAAGCTGGAGTGGGTACGATAATATTGCAACGGGTGGGGATCGACATTCCAGTTTTTAGTCCCCATCCTTAACAGTTGGGCTATTGAGGCTATTTATTAGTGCATTTTATATGATAAAAATCCATATAACAGAGCCTTCTCCCTGACGCGCGCTGTATTCTCGGAGCGGGGTTCCGGCCTCATCTCCTTTCGCGGCGGTAAGGCGACACCGAGGGACCCAGCGCGCCGCTCGCCAGTCGCACCACAGCACGCGTCGACTCGACATGTAAGTACCAACCGCTCTAGTGCTATAGTGTTAACAGTAACAGTGATAAGTGATTATCAAGGTGCATTCCGGTAAGTCCAGTGCGTCCCATAAAACCCTCCTGTCTACAAAAAAGAACCTATTGGTGCTATCAAAAGTGCTAGAACTCAGAGCCGTAAATCTAGGTACCTAAATACTTCAAAAAGAAATGGTGCTCACAATTTTAAGTCGCATCCAATTCATTAAAACAAATAGTTAAGATTGATTAAGCTTAATTGCCTTTATTTAAAAACAACACTTAGGAACTTTTACACGTCTGAAAAGGCTGTATGATCGTGGATCTTTGCCTTCTTTGGAAGAGGGTTGAATAACGAACAACAAGTAAAATACCCGAAGTTTTTTGAATGTCTAAAAAATTATAACGACGATGTTTTCTAATTAAAGTTGCGATACCTTAAACAACTTAGGTTTTATCGTGTTTTAAATTTTTCGTTGAAAAAAAATCTAGCTGCAGCTTTTTATGAAGTAAACTTAAATCTTTCGATTCAAGAACTTTCGTTTAAATAAGTAATTTGTAAAGAATGTGCATTCAATCTATAACATCTTGAGCGGGAACGTCTGGAATATTTTGTAGGTAATCTCGTTCGCGACCCTGTTTCTTTCTATTTTTAAATATCGCGGTGCTCGGTTTCAGCAGTTGTGGCCAATAGGAAACGCGCCTCTGTCCGAGTTTTCCCGCGTTTTGGCAATCTGCCAATGGCCAGCAAACGCGGGAAGCGGAGGCGGTGTGGTCTACGTCTACGCATGCGCAACGCGGGCTAAATACGCGGTTTTAGTTTTTCACTTTTCAGTTAGTTATTCTTATTATTTACTTTAGGTTTATTATTTTTTTAAGTTGAACCTTTTAATGTTTTCGATTTGCCTGAATCTCGTTTATGTTTAATTGAAGTTTATATTAAGTACAAAGTTAGGTAAGTACTTACGTGCCTGATTCAATTTAGATAAAAATATATGTAAATTGAATAACTTATTAATTTTTATTTAAATGTATGAATATTCAAAAAGTTATAAGTTATGTCAAAGACAATATATTGCACTAGCTATTTGAGCAATTACATATTCTATACTTTGATGACAAATGATGTTTTTATAGGCCTGCTTTAAATTGTTTTTTATGCCCTGAAATTCGATGACGACGCCAAATAAGCAAAAAAAAACCATTCAAATATCACTACGTACACACAATAGTTATATTATTATATAAACCTATTTAAGTAGTCGTGAACTATTTTTTTCATAAAAAAGTTAATAGGTACTGAACTGGAAACATCCCAAGTATTGAAATAGAAATATTGCAGTGAGCTTCTTGCAAAGTTAAAAAACTTCTTGACCGATGAGTCGACTACCTAGTACGATGGTCAGAGTTGGAATGCGTGGGAATCGAGATGCCAGAGCTTCAAGGGTCCTTGTTTTTCGTTTAGGAATGACGTATGTTTGCTGTTGACCCTGACTGGCCTTCATCGATGGTACCTTTAGGTACTGGAATTTTGAAGCCCTTGGTTTATGTTTAGCCCTTAAGGGCTGGTAGGAAGCCGAGGTCAAAATCCATTACTCCTAAGTACAGTTTTTTCTTTGTAGTATGGAGCGGGTGCAGATAGGTCAATAGAACCGTTGGTTCAAATTCAATTAATTCAAAACTAAAATATTATGAGACTTCTCCTTCTACTTCTCAGAAAGTCATTTTTTCATAAAATATGGTATAAAATAAGATACGTTCTAAGTATATTGACCTGTCACCCGCACCATATTATGCTATACAACGGAAAAACTGTAATAGGTATACAAGGGGTAATTATAAAATGCCAACAACCTTCTACAGGCAACTTCTATGCATCAAAGTAAATAACTTTTGTTCCACGACTTTTTAAAATTCCAAAAAAAAAAGAATTTTTTTTTCATACAAAAATAAATAATATTTATTATTCTATTCTAAAATTATAAAAACCAATTCCTAGTTCCATGACAAAACTCTACGTGGCACGTGTCGGCGAGGCCATTCTACTCCACTATCTGCTTTCTCTCTAGGTATATATTTACGGGTAACTACGCGCTATACACGGTTGAACCGCTTGTATATGGATATTAAATAAGGATGTCTAGTGGAACAGAATGTCACCGATTTAATTAACTATCACAATGGAGTCATACCTGCCCATCAACTAGAAGGCTCCTGTTGCACCGCTTGACTCCGATTAATTCTCTCTCTCTCTGCTGCGGGAGTGCACCGGTAACCTGCATGATTAAATTAACTATGACATCACCATTTGTGACGCCCTAAGATCTGATCTATTATTCCAGTTATTTCTAGCCGTGGACGTGTAAGGAATCAAACTCATCTCCCATGCGGAATCTAATCTCATCTGACCATCGGACCCGATCTTTCTTATTCATACTCTTAGACCCCCTATGTCTAAGAGCGAATCTCTCTAGTCCGCACGAATCTTCCTTGGGCCCCTTATGCCCAAGGGCGGGACATAATGTCTCCTATTCATAAACATGAACCTTCTTCGGGTTCTATCTACCCGAAGGATCAACGTAATCTTCCCCATTCGTACGAACCTCCTCGGAGCCCCCCTCCACGAGGGCTAAACCACCTCGGAGCCCCCCTCCACGAGGGCTCAACGTCATCTCATCTCATCTCATCGGGTCTGATGTGTTCTCAGCTCTTAATAGCCATAATGATTTACTCACAATTTAAACACCATTAAAACCGTCCCTTACACATCCCTTGCTAACTCACACACAACCCTAGAGCGCGCTCCCAGATGCTAGTAAATGTATTAGTGTCTAGAAATTCACTTATGAGGGTTTAAGAACCTCATAGATTAATTGCGTAGATAATCAGGTACTTAGTTACTCAGATACTTAGCTATCAGATACTTAGCTACTCAGATACTTAGCTTTCATCACACCCACTCCTCGTAGCGCAGCTCACAATTCAACCACCTTCTTCAGGATGCGAGAAAAAACAACCCGTTGCTACGCAACAAATGTCCATCAGAAAAAGGAACATTTCAAAACCAAAAATATTTAAACTACAAACCAACGACAAATTTCCGGTGTCATATACTACCATAGACTTATACAACCATTATCCTTACCAAAGATCTAAGTATTTCGCGATAGCATATGCGCTTCGCGACACTCCCGGCCGAAGCAAAAAACTAGAGCAGACATAGCATGTTGCTCGTCCACTCTTTGATTTTCTGTAAAGCTTTAGTGGCTGCAACTCTCCTTACTTTAGTTCCTTGACTTGCTTCAACCATCTCACTGTCTCGCTCTAATGGCTCTGACCTGTCCGACTCACTAACCTCTCTGTCCAATTCTCTCATTTCTTGATCTACAATTCCGCACTCGGAATCATCCCGAGTTAGTTCGACAACTTGTTCTAATGGTAAGATCCCTTCACGTTCTGTGGCCTCTGAAATAATTGTTGGTCTTTCTATACTTTCGTCTAAAGGCTCTATTAAAATTGCAGGAGTACATTCACTCGAGGTATCCTCCTTTTCCAATCGTATGTCTATCACTCCTCCTGCTTCTTGGGCTTCTAGAGGATATAGATGTGCTATCGACCTCGTGAACTCTTTATCCCCCACTTTTATTATGGCTACTCTGCACAAACCATCACTTCCCGTTTTTAACGAAATAATTTTCCCTGTTTTCCAGGTTTCTCTATTCTTATTATCTCCTTTTATTTGAACCACTTGTCCTATTGCTGGAGATAGCTTCGAAGTGACCCGTGGTTCTTTAAGCAAGTGGTGATACCTTTCTCGAAGACTTAACAAGTATCTGTTCACAAACATCTCCTTAAATTCTCTTAAAATAATGAGACCTCTTCTCCAACTTTCTACAAGATCGATCTTAATCGTAGTACCTTTATCTATACAATCTTCGACTGATTCTTCTAAAGTAATGCAACTTCCAAGTGTAAGAAAATCCATTGGTTTCAAGATCATATCCAACTCTGAATCAACGCATGTGAGTGGTCGTGAATTTAATACAGCTTCTATTTCCTTGACAACAGTAGTTAGTTGACTATCTGAAAGCATATGTTTCGCTAATGTGCGTTTCATGCAATTCTTAACTAAACCAACGAGTCTCTCATAGAATCCACCATACCAAGGTGCTAGTTGTGGTATGAATCTCCACTTAATCTTGTTAACCACACAATACTGTTTCAAGAGAATTTCTGATATAAGTTTGAAATGAGCTGCGTTATCTGATGTAATTAGCTGAGGGACCTTTCTGGTCGCTATCATTCTTCTCAATGCTAACAGACCTTCTTCAGCTGTAAGGTCTTGCACAAGTTCTAAATGAACAGCCCTTATCGCTAAACAAGTGAACAAACAAATCCATCTTTTCTGACCATTCTTGACAAGGACCGGACCCATATAGTCTACACCCACAAAAGTAAATGGTTCACTATAACTCACTCTTTCTGCCGGAAGTGCCGGAGTATTTGGTAACTTAAACGGACCAGCTCCGTGCTTAACACAACTTGGACATCTCCTTATTACTTTCTGGACTTGAGATTTGCCTTGTGGTATCCAATAGGATTGTCTAATAAGGCTGAGTGTATGATTTGCTCCTACATGGTAATTATCATTGTGTACCTTCTTTATCAAATTAATTGTAAATTCACATTCCTTAGGAATCAATATTGGGTACCGTTTATTGAATGACAGATCTGCATTCTGAAGACGTCCCTTGCAACGTAGTAATCCATCAACATCTTTAAATAACTTAAGGCAACGACTTAAATCAGTTTCTTTTCCAGCAAATTCCTGTGCAAAATGCTCTGCTTGAAGCTTCCTTATTTCTTCTGTAATACTAAGTGGTTCATTATGTCTAGTACCGACATCCTTCTCTGTGGAATTATTCTCTTTCTCTAAATCAACAATTTCTCCATTAGAAGTATTCGTTAGACCCTCCCGCGTCGAAAGAAAAAAAGTTTGTGACGTATTCTTAATAGGAAACGTCCTAATATTGGAGTCTGATAAAAACTGTGGACCTTTAATCCATCTCTCTATATCTTCCTTGGAACTTATCGGTCTAGTCGCAACATCCGCCGGGTTTAACTCTGAAGGTACATATTTAATCATAAGTTCTCTATTACTTCTAATTTCTTCAACTCGTCTAGCCACAAACGGTGGTAGCAATTCATCAGATTGACACCATTCTATGACAATTTGACTGTCTGTCCATAACGTTTGACGTCCTACCTTCATGTTAAATGCTTTTGAAACCATCTTAATTAATCTACACCCTATCAACACTCCTAGTAATTCCAATCGAGGGATTTTTAAGTGTTGTTGATCTTTTATAGGGACTAATCGTGTTTTCCCAATTACAAAACTTCTCTTAGTCCCGTGTGTCACGTACACAACAGCAGCATATGCCTTAAGTGATGCGTCGGTGAAACACTGCAAATGATATTCTTCATTTCTCACGTTTTTTATGTAACATCTGGGTACCGATATTTCTTTAATAGTTTCTAATTCCTTCTTTATTTCCGTCCATTCCACCTGATTTTCCTTTGAAAGTTTTATATCCCATTTAACTTTGGTCTGCCATAGCTTTTGGAGAAATAATTTAGCTGACAAAATTTGTGGTACTGCTAACCCACATGGATCGAATACTGAAGCAATTACTTTTAGAACTTCACGCTTAGAATTTGCCTCTGTATCTATCTTGAATCTTAGGCGCAATGTATCATCCTTTACATTCCAATCTAAGCCTAAAATTTTCACAACTTCTTCCTTAACACTATCGGGTACCTTGTTTAGAAATTGTTTTGAATTTGAACTCCAATCTCTAAGGTTCATAGATATTTGACAAAAGGCGTTCTTCACGTCTTTATAGAACTGTATTGCTTCCTCTTGTGTTTGGACTCCACTTACTAAGTTATCAACGTATATGTCTTTGGCAGCCAATTGTAGTCGTTCATTTCCTTTAGAAAGATGATGTTTAATCGTCGCGTTCAGTAGAAATGGACTTGATATGACTCCGAAAGGGACTCTACGGAACCGTAAACAAACAATGTTATCATCACTCGGTGGTTTTTCTACATCTTTCAACCAAATAAATCTGGTTACATCGCGATCTTGTTCATGTAGTCCTATCTGAAGGAAGGCCTTCTCTACATCTGCTGACAAAGCAACATTATGGCTTCGAAATCTGATAATTATACTTGTCAAATCTTCTAACATCAACGGACCGCAATAGAGGCATTCATTTAAACTTTTAGTATTTTTAATTTTTGATGAAGCATCATAAACAATTCTAATTGGTTTACCCTTTTGAGCAACACAATGGTGCGGTAAATAATGTACTGGATGGTTCACATGTGTCTTACTTAACACTGTTTCGACTATTCCCTTCGATATTTGTTCCTGTATAGTATTATTATAACATCTCAAAATTTCTTTATCTAATCGTTTAACCAAATTTACTAAACGTCCATATGCCAATCCATAATTAGGTGTTAGTGCTGGAGGATATTCATTCCACGGCCAACTAACATAATATCTACCATCTATTAATTTTGTAGTTTCATTAAATTTATTTATAGCCTCTTCTTCTCTAGTAATCTTAGGTGAATCGGTTATACCGATTGACTCCAGTTCCCAAAGGAATGTTATACTTCCTAAATCTAGTGGCATGTCAGGTTTGCTTAATCTGAAATCAATCTCTGTTTGAAAGTATGTAACAACTGACATATGTTCTCCTTCTTTATTCTCATGCGGAATTTGACCCGAAAGTATCCATCCAAACTCTGAATCAATTAAATATAAATCTTCCCTTATCCATGTTCTTTCTAAGCAAAGAAACGAGTAGTAATAATCATTCCCTATAAGAATATCAACTTGATCTTTCAAAGACCCATCGTCTGCAAGTTTCAATTTATTCTTCCAATCGTCAAGTTCATCTACATACGGTACACCTTTTGAAATCATAGGTACGACGTTTGCATAAACACTCTTCCAATTTTTAGATTTAGTTTGTAACTCCAATTGAACAACTGGACTATTAAATTCTTGAGGACTCTTCGAACCAAAAGTATAAACCGATAAACTTTCATCCTTTTCCGTGGACAATTTTAATTCCTTTGCAATCTTTCGGGTGATGTAAGATCTTTGGGAGCCTGAATCGAATAGTATACGGCATGATATTTGATTAGACGTCTCACCTTTCCCCCGGGCTGTTACTACAGCTGTTTGAAGAGCCGTATGTCATTCTCTATCCATCGTTGTTAGAGTCGTGCTCTCTGATCCAGACTGAAACTTCTCCTTACACAGTGCGCTGTGGTGTTCATGTTTTTTACAAAAATAACAAGGTTTATTATACTGACACTGCAAAACCTTATGACCACTTTAAAGACATTTATAGCATCTGCCTTTCATCAGCGCAGTACGTTCCTGGTATGTCCTGTATTTTTTACATAGATCAGAGAAATGATCACCCTTACAAAACATACAGTAAGGTTTCATCTTCTTCCCGTGAGCTTCATCTTCCAACCTATTACCTCCTCCGAATGTTGTATTTCTCCTCTGTCCCCACTGTCCTCCTCTTTGTAGGTACTGTCTCTTTCTAAAATTTGGAGGTTTTAAATTATCAGCCTGCATACCCCAATCATTCCTTCTGAATTCGCTTCTAGGTCGCCTCTCTCCCCTGCTATGCTTATATCTCTGATTTTCTTGAGTTACATGTAGAGTTTCTACTGTATAGTTACCAACTCCTTCTGCACTATTTCCTTGAGTGATCCTATTAGCGTCTTCCTTTGCTGTAAGTATTTTCTCTAATTCTTGCCTTATCTCATTTATAGAGTCGTCTTTGGTTTTTAATTTTAACTCATAGATAAGATCCGCAGGAAATTTACTAAATATAATATGCCGTAGATGATTGTGATTCACGTCTTCTCCTAATGATTCCAAGACCCGTAAATGTTTTTCCATTTCATTAAATGATTTACGACATGATGTTATCGTAGAGTCTGCAGTTACCACCTTAGATAACGCTGAATAATGTGCATCAATTAAATGAGAACTTTTGCCATATCTTTCTGTAAGAGTTTTAATAGCTATGTTGTAATTCTTGTTTGTTGTATCTAGACCCTCAATAGCCTTTCTAGCTTCTCCCTTTAATGAAGACTTAAGGTATAGCAATTTGTCTACATCTGCTATGTTTCTGTTATGAATATTTGATTGAAATTGATCCCAAAATTGATGCCAGTTCAAAATATCACCCTCAAATTCAGGTAAATTCAATTTAGGTAAACATGATGTTATTGCATCCTTCTCCTTATGCTTCGATGGAGTTTCTGAACTGCTCTGAAATAATTTTAATTTCACTTCTAGCTCCGCTAGATTTTCCTCAGCTTTCAGCTGTATTTCACTCATTTCACTTATCTCGTCAGCTGCAGGATCATTTACCAACTTAAAATAATTTGTTAAATCATTTTCGAATCTCGTCAAAAGATTTTTTAATTTTGTCTTGTTTACTTCTGCATCGTGGATTAGGTTAGCATTCAAAGAGCCGAGATTTACAGCCTGATCCGAGTGAGTTTCTATTTGGGTAATAAGGAGTCTTAGCCTTTTTAGCAATAAATCATCCATGATGAATTTTCTGTAATCAGACATTATATTTGAACAATACCTAACGCCTTATCACATGGATGTAAATACCTGTCTCTAAATCTATGGATCTCTGTGGAAATACCACTTCTAGATTAATTATCCTTATATCTTTGAACACTTCCTTATGATTCATATACTTGCTATATTTAATTTAAAGTATAGAGACTAACTTCAAAATATATTATAGTGTATATGCCAAACTCGGATGTTAATAATCCCACACAAATAAAGAATGAGCATTCCCAGTCTAATTTTCCATTAAGATTTTTAGAGAGTTATTCCAATCTAACCAGTTGTATAATTCGCTTGCTAAACAAGTAACTTGCTCTTATACTAATCATCAGTTTATCCAACCATTATTTACCACCAAATGCAGAGAGTACCTAAACCATGAGTACAGATTTAACATTAAGATACCTTTCCATTATACAAATAGCTCGCACTATAATAATAATTGAAGGTAAAAGAATTGAAATTCATAATAACATTCATGAGATTAAAACTTATTATTGGGTCAAACTAATACCATAGAATTTCCTTCAGAATTATTTTGAACATACTCTATGTATATTCTCACTAATTTAGCTATAATTAAAGTCCCAACCTCTTTAAAAGAATAACTATATTTGCTTGAATTTACAAAATTACCCAGATCAAATAAAATTCTAACCTTCAATAAGGTTATCAACCCTTGAGTTTGGTACATAGGACTCTAGTATCTATTATCATGTGTCTATATACTTTAAGACTCCTTTCGAAGTAAGATCTTAACTTAATAATTTAAAGATTGTTTTCTCCATATAAAATATAACTATAATCCTCCACATACTTGTAGATAGGCCCTGAATCCTTAATTGGATAAGCCTTAAATTAAGTTACTCTATGAATTCAATAATTACCAAATCAAATTGAATTTAATAACCCTTAAACAATTACACTTTCATTATATACCCTTAACATCAAAATGTATCTTGTCTAGCAATCCCTTTCATTAGACGTCAAATTTCATTTTTAATAAGTATTCAAGTTTACCTATGTTGACCATATTCCTAGTTCTAATTGGTAAAGGAAAGTATTCAGTTCTTAGATCAATTCTTACTCGATAGACACTCAGACATTCGAAATAATAGCCTTATAGTGCATTGGTAGCTATTCTAAAAATATAAGATAACACACCAGATGTACCTTTTGTGTTAAAAATTCCGTAAATTAGTCGAACTTCAGTCTCAGTTATTAAAACTGAGTGATATGATTTCCTTCTGAAAATATAATTAACACTATGTAGGAACTGATATTCTTTCTTAAAATTTCATCTTTACGCAATGTACAATACTTTCAGAATCTAAAACCTCCCTTATATTCGAATTTCACAATATGCCTAATATATTACGTACCTTTATATTAAATAGGATAAATTCCAACCTTAAATTGTTTTCAGATCTCTATTTCTTTTTCACAACAATGTTTCTTTCACAATACTCTATCAGCAATATAATTGACACCGAAATGGCGTAATAGAATTCAAATTTCAAATGCTCCAAGTTCCACCATCTGACTTTAGAACAATTTAAAAATAAATGACACACCGGAAATTGGTCAAATGTTCGTAAATTCAAACTTTCGAACGCTCTATGACATTAGTATCCCTGAAGTCAATTCTACCAACTTACCTGGGCCATTTCTTTCGATTTAAAGTTGAAAACTGCGTTGACGCTCCCTCCAGCGGCGAGTAGCGAAACTAATGCAGCGCCTCTATTTATTCAAATCAACAAAAAGGCAACAAATAGACCCTTTATTTTAATTTAAGCTTAGTATGACTCCATGTGCTAAAGATTCTGGTTCATTTTACTAATATCCCAGCATCTCCACCATGTCGGCGAGGCCATTCTACTCCACTATCTGCTTTCTCTCTAGGTATATATTTACGGGTAACTACGCGCTATACACGGTTGAACCGCTTGTATATGGATATTAAATAAGGATGTCTAGTGGAACAGAATGTCACCGATTTAATTAACTATCACAATGGAGTCATACCTGCCCATCAACTAGAAGGCTCCTGTTGCACCGCTTGACTCCGATTAATTCTCTCTCTCTCTGCTGCGGGAGTGCACCGGTAACCTGCATGATTAAATTAACTATGACATCACCATTTGTGACGCCCTAAGATCTGATCTATTATTCCAGTTATTTCTAGCCGTGGACGTGTAAGGAATCAAACTCATCTCCCATGCGGAATCTAATCTCATCTGACCATCGGACCCGATCTTTCTTATTCATACTCTTAGACCCCCTATGTCTAAGAGCGAATCTCTCTAGTCCGCACGAATCTTCCTTGGGCCCCTTATGCCCAAGGGCGGGACATAATGTCTCCTATTCATAAACATGAACCTTCTTCGGGTTCTATCTACCCGAAGGATCAACGTAATCTTCCCCATTCGTACGAACCTCCTCGGAGCCCCCCTCCACGAGGGCTAAACCACCTCGGAGCCCCCCTCCACGAGGGCTCAACGTCATCTCATCTCATCTCATCGGGTCTGATGTGTTCTCAGCTCTTAATAGCCATAATGATTTACTCACAATTTAAACACCATTAAAACCGTCCCTTACACATCCCTTGCTAACTCACACACAGCCCTAGAGCGCGCTCCCAGATGCTAGTAAATGTATTAGTATCTAGAAATTCACTTATGAGGGTTTAAGAACCTCATAGATTAATTGCGTAGATAATCAGGTACTTAGTTACTCAGATACTTAGCTATCAGATACTTAGCTACTCAGATACTTAGCTTTCATCACACCCACTCCTCGTAGCGCAGCTCACAATTCAACCACCTTCTTCAGGATGCGAGAAAAAACAACCCGTTGCTACGCAACAAATGTCCATCAGAAAAAGGAACATTTCAAAACCAAAAATATTTAAACTACAAACCAACGACAAATTTCCGGTGTCATATACTACCATAGACTTATACAACCATTATCCTTACCAAAGATCTAAGTATTTCGCGATAGCATATGCGCTTCGCGACAGCACGTGTCAAAGGGAAAATGGGTGGCGTATTTGACGCGCCGCGTCACTCGATATTCGGTACTTAATAATATCGGCCTGTCCGATACTTTATGTCTGTCGCCGCGGAAACCTTTTTTTTGTGTTCGCGATAAACGCGAAATTATGGACTTGAAGACGATAACTCAGCCTGATGTCAGTAATACACATTAAGCATTTGTAAATATGAAGCGATAACTTCGGACGTTAATTGTTGCGCGGTTAGTAGTCGACGCTTCACGCAGGTGTGGCAGAGACATTAAAAATGACCAGAGAGTTAAAAAAATGACAGACTCTTCAACTAAAACTTTGATTTTTTTTTGGTGAATTTACTGAGTTCTGTGAAAAGTCATTGCACAAATGTTGTTCAGTATTATGCACAGAAGTTACATGTGGGAGGTTGTTGGTAAATTAAAATTAACCCTGTATAATGTAGGACCCGGGTGAGACTTAAATATTTTGGCTTTTATGTTTATCGGGTTCCTAGTTAGGTATAAATACCGAAAAGGTGATACGACGAGCGATTAAATCTTTCTTTTTGTGGTTTTTTTTGTCAGATGGTCACTGGTCAACCCCTTTTGAGTTCGAAAGCGAGAAAATATCCTATGGTAGTCCTCTACCTGCCTGTGAAAATCCTATTTATAATAATAATATAATAGAAGTTTATTTCCAAATTACAACTTAAGCTTAAAGATTACACTATAATATAAATAAACATTTACATATTAAATTAAGTTGTAAAAATTGTCTACATTTACGAAAACTTTGTGCACCTGTTTTCCGAACTAGTTGAAACTTTATCTCGGAAAACAGTTTCAGCTATTATATATAAATATAATAGAATATTATGTATAAATAAATAAGACTTTTATTTTCTTATCTTCACAATAATTATGTACATTTTTTTCAAAAAATTTAGAATTTGAAAACTTCTTTTATGATAAAATTCAAACAACAGTTTAAATATGCATGCAATAAGTAGCCCGTGGAAAAAGACAAAAAAAATTAAAACGTTGACGTTATCAATCAAATAATAATTAGCAGTTATTTTTATTAAATCACAGACAATTCAATTTTATTTATGTATTGCTACAGATTTAACGATGATGCTTGGTCAAGAGCGGGTTTACATATTTAACATCAGTACCTACTTCAGCACATGTTGTTAAGACAATAGACAAAAAGTAGAAGGCTTCTAATAGATACTTTAGCATACAATGAACGATTAAGGTTATGTATGGTGCCAACCGGATGCGTTCGTGGCTTTGTGCTAATTGTTTCCGAAAACGATTTAAATTGCGAAGCAGTAGCTTTATGAGTAACAATTCAGACTTAAGTTTCATTTTTCAATTTAACGATATAACTGCGTTTTTTTTTGAAAATAATGTCCTCCCGTCCAACCTTCTAGGCAAGCGCGCTCCAACCTAAACCTCATCAATGCTTTCTAGCGTTGATTGTCGTCAAGCACAAGCCTATCTATCAATAAAAAAACCTTCTCAGAGATTAGCCATCTAAGCGGGACATATTATAGTGCACAAGTGTGTGCGCAAACTGACGGGTGTACTCTGTATTCCCTCACTCTCATAGTCTGATGGGACGGAAATCCGACACGACCGGAGAGAGATTAGGCGCAGGACCAACGGCTTTACGTGCTCTCCAGGGCACGGGGGTGACTCACCGCCAACTTCCTAACTCCGGGCTAGTAAGTACTGAGAACTGCCTCGGTACTTAATGTTAGTGGTTTTTGAAAATTATATAGTAATAAATAATATATTATAATACCTAATACTAGCTGACCCAGCGAACTTCGTACCGCCACTACCTACTTATAAATGAAAAATTAGTTAAATAAACATTTTCCAGTGGACCAAATTGTGAATCTAAACCATCCTCGAATCCCCTTGAACTCACACAAAAAAATTCATCAAAATCGGTCCAGCCATCTAGGAGGAACTCAGTGACA
The DNA here is from genome assembly GCA_029955525.1 of Oeneis ivallda. NCBI lineage: Eukaryota > Metazoa > Arthropoda > Insecta > Lepidoptera > Nymphalidae > Oeneis > Oeneis ivallda. Next base: position 6,423,241 of record JARPMR010000020.1, on the reverse strand, counting down.
TATACACGCACACAAGAAATACATATATTAAGATAACCTAAAACAGGTTGAAATGAAAATGACAGACACAGCTACTGTTAGTTTCAAAAGTTACACTAGCGCCACACATTTTTGCTAAACCTCTTTGAGTAAGTATATAAAAACCTGGATAGAATATGTATTATAATAACTAAATTGTTATCTAATAATGTCAATGACATTTTCGGTGAAAGATGAAGTACCTAGCTATGGAATAAAATGCATATTTGTAGGAAAAACCTTCATTATGAAGATAACATGCTAAAATAAGCAATCAGGATGTACACAGAGACGCTCCGAGGAATGCATTATGTTTTATTAAGGCCACTTCCACATCAATAACAAGAAAAAAAAATCGGCCAAGTGCGAGTCGGGCCTCGCTCTTTTAGGGTTCCGTTAAAAAAATTAAATAAAAATATTTCCATGTACCCATGGAAATATTTTAATTTAATTTTTTTAATTTAATTTAATTTTCATTATTTGTTGTTATAGCGGCAATAGAAATACATAATATGTGAAAATTTCATCTGTCTATCTATTACGGTTTACGAGATACAGCCCGCTGACAGACGGACGGACGGACGGACAGCGTAGGCTTAGTAATAGGGTCCCGTTGGTACCCTTTGGGTACGGAAACCTAAAAAATTAAAAACTCGGCTTAGAACTACGAAAAATTGGATCTAACATCCGTCATACTGATTCATCATCATCATCATCAGCAACCTATCAACGGCTCACTACTGAGCGCAGGTCTCCTCTCAGAGAAGTGTTATACTTATAGGCCATAGTCCACCACGCTGGCCCAATGCGAATTGGTGGACTTCACACACCTTCGATAACATTATGAAGAACTCTCAGGTGTGCAGGTTTCCTCACGATGTTTTCCTTCACCGTTGAAGCAAGTGATATTTAATTGCATACTGATTATGTTCGTATAAAATATAGCCAATGAGCTATATTACCCGGACCATAATAACAAATTGATTAACACCTCATTCATTAAAATCGGCTTAGAAGTTTAGGCGCTACGGTGAAACATACTTAATTATAATTGACGACCCCCCTGGCTCAGTGGTGAGCGCTGTTGACTTATGACTGGGAGGTCTCGGGTTCGATTCCCGGCGGGGTCAATTTGGGAATTTATCATATCTGAATTGTCTCTGGTCTGGTCTGGTGGGAGGCTTTGGCCGTGGCTAGTTACCACCCTACCGTCAAAGACGTGCCGCCAAGCGACTTAGCGTTCCGGCACGATGGCGTGTATAGAAACCGATTAGGGGTATAGGTTGAATTGTCACTGCCATACCACTTCCAAGTTAGCCCGCTACCATCTTAGACTGCATCGCCACTTACCATCAGGTGAGATCGCAGTCAAGGACTAGCTTGTCATCGAATAAAAATAAAAATAAAAAAAAATTACAGACATAGTACATATACAATTGACTGGTAAAATCATCCTCTTTCGCTGTTGTGGGGTAAAAAATAAGTAGAGAAAATAATTTTCCCCGAATACCGACCAATACTACGGATAACGAAATCTTTATATTTTAATGTCGACATAATATTATACCTAGTATTTTTAACTTACCTACCTAAGTAACCTAGTATTTTTACCTAGTATTTGTAACTTTTCATTTACGATTTCTGTACCTACTGACTTGTAATTTAACTAAATAGTACATAATTATTTTTATTGGATCCTTAAGAAAATTTCATATATACAATACTATATTAAACCTAAATTTAATTCTAAAATTAAAACTAAAATAAAAACTAATTAAAATCTAAATTCTACTAATATTATAAATCCGAAAGTTTGTGAGGATGGATGGATGTTTGTTTCTCTTTAACGCCGCAACGAATGAGCCGATTTGGCTGAAATTTGGAATGGAGATAGCTCATACCCAGGATTAGGCTACATAGACTACATTTTGCCCGGAAAATTACAGAGTTCCCGTGATAAATAAAAAACCTTAATCTACGCGGATGAAGTCGCGGGCATCATCTAGTAATAAATAAATAATTAATATACCTACCTAGTATTTTATTATTTTGATCTTCTTTTGATTTAAAAAATATGAAAACGTGCTTTTTCGAATCTGTAATACAGACTTTGTAATATATCTATCTACCTGATATACCAATGTCAAACATTGAACAAGTAGAACTAAGAGTGGTTTTCAGTGATCCACTTCTAAATAGAATAGAATAGAATAGAATAGAAATATTTTTTATTCAAATAAACTTTTACAAGTGCTTTTGAATAGTCAATGAATCTACCACTGGTTCGGAATGCCTTTCCTGCCGAGAAGAACCAGCAAGAAACTCGGCGGTTGCTCTTTTCAAAACAGATTTACAATACAGTAAATACTATGCTATATATGCAGTGTTTCCACAATGAGGAAAGTTCCAAAAATGCATACAGACTAACTTCTATCTTAAGATGGGCAGACACAAAGTAGCCCCATTCCCGCCGGTGGCACCCGTTCACGAGCATGACGCATGACCCAGCCATTGCTTCGCTCAACCATATTTGAGGGAACGTAACAACCCGCATCACACGACACCACCACAGAAATGTTTAAAGAGTGCGTGACATACTTATGCTACCCATGTCAAGGCATCAAACTGAAAACTAATATTCAAATGCTAATTTTAAGACATCACTTAGACACAAATAAAGTAGAAACACTGAATAGCACAGGATAATTTTGTTACACAGGTTGATTATTACTGTCTCATGAATCGCTGGAGCGAGTTATATCCACGCTTTTTTGTCATTAATATAGTCTTCAATTGTATAATATGCTTTTTCCATGAGAGAAGTTTTAATTGCTTTCTTAAACTTGTGTAAAGGCAAGTCTAAGATCGACTGTGGAATTTTATTATAGAACGTCACGCCCATTCCCACAAATGTCTTTCGGACCCTCTGGAGGCGCAGTCGAGGAATCACGAGCCTATTTGGATCTCTAACCTGCCTATCGTGTAAATCACCCTTTTTTTTGTAACTTAAAATATTTTGTCTGACAAATATTATGTTGTTATAAATATATTGTGAAGCTACTGTCAGAATGCCTATTTCCTTAAATTTTTCTCGAAGGGAATCCCGCGGTTTTAAATTGTAGATTACGCGAATTGCCCTCTTCTGCAATACAAAAATTTTTCCAATGTGAAGGTGATATATATAAAAGACTTTTATATATCACCGTGTCACCCTCAGGTGTTTACAAATTACACCTGAGCCACAAAATACCAAGCAGGCCTGAGTGTATTATTTGGTGTTATGTACATATATTATAGATTTTGGTTAGCTCAGCTGTTTTAAATATTTTTGTTGTGACATTGGTGATTCGGGATGAATGAATTGTTAATTACTAGGTACGAACATTTCATCGGTATGTATATTATGTACTCGTGCGAATCTTAATTATGTATCATAATATATTAATAAATTATTTGGTATAATTTTTTAATTTGAGTTTGCAAATTGCTATTTAGTACGGCTTCTTAGCTCGAAATACGGTCCCATCCGGAAGAAAGCATGAAACTTGGCATGCATGTAGCTTTGACATATATGACTCAATGTAGAAGTAGAAACACCTCTAGAAATCATTTTTCCCCCCCTCCCCCCCTATTTTGTATCCCAAATCGTGGTTTTTTACATTTTTCAAGAAAATGGTTAAAGCTATGAAAAAACTGTCAAAAGCCGAAATGTTTTTCATTAAATTCCCTACAATACATTCTTTGAATGTATGTTGATACGACTTATAGTTCTCAAAATAATCTAACATTTATTGGTGTAAGCACAGGGATTTAAGCAACTTATTCAAATTACCGGTCAAGTTCATTGAAAAGTATGTTTATTTTAATTCATATCGCAGGAATCTCCCCCGCACCGAGACCAGTACAGGGAAGCCCTGACTTCCTACATAGGCATCGACCAGTTATGCAGCTGCGGCAGGAGCACCTTGTTAACTCCTTGACTGTTGCCGAGGTTTCTTTTTTCGTGTTCCATAATGGAGTCCAAACACCATCTTCTTTCTTCCATCCCCAAACCTCGAAATCAGGATATTCAGGTTTTGCTATCAAGCACTGAGCCCAGATCAATCCCGCTTGTAAACATGCTCGTTTTGTATACTGTAGAAGAGCGCCAAATGTTGGTGGCAGCCTATCCATAGCCCGCCCCCTTATAAATAACGCCTTTCTAGCTTGGTCGATATCTTCCAAGTCGTTTGTGTTATCGTAAGTAAGGATAACATATCTTGCCAAAACGTTCAAATGATGAGTTTCAATTTTGTGTACGGGCTGTGATAATACTTCGAACACTTTTGTGACTTCAGGGAAGGACTTCCACGTTTTCCAAAACGACTTCTTTCCTTTCCCACAGAATCCTGATACAGTATCATAGCCTGTAAATGCATGAAAGAATAAAATACCACTGCATCTGTCTGGACCGAGTGTAGCCACAAATTGGTGGACTACAATAATACGTGAAGTTTTTCCAACACCGAAGGATATCCACAATTTATTCAATTTTTTTTAAGCTCTCCGAACAAAGAAATTGCAATAACAACAACATCTGTATCCACAGTTCTAATAATAAGGTTAGTGTGACTATATCGCAAAGCGTGAAAGACATGGAGGAGGAGTCTAGAATCCGCTTCTTCTTGTTTGACTTCAGGGAAGACATGTCTGCGGCATCGTTACTCAAAACTTCTTCCCCTTTGGTTGCTATAATTTTTTTTATATGTTGGACCTGCTGGAGCCTAACAGCTAGGAAGTTGAAGAGTTCAATTTTGTTCTCCGTTGAACAAAGAAATTTTTGTCAGTTTTTAGGTAGCTTGACTGTTGATGAACCTTGACAAAACGTGACCCTTTGACGAATTCCTGTTCCTCGTTTTTCACGGGTGGAATTCTTAAGACTAACATCATGATAGACATCAAAAACGACATCTACTCGATTTCCCTTCTGGCTCGTAACGTAGGTAGCCAATAAAAGATTTGCGATAGTCATCAAATATAACATTTGTACCCGGTCTAATCATTTGAACTACAGCAGGCCCATCCAGAAACGGAGCAGTACAGTCCACGGGATCTTTGTTAAATGTCTCTACACAACTTTCATTTTCATCTTCTTCACCTTCATTCTTGTCTTTTGTCTTGTCTTCTTCCCCTTCCCGCCGCCGCATCATTCCATGCGCCCGTTATTACTATTGTGGTTTTTTTGTGTTATTATTTCAAATTATGTTTTTTTGAACAAAATTTGGAAGCAATGTGAGCATAATTTCAAAAGTATAGGTCGTATCAACATACATCCAAAGAATGTATTGTAGGGAATTTAATGAAGAACATTTCGGCTTTTGACAGTTTATTCATATCTTTAACCGTTTTCGTGAAAAATTTAAAAAACCACGATTTGGGATACAAAATAGGGGGGGAGGGGGGGAAAACATGATTTCTAGAGGTGTTTCTACTTCTACATTGAGTCATATATGTCAAAGCTACATGCATGCCAAGTTTCATGCTTTCTTCCGGATGGGACCGTATTTCCTATTATCTTGAGCTAACAAGCCGTACTAATTTGCGATAACTTAGTAATATAATTTTCTCACCTCCGGGCGGAAAGCGTCAATTTTCCTCCCGCTGCGCTAAACGAAAATGTCGCTTTCCGCCTCCGTCGAGGAGAAAAATAGTATACACACCACGGGCAGTAAATAAGAAAGCCTCAGATCACATGTTTATTGACCTCGGCTTCGCCTCGGACAACAATTACATGTGATCTGAGACATTTCTTATTTTACTGCCCTAGATGTGTAATATACTATTTCACGAATTAAACACAAGGCTGCATTAAGGTTGAAGAAGTGTACTAATTAATGCAGCCTAGGTAGGTAGATAATTATGTACCTATTTGAATATTAATTAAGTACCTAATTTGTTTATTTAGAATTTACTTTTGGTGCGTTCGTGACATACTTCGCCCGTGAACGTGATCTTATGGCTATGTAGAAATAGATGTAGATTTTACCAACATACATATGCCTAGGTCCTAGTATGATGATTAACGTCTTTAATTAGTTTATCTCTCGAGTCTTGACGCATGTTGGTATTAAATTAGGTTAGCAAGTAGGCACATAATTAGTTCCATGTCAATTCTATTGGAAGCAACTGCATTCTCAACATTTATAAATCAACTCAACTGCATTTATAAATGATGTTTTATTTCAAAATAGCATGAATGCATTGCATAGGCGCTTTTTCTATTTTTACCTTAGACCGTAATTATCTAAACTATTCCTAAAATTAGAAAATATGATTTTCTTTGAATAGGTATTGTTTTGGAAAAATTTAAATTTTTAACGTAATATACTATAGGTACATATTCAATATCCTGGCTTGGTTACAAAATACTGTGTTGGACGTGAGTTACTCACAAATTAGTCGATATTTTGATTAATTTCTTAAACTGGTCACTTTCAAGTAAAGATTTTTATGTAAACCTGTGAAAATGATAATTCCACTGGCGCAATTAGAAGGTAGCCTACTTTGTCGTATTAGTTTACAAATTGCGAAAAACCAAATTAAATTAGAATTTCGCGGGCAGACCCGTGTCTGAAATTATCATGAAATTAGGTAGGTATAGGTATTATATCTGCTAGACAATAATGCTGGGTAACTTTGGATTCGTACAAACTTACAAAGTAAGACACGGGTCGGTTACTTAACCCGACCGGTCAACATTGCACTCGGATGCATTTTTGCGAAATATGATTCACGCAAAGGAATGCTTTTCCCTTGAATCACGGCTCGCAGCCTCCGGGCGTTATGGTCATTGTACTTATGGTCAGTTCGTATGAACGTGGTATGAACATTGTAGGTAGGTAGGCTTTGCTTCTTTTTTTTTGTGCAGGTCGTTTGTCACATCTCTCTGGAGTTTATTGTTCAATGTTTATATTGTTTGTAATCTTTTTAACCGACTTCAAAAAAAACGGAGGAGGTTTTCAATTCAACGAGTTTTTTTTCTTTTTTTCGGCGATGTTACTCCATGGATCCGTCAAATCTGAACCGATTTCAATATATTTTTTTTATTTGAAAGGAAATTTTCGAATGGAGGACGGAACTCCTCCATTTTTGATGTTACTCCATAACTTCATCAAATCTGAACCGATTTCAATTTTTTTTTATTTGAAAGGACATACAGTCTGGTTGGTCCTATTTAAATTTGGTGAAGATCTGATGAATATCTTCGATGATGGAGGACGGAACTTCTCAATTTTTGTTGATGTTACTTCATAAATTCGTCAAATCTGAACCGTTTTCAATCATTTCTTTTGTTTAAAAGGACATACCGTCAGTTTGGGACGTCCCATTTAAATTTGGTGAAGATTTTGTGAATATCTTCGGAGATGGAGGATGGAACTCCTCAATGAATAGAAACAAATCAATCGCGATCAGAGAATGTGTAGATTTATCCTATGAAGGCAAAAAAAAGCTTAAAATAATATATTAAGTACTCCGCTTCAGATTATCGACCGAGCGAAGCGAAGGTCTCTGAGTTTACTAGAGCGATTTGCACTTGTCCGTCCGTCCGTCTGTCACAGCCTTATAACTTCTGAATTACTGAACGTAATTACTTCAATTTTAGATATGATATGTAAACCGATGGCCTCCAGCCGAAAATGGCTTAAAAAGTTATAAAAATCTTTATTTCAGGGGGGCTCCCATACGAAATGGGGGGCTTTCAAAGTGGAGATTGTATTCGAGGCTAGATTTCTAAAACCACTTTGTTTTAAAACTTGAAACTTACACATAATTTGAGTTATATTCTGTACTTGAACAACAAATACTAAGATTAGATAAATATTATAAAGAAACGAAATTATTTGAGTTTTAATGGGCATCAATGTTTTTAACAAAACTTCACTATACTGTTACTAGATGGCGCTGTCTTTAATATTGTAAATATGCATCCCATCCACGAAAGCAGATGACGATTGACGTCATCAGATTCGGCGCGTTTTAATTACAATATAATATAGTTAAAACTACCTTATGGGAATTATGGGATACCGCGAGGTCTCATTTCGGGGCGAACCACTAGTTACTCGTATGTTAAAGTCATGTTTTTAATAAATGAAATAAATAAATTAAAAAAAAACCGACTTTAAACGCCACTGAAAAGTATATATAATTTCGGGCGGGCCTCAATAGAACTATGAAACTGCGACGCTAGCTCGACTTCAACATACCTGTACCAAGTACTGAAAAGTATATTCTGTGCCTGGACCTACAAACTAAAATTTTGGCTAGCGTGGCGCATTCGTTTCATCGTTTCTATTTAGGCCCGCCCGACTTCAACATATCTACACACCGACTTATATTGTACCTACGTGTACCATAGGTACAATATAAGTCGGTGTATCTACATGTACAAACTGAAATTATTTATACTTTTCAGTGGCGTTTGAAGTCGGTTTTTTAAAAAGAATTTATATATATTTAAATTACTTTTAAATGATATTGATTATATATATATTTCGAATGGTATTCGAAACAGGGGCTATAACGGTCCTAAATTGTTTGGGTCGTACGAGTGGGATAGAGCTATATATTTTGCAGTGCTAGGAAAGAGATGGAAATTATGGATTCAGGGGTCGGGAATTGAAAAAAATCTTTAAAATTGATTTAAAAAATTATGGATGCCAATAATCAAAGAATTTTTCTCACCGCTTTTAGTAATTATTTATATCAACACAAATAAAAAAAATAGCAAGAAAAAACCTACCGTTTCTGTTTAAACAAGGTTTAAACCTAAAAAAGGAGATTATTGGATCAAAGTTTTGGAAAACTTTCTATCGAGAATTTTTTTCCCAATCGTGTTTATATCTCTAAGCGAATTTAGTTAAGATACCCAAATTACATATTGCATTGAAATTATTCAAATTGGAATTATAGTTTTCAATTTGTAAACCTCACAGAGCTCACCGAAAATCGCCTGTCGCATGCTTTTGTAATTATGCTGGGAACTTGAGAACTTTCTAGATCCAAAGTCCAAGTGCGGAATGAAGTAGTAAGTTGCTACTAGTTGTACGCGACCACTGAGGCTGGTTTTGTTACATAAATTCTTATTAATATATATATAGCTGTTGGGGCTGATTCACTCACTGACTCACTCATTGATCACCTCTCCTGTAAAATTTTGTATGAAAAATTTTTTTTTCACCGATGGTTTCGTATAGAGGACAAAAATTCATTCGGAGGAAAAATATGGAGAGAGCTGATGATTGAGGATTTCGGAGACGGGTGAGGGGCACGGCCAGGGTATCGAAGATAGGTAGGGGGTGCTCGACCAAATGTCATTCGAAACCTCATCCAATTGGCAGTGAGATGAAAAAAAATCCAAAATGGCGGAAAAAAGATGGCGGCCATACAAACTTCGTCGGTGTCTATCTCGGAGAGGATTAAAGATGGAAGAGTGGTTTCTTGGCAAAAGATGATCAGGACCTAAAGGTCTACTCAATGAACAGAAAAAAATTCAAGATGGCGGAATTTATTTTTCCCTATACAAAATCTAAGGCTAATATTGAAGAGACTAGAAGCTGAGAACTATGCAAGACTTTGATGCGGTTCCTTTTCAAAATTTGTTTTTATAGAAGAATTTTCATTGTGACAAATGATGAGAGAAGATGATTGAGGGTTTGGAAGATGGGTGAGGAGCACGGCCAGGTTCTTGAAGATAGGTGGGGGGTGCTCGAACAAAAGTTACTCGAAACCTCATCCAATTGGCAATGAGCTGAAAAAAAAATCCAAAATGGCGGATTCAAGATGGCGGCCATACAAACTTCGTCGGTGTCTATCTCGGACAGTGTAAAAGATAGAAGAGTGGTTTTTTTTCATCTGAAAATGTAATTTAGGAGTAGAAAAACCGCGGTCCGCTTGCGGGCCGCGCACCCACGCGCCCTACTAGTACCTTTATGTATCTACTATCTCGTTGGTCTAATGCCTAGGCCAATGAGGTCCTAGCTAGGTCCCAAAGTTCTAAAAGTAGGCCCCAGGGGCTGTCAAGAAATTCTGAGTAGTCGTACTCGTAGTCTAGTTTACTACATAGACTGCATCGTCACTTACCATCAGGTGAGATCGCAGACATGGGCTAAAAAATCTTCACTATCAAAAGATAGGGTAAAATTGTCGTATTTAGTGACGCGACGTAGACAAAAAGAATGCACGAGCGTCCTAAGGGACGCAGGATCAATGCACCTTGAGTACCATAAATAGCACCGGCGGGATTTCTTTACGTTATTACGATTGTATCTAATGTACACTCCAGGTTATATACTATGATATTTTACGTTTTTATTTACTTTAGGACTTATTCCTTACTAATATTATAAATGCGAAAGTGTTTGTTTGTTGGTTTGTTGGTTTGTCCTTGAATCACGCCGCAACAGGGCTATGGATCGACGTGATTTTTTGCATGGGTATAGTTGAGGACCTGGAGAGTGACATAGGCTACTTTTTATCCCGGAAAATCAAAGAGTTCCCGAGGGATTTTAAAAACTAAATCCACGCGGACGAAGTCGCCGGCATCAGCTAGTAACTAATAAATGAAAAGAAATTAGAAATACTTAACGTAAATCCTATATTATATAGCACCAATTTACGTAAGAAATGAAAAAGTAGATAGAAATAGATTTTCAGTTTAGGTATACTTACATATTTATCGAAAACCAATATATGCATCATAATATCGGACATAAGTATTTATGTCCGATATATTATGATGCATAATATATCGGAGAACTATTTATAGTCAAAACGTAATAAGTACCTATAATAACGTAATAAGGTTTTACGGTACAAGTTTTTACGTCTTTTCACAAAAACTCCTCAATAAAAGACAGTTTAGACTAGAGGGTGGATACTGGATACCTACTATAGGCACCTAGGTACCTGGAGCTCGAGTGTGTACTTTCGGTCTTAGGTATACGAGTTTTTAACCCCCGACGCAAAAAGAGGGGTGTTATAATTTTAACGTGTGTATCTGTACGTCTGTTTGTTGCCTCTTAGCAGTCTCCCCAATGGACCGATTTTGATGCGGTTTTATTTGTTTGGAAACTAATGTAATCGAGGAGGATCTTATCTATGATTTATGAAGATCTGCTCAGGCGTTTGAAGATCATGAGCTCATTTCCTACTTGATTAAAGAGTCTTACAAGCTGTCACTGGTGCATTACTTCCAAGGCATGGTAACCTTGAGCTGATGCTGTAGCAACAAGTAGTCTGCGGGATACCCAACTTCTCAGCAACTTAGAACTTAGGTGATAGATAGATGATGATCGCGGATCTAGGATCAAGGTGGAGGATCTGATGATGGAGCGGAAAACTGGGTAAAAGGATGTCAAGTATATCGTAGGTACATAGTCCGGTCATTTGTATGTATATATGTATGAGACAGCTAGTACGATTTTAGCAGTATTGTATTGTTCGCAGTTTTCAAAAGGGGAGTAGAAATTTATAATTAAATTTAAATTTAAATCTAAATATATAAAAGGAAAAGGTGACTGATTGACTGACTGATCTTAGATCTATCAAGGTACAGTTCAAACCATTGGACGGATCGAGCTGAAGTTTGGCATACAGATAGTTATTATGACGTTGGCATCCGAAGAAAGGGGTTTTAAAAATTCAACCCCTAAGAGGGTGAAACAGGGGTTTGAAAACTCAACGTGAGCGAAGCCGCGGGCAAAATCTAGTTTTTTATAAAATTTAAATTTTTAATTTAGGTACGTCTTGTTATGTATGTTTGAGACAACTAGTACGATTTTAGCAGTATTGCATTGTTCGCAGTTTTCATCAAGGGGAGTAGAAAGAAAAAGCCGCCACCATGGACGCGATCAAGAAGAAGATGCAGGCGATGAAGCTGGAAAAGGACAACGCGCTGGACCGCGCCGCCCAGTGCGAGCAGCAGGCCAAGGACGCCAACCTCCGCGCTGAAAAGGTACTTCTTTATCAGCCGATAGACGCCCACTGCTGGACAAAGGTCTCTTGCATGGACTCCCACAGGCGTCGGTCTCATATTGTATCCAGCGGCCCCTACGAGCTCTCTGCACGGAAAAAAAGGATTAATTGAATCAGGAAAATGAAATTTCTTGTGATTTTTCGTAAATTCAAGTAAATATGTAGTTAGCGTGAGAAATGAAACTCAGATTTAAATAGACCAAATCTTGGTTGAAAACTTCTAAGTTTAGTTTAGCATCAAAAGAAAAATATTTGATTTGAGAATATTTTTACTCCGATTAATGTGTGAATGCATAAGGCAATTTGTTTTTCTTGGTTTGTTATCTAATATCTTACTCTGTGAAAATATACTTAAGAGCATTTATTTTTCTATTGGCAAGAAAATATTGTCTCACGTCTATACGGAGAAAATGTTCTTGAATTAAAGATAATCGCTTTAATTTAACTAAATAGGTACGAGATCTCATATTAAGAAATCTGTGTTTTTCTGTGTACAAAAAAAGAGATGTTATAAAGACGTGCTTATCTGTGTATCTGTCTGTCTGTGTATCTGTGCGTCTGTCTGTTCCGTCGTAGCTAGCTCCCTAACGAATGGATCAATATTAATGCGATTTTCATTTTTCTGTTTGAAAGCTAACTAAGTACTCCTCAGCATCTTACAGCAGACAGCATCATACAGAACCTTTGGGCTCATTAGAATGGTCTCAATGAGTAGGTGTTAGACAGATGATGATCGAGGATCGAGGATGAGGGTCTGATGATGGAGCAGAAACTGGGGAACAGGATGTCAGGTATATCGTGCATACCTAGTCCTCACTCCAGCCATAGATCCACATTTCGGGGATATTTTAAATTTTAAATTTACTTACACTTGTTACATCGTCGCAACTCGCAAGAGGAGTCGCAGGGAGCCGCTACTACCTTAGTTTAGAGGGGAGGAACTTAGTTACGTAGAAAAGGTTCTTATTAAGTTATATGAACTTCAGCGATGGAGAGTTTTGTTCGGAAATCCTTGTGGGATCAAATCAGAAAAGAGATGTGTATATGAGAACCAGAGGCACCGGCCTTAAGTCGTCGAGTTGCGAAACTGAATTGGAATTGATAGACTTTGTTTTGGTAGACCATCTAGTTTACCAACAAACATTGAACGTGAAACTTTAAACTCTTCAAGCTAGTTGCAAGACTGGAAGTGGTCTGTAGCGATCCATGCAAAAGACCCTTGGACGAGATAGAAACCTATATATCCGGCTTCTTTGTTTCAAAAAGAACAGCATTGTGCTCGCTACCCATAGGTAAGCAAATAGCAAGCTTTACGTGCTGAAAAAGTTAGCATGTCTTGGGTAATTAGTTTCAGGTTTTGCTCATGGATTAGAATTTTATTTTTTTGGGACTATACGCAGCTTATTACCGGTTACAAGTGGCAAGAGATTGTTTATGTGATGTGGTGATCCTTGAAAGAGACTTATGCCGATCAGTGGATGTAATTAAATTTTGCCACTCTATGTACGAAGCGTTTCGAAGAGGTGATTTTCTTGGTTAATACATGTTTTCAAGTATTTTTTTCTATCGTAGGCTGAAGAAGAAGCTAGGGCGCTCCAGAAGAAAATCCAGACCATTGAGAATGACCTCGACCAGACGCAAGAGTCCCTCATGCAGGTCAACGGCAAACTCGAGGAGAAGGAGAAGGCACTACAGAACGTGAGTAAACCGTCTAGTTTAAGGGTTCCGTGCTAGAACAGCAAGAGAATAAAAGTTTTGATACGTGGCGTAGGAGACGCATGCTGAGTTTCACAAGTAAATGGGTAGACAAAATTTTCTCGTAGCGCGCATGCTAGCCCTACTAGAGCGAAGTTGATTGAACCCAAAAACGAAGTCTTGATTTTAAGTTAGGCGTCAAACGAACATCTACTTGTCTGTTGAAAACACTTGTGGTAGATACCTACCTACCTACTTTGATTAGCATACCTTTACCTACTCTCCTAAGGGAGTTAAACATTGTACCAGTAGTTAAATCCAGTTATTATGTCTGTCCGTCTGTGTTTGACACTAATTGACAGCTATTTACTAGAACGTATTAAAGTTGCAAAGTCTTTGAAAGAGTGTCTGCAAATTTCAGGTAGGTAATATTTCGAACATGAAAAGTGAAAGGCGGATAAAAATTACGTAGGTACGTACCCTTCCAGTGGGACATCGTTGAATAGAATTTAGAATATTATGTTAAGAGTAGCTACACGTCATATTGCCAGAACGCAACAGTTACTATGAACCCTGTACATGAACTGAGGCCTTATATGTAGGGCAGAAAGCTTGGTAGGCACCGATATAAATGTATAGGTATTATAATATAAAGATTAGATAAAGCTAAAACGAAAGCGAACCAATTATGTCGACTATGTAAAATCATATTTATAATATCAAACAATACAGTTCCGAGTAATGTTGCAGTGTACTGTGTATCAGCTATGAATGTAACAGTTGTAACTAGCACAGATGTTTACACTTTACAATTCATGCCCCGCGCGCTCGCGTACCGCGGTGGTGGCTATTTTCAGTCCGTGACACCTAATATGGGCTCGGTGCCCGGTGTTTAGGTAAAATTAGACTATCGACCGCGTTCTCTGCATTTTTTATCTGTTGTTTAAATATTGGAAGTCATCATCATCATCATTAGCAACCCATCATCGGCTCACCACTGAACGCAGGTCTACTCTCAGAGAAGGGTTATAGGCCATAGTCCACCACGCTGGCCCAATGCAAATTGGCGGACTTCACACACCTTCAAGAACGTTATGAAGAACTCTCAGGTGTGCAGGTTTCCTCACGATGTTTTCCTTCACCGTTGAAGGCTGAAGCAAGTGATATTTAATTGCTTAAACGCACTTGACTCCGAAAAGACAGAGGTGCGTACCCGAGATCAAACCTGCGACCCCCCGAATAGGAGACCACAGTCCTAAATTAACGCTGTTTAATTAATGACAACTTCTGGGTACAACTAAAAGGAACAATTTCTGGGTAGACAACTAAAAGGGCAACTTCTGACTACTAGTTCTGTAAAAATGATTTTAATTAAGAAGATAAAACAGTGGGCACGTTTTCTAGCGTGTGCTGAAATTAACGCTAAATCATTTGAATTTTGCCGCGCGTTCAAGCTATGGAATGTGGGATGTCGATAAAGCAGTACCGGTAACCTAAACAAAAGATGGCGGCGGAAGTGCGACGACAGCGCCACGTTCTCGGCACCTTCAGTGACATTTAGTCAACATGGCGGCGGGCGCTGCGCGGCCGGTCGGAGCGCGCGCTGTGCAGTAATGTCCGCGCCCGCGCCCCACGCCCACGGGCGCACCCCCGTGCGGCGCAGGGGGCACCAACACCACCCGCGGCTGAGGGGCGACCGAGGGCCCGCCCCCGGGGCACCCGCCGACTCCATTCCGTCCAAACGAGTGACCTCACACGGCCAAACAGACGATGTTGTGCCTTGTGTCAATAGTGTTAGTGAATCTCAACGATTGACAAGGACGAATAGTGACGATGCACTTTCCAATCGGAATACTATTGAGGACTCGAATATCGATGATGAAACTGAAATTGATGTTAAAACTGGTGCGGACTTGATTAGCTCGGATGATGATTTTTCCTTTCGAGAGGAGAGATCAGCAGGTGACGGTGCAGAGGTGATAGCGCTGACCTCTGATATATCCGACGATGATCCCGAAACCGCAGAACTCGCCAAGCTGAGGTGTCCTAGTGAATGCACTGAAGTGCTGGCGGCGAGGGAGAACCGACGGCGCCGACGATGTGCGGACTATCCCGGCCTCGCATTCGGCAGCTCCATATTTTCGTCGGATACGATGATGAAATTCTCGATCATCAAAAATGAGTTGCAGAACATAAAGAATACGGCATTGAAAAGGGTAATGTCCTTTGTATTAGTCTTCTGTTTCGATGCGTGAGTCGCTTAGGCGTGGGCCAAATGCGCACTGTAGAACTATTTTTAATCACATTCCGTCGGAAAAATTTTGAAGCTGCTCCGCGAAGCTAAGATTCTGGCGTATGACGATCAGCTGAGCCATTGACAATTTTGTTTGACTTGTTTACGCTTTTGGTTGCAATCGCCGCCGCTAGATGTCACAGCGATGCCAAAGTGCACGTGGACAATTATCTCCCTTTATTCCTTTTTATACGCTTTTTATTAGCTTCACTTGTATGTTTGCAATGTTTGTAACCGACTTCTTTGGGCGCGATTTTGACCCACTTTAAACGGCCAGATTTCGTTCTAACTTTGTAGATTTATCGAGGACCGATGACAATACACTAATTTGATAAAAAAACTAAAAAAAAAACTTGTATGTTTGTAACCGACTTCTTTGGGCGCGATTTTGACCCACTTTAAACGGCCAGATTTCGTTCAAACTTTGTAGATTTATCGAAGACCGATGACAATACACACATTTGAAAAAAAAAATAATAGTTTAAAAAAACTAAAAACACGCTTTTTATAGAAAACCAAACTAAAAAATAGAAAATAAATTTTAATAAATTTAAATTAAGAATAGGGTCCAAAAATTTCAATAAATATAAATTAATAATAGTGTAAATAAAAAAAATGTATTTTATTTTAAAAAAAGCGTGGGGTGCTTTTTAAGATATTATTAAAATGATAATCACTCTACTCATATCTGTCAATAAAATATTTATAACTATTGACACCATGCACCCCACGCTTTTTTAAAATAAAATACATTTTTTTTATTTACACTATTATTAATTTATATTTATTGAAATTTTTGGACCCTATTCTTAATTTAAATTTATTAAAATTTATTTTCTATTTTTTAGTTTGGTTTTCTATAAAAAGCGTGTTTTTAGTTTTTTTAAACTATTATTTATTTAACTTTTTAGTTTGGTTTATTTTTTATGAATAGAATAGAATAGAATAGAAATATTTTTTATTCAAATAAACTTTTACAAGTGCTTTTGAATTGTCAATGAATCTACCACTGGTTCGGAATGCCTTTCCTGCCGAGAAGAATCAGCAAGAAACTCGGCGGTTGCTCTTTTCAAAACAGATTTACAATACAGTAAATACTATGCTATATATGCAGTGTTTCCACAATGGGGAAAGTTCCAAAAATGCATACAGACTAACTTCTATCTTAAAATGGGCAGACATAAAGTAGCCCCATTCCCGCCGGTGGCACCCGTTCACGAGCATGACGCATGACCCAGCCATTGCTTCGCTCAACCATATTTGAGGGAACGTAACAACCCGCATCACACGACACCACCACAGAAATGTTTAAAGAGTGTGTGACATACTTATGCTACCCATGTCAAGGCATCAAACTGAAAACTAATATTCAAATGCTAATTTTAAGACATCACTTAGACACAAATAAAGTAGAAACACTGAATAGCACAGGATAATTTTGTTACACAGGTTGATTATTACTGTCTCATGAATCGCTGGAGAGAGTTATATCCACGCTTTTTTGTCATTAATATAGTCTTCAATTGTATAATATGCTTTTTCCATGAGAGAAGTTTTAATTGCTTTCTTAAACTTGTGTAAAGGCAAGTCTAAGATCGACTGTGGAATTTTATTATAGAACGTCACGCCCATTCCCACAAATGTCTTTCGGACCCTCTGGAGGCGCAGTCGAGGAATCACGAGCCTATTTGGATCTCTAACCTGCCTATCGTGTAAATCACCCTTTTTTTTGTAACTTAAAATATTTTGTCTGACAAATATTATGTTGTTATAAATATATTGTGAAGCTACTGTCAGAATGCCTATTTCCTTAAATTTTTCTCGAAGGGAATAAATCATCATCAATTTCCAACATTCGATACATTTATACCGTTTTATCACAAGAAGTCTTCAATTTAAATGTAATCATTATTCTAAAATACCTAGATCTTTTCGATGGCTCCTAAGTATAGTAAGTCATCTGCAAAATTCTCATTTTACAGGAGAGTGTGTCAAAGATAAAATGTTCAGAACTTTTTTATTATTTGTACTAGCATTATGATTTTTTCATGTTTGTTTCTTGATAAATATTTAGTTCATTAGGTATTTAAATAATAAATCTAATATTTTAAGTTTCTGAAATATTGTAGTTGATTCAGTAGACGACAAACGAAACATAGCTATTTTTGAGCTAACTACCACTCATACTAGTATACAATGTATGAAGCTAAAAGCGATAATTTTAAATAAAAAAAGTAATTTACATAATCAAACATTAAAATAATAGATTTGATGTAGTTTTATTGATTTTCTGATTAAAAAACTAGGATTTAATTGAAAATAAAGTAGTTGGTCCAGCTTCTTACGAATATTATTAACAAAAATGTGCGTAGTATATGAGCGTATGTGCATATAAAATAAGCTAATAAAGCACAAAATGATATTATTATTTGTGTTTCATATTGGTTTTATATATTGCAAATACAAACCATCACTTTTTAATCTTTATAGGACTTATAATGACAGTATTTTTAATTTCAAACAAAAGAAAATTTCCTTTAAATATTCAGAATCCAAAACCGAATAGGCCTTTTCTTCATAGTACTATTTACTTTTCATAGTAGTAATTACTTTTTTAGAGATCTGGAGTATCTCTTTCATACAAAAAAAAACTAGGAAAACAGTGATTAAGATAATCATTCTTCTTAATCAAAACGCACATAAAGTATTTCATTCTAAAATATCCATGTACATATTACTAGATTAAAAGTAGAACTAGATAAAATCACAATCTTTAATAAAAAAAAATCTGATGCCCGTTTTCTATATCTATGCCTAAATCTTCACCAAGTAGAGTCAAACAGACTGTATTTAAGGGAAGATTTAGGTACTAAAGACGTAGATATCCACTTACCCAATGCAATTTCCACCTTCCCTTGTTGCCTTAAAACTTCGTGCTGTGTTTGTTCCCTTAAAAGTTCGTGAAAAAGAAATTTACAGAAAGCGTCACCTAACTTAGCTTAGGTAGCCCGTAAAGTTAGGGAGCATTAGTGAAAATGGGCATAAGTATCGTAAAAATAAAAAATAAAGAAAAATTAAACAACTTTTTATGGGTTCTATGGCGTTTTATTCGAGTATTTACTACTTCTTACTGAGATGATTTACAGCTTCCATCATCATGGGTAGGACCAAGGTAATTAACTCCCACTCCCGGTAAAAGATGTCATGTTAAATAATGAAACAATCTTTAATATTACTCGTGGTTATGGTGGCTGCAAAGCTTCTAATAAGTCAGATAATAAATTCGAAAAAAACGCAACATATTTCATGAAAAGTGGTTTCATTTATATCTTATATTCGCGCAAATATCATGACTGTTCTTTGGTTTATTTTGGCAGTCAATCCAGCTATCAGTATAATTTTCAAAATTGTAATCAAATGAAATTCTCATCATCTCATCGCTCGTTTTCTTCTATTATAATTTTACAGATTTTATTCCATAATACTTAACTTCCGTCACCAGCAACTGTCAATTATTGCAGTATTTTAGACATGGAAGTAGGTTTTAGGTGTGCTTTATAGTCCAAAATCATTCAAACCTTTATCTAAAACCATACCCGTACCTTATCGTAGTCTCAATTTTGTAAAAAAAGCTTGCTATAACAAACATGAAAGTGAAAAAACATGAAGTGGTTTTACCACTTTATTACCTTATCCTGTCTTTCTCATTTTCTCTCAATATTATTTTCTTAAAAAAATTTCTTGTTTCTCATTTTCTTCTGAAAGTGAGAAACAAGAAAGCTAAGCAAGAAAATGAAAATTAAGTTCCTGAAGAATCAGGGACTTAATTATTATTTTCAAATATGTGAAATTCTTTGCATTTTCTATTTGCTTAATATATGCACACATTTTGTATTGGAGAGTGGCTAGTTCTTAATCTTGAATGTACCTACTATTTTTGTGTGTAGTGTCATAATCAGTTTTGTGTTTAAATAAATTTATATTTTTTTTAAGCTTATAAAAACTTATATTGAAAATTCTTGATCATAATAACATGATTCTTACGTAGATTAGAAACTTGAGCGGAGTAAATAGTTGGATCAAGTCACTGCTTCTAGAAGTTAAACATCTTAGGAAACGCTGTACACTGATGCAACTTGTAGCTGTACCTTTCCGCTCATGCTAGCTCGTCGCGTCCGCTCGACGTATATAGGAATCCTGTAGTTACCTCAGTTTACGACGTACAGATATTGTAAACAGCTCAACTTGAACCAGTATACGTTAGATTATCTTCGAATCTATTTGCATTTTTGAAAGTTTTGTGACCTAGGCTGATCTTAGGCTGATAAATAAGGTCTTTTTATTATCAAATCCATCAAAAAGTCAAAATACCTAAAAGTGCTAGTTGACTCACTATTCTTAGGAGCCATCGTTTTTATTTTTTAAGCCTTACTTAGTGTTTGACTTGATCATAAATATGTATTACATATTATTCCTACGTAGGATGGTAGGTAAATGTTAAATGTTCGTGGCTTCGTGTAAATACAACTTTCTAAATTATTCTTAACATGCCTTTATACTACACTAGCGGCACGCTATGATGGCCGGTTTGACGTTTGTCCGCTCATGAAGTTCCGTATTAATTGATAACGACTTTGAAGGAAATAATTGTATTACTTTATTGACGATAGTGATGTGCAGAGATTCATAAATTTTATCGAATGTAGTTTTAGGTTTAGGACTCAAAATTTATTTATTAAATTGATTTCTAAAATGTATACAAGTGTAGAAAAATCAGTTTGCACCATTTAAGGGGTGAATGTACTTGTGAATATGAACAATTTTCACTATGTGGACAAACCTCTGAAATCGCAAAAAAATATCAGCTGTTTCATACAAAAGGTAAAATTTTTATTTTTATATGATATATACCACAACTCGGCATTTGGTTTTCTAAATTGAAAATTTTTAAAAACCTTTTTTGGTATCTTTTGTATTCATATGTTTCTTGTGTGCATATAAAGTATGTATATTCATTTTCATTCAAATATTCAGTTCGTTCAAATAAATTAAATAAACATATACATTTTTGTTTTATTAAACCTATTTAATCAGGTACAAAAACAAAACTTAATTGTTTTTTGTTCGAGAATAAATTGACATTCCACATCACTATTGTAATGTGTCAAACCGGCCATCATAGCGTGCCGCTAGTGTATTGAGTGGTCACTAGTGTTGTTCTATTTAAAAAAAACTGTCGATGTTATTTTGTTATTTATTAAATACAGTACTAGCTGATGCCCGCGGCTTTTTTGTCCGTACACATGCATGATGCAGCATCAGGATTGAGGTGTTAGAAACTTAGAACCCGAAGTTTTTATGGGACCATCTTGCCAAGGCTATCTGTCAGTGAAAGACCCGTCAAAATCGGTCCAGCAGTTCTCGAGATTAGCTTAAACAAACATACAGACAAAAATTTTAAAAATTGATGTTTTGTTTTAAGGTGGATTATACGGGTCTGCCCGCGAAATTAAAATTTAATTTGGTTTTTCGCAATTTGTAAACTAATACATATTATGACAAGGTAGGTAGGCTCATGGCATTCTAATTGCGCCAATGCAATGGTAGTATCATCTTCACAGGTTTTTATAAAAATCTATACTTGAAAGTGTCCATTTTAAGAAATTAGTTAGAATATCGACTAATTTATGAGTAACTCACGTCAAATTCGATATTCTGACTAATTTCTTAAACTGGACACTTTCAGATTTTTATATAAACCTGTGAAGATGAAACTGCCATTAGCGCAATTAGAATGCCTTAAGCCTACTTTGTCGTATTAGTTTACAAATTGCGAAAAACCAAATTAAATTTGAATTTCGCGGGCAGACTCGTATAATCCACCTTAATTAATGCATTTAATAGTAAAAAGCTGTTATTTGAACATTACAAACAGCTGACACTTAAATTTTATTTAC
This sequence comes from Oeneis ivallda, assembly GCA_029955525.1. Lineage (NCBI taxonomy): Eukaryota > Metazoa > Arthropoda > Insecta > Lepidoptera > Nymphalidae > Oeneis > Oeneis ivallda. The sequence goes on along the minus strand of JARPMR010000020.1, from coordinate 6,401,263 downwards.
TTAATTGTTTTATCGACATTTTATTCTATGATTATCAACTATGGTTTTAATTTTAGGGTTCCGTACCCAAAGGGTGCCAACGGGACCCTATAACTAAGCCTCCGCTGTCCGTCCGTCCGTGTGTATTTCTATTGCCGCTATAACAAAAAATAATAAAAATAAAATAAAATTAAAAATAAAGGGGGATACATGAAAAAGGAGTCGAAATAAAATTTTATTTTTTTACCCTTACTTAAATTTTATTTTTTCATGGGGTGTTATTGTCTAGAGCTCAAAAATGCTTTTAGCTTCAAAAATGAAAAAATGGGAGGCCGTCAAAATTGTCGGTTTTATATTTTTGTTACGGGGTCTATATCAAAAACTAAACTAGTTAGGAATTTGAAATTTCTCTATATTATGTGCTATACACATAGTGTATTTTAACAACAAGTACTGAAATCGCCGATTTATAATGCGGTTTGTAAGTTGTGGCCAAAACAAACGAGCATTTTTCCCCATATTTTATGCTAATTTAGTACATACTTACTAAGATATCTAAATAATATTATGTACTTATCTAGTTTTAAAAAAGTGATTTGGTCATAATTATGTACAGAACCCTAAAATAGAGAGGCCCACTCGTACTTGGCCGATTTTTATATACCACTGATTCTCTTTGATATTCCGGAATACTTATTTAGTATTTACATAAAAATACGTTTCAAAATATCTATTTCAAACATTATTTGAGGAGTTTGGAGCTTTTGGAGCTTGTATAGTTTTTGTCATAGAGTTATGTTTTTAGGGTTCGTACCAAAATGGTAAAAATGGAACCCTTATGGTGAGACTTTCTCCGTCCGTCCGTCCGTCCGTCCGTCTGTCACAGTCGATTATTTCAGTAGGAACTATTAAAGCTATCGACATGAAATTTGGCATAGTTGTGTATAATAGTAGCCCAACATCATTGGAATAAAGAAAAATCCAAAATTATTTTTAGTTTTATAAAAAAGGGGGAAAATCGGGGGTTTGAAATTTCAAAGTAAAATAACTATACCGAGTGGGGTATCATATGAAAGGCCTTTACTTTTGCATTCTAAAACAGTTTTTTATTTATTTCTATATATAATAGTTTTTGAGTAATCGGCCAAAATGTCGAAAAAAAATACCGTTCCCCCCCTTATCTCCGAAGTTTACCAATAGAAAAATCTGAAATAATTATGGTCAATAGAGGTTTAGGTATATTTTACAGGAAAAATAAAATCAACGCGAAAATTATTTTAGTTTAATTAAAACAGGGGGAAAATCAGGGGTTTGAAATTTCAAAGTAAAATAATTATACCCTATATATAATATATATATACTTTTTATCCCGGAAAATCAAAGTGTTCACGAGGGATTTTAAAAACTAAATCCACGCGGACGAAGTCGCGGGCATCAGCTAGTTCGTTATATAATCACTACTACTAATATACTTAAAATGGATATCGCAAGCGGTCTGTTAACAGACAGGTGCAGATGACTACACCCTAATTAATTTAAACGGAATATCAAATTATTTTACCGATTCACCGTCGAATCCATCACAGATAATCTATAATCTAAAAATACTCTCCAAATATAACATAGAGTAAGTCATAAAGTACCTTACCGAGCTACCCAGGGCGCGGTTACATGCCGGCGGTAAGTTCGGCTCGAATTTATAGCCGACTAGCCGCCTTATGCAGCCGGCATAAGAAAAAAATATTGCTAATTATGAACTCTTATTACTTGAAAATAAGCACGCAGACGACCTTGGTTTACTGGGCAAAATTAAATCATACTAATATTACAAATGCGAAAGTGTGTTTGTTGGTTTGTCCTTCAATCACGCCGCAACAGAGCCACGGATCGACGTAATTTTTTGCATGGGTATAGTTGAGGACCTGGAGACTGGAGAGTGACATAGGCTACTTTTTATCCAAGAAAATCAAAGAGTTCCCAAGGGATGTTAAAAATTAAATTCAGGCGAACGAAGTCGCGGGCATCAGCTAGTTAACAATAAACCTCTACAAACAAAGTTAGCGATAAATAAGCTAATTAATATAATATTATCGTTTTACTTTTACTTTTGGAGTACGGAACCCTCGGTGCGCGAGTCCGACTCGCACTTGGCCGGCTTTTTATTATCTCTACCCACACTAGGCAGAACCCCTGCTGAATCAGGTTTGAGGGGTTGGGACCAGAATTTTTATGGGACCATACTTTCAAACTTCACCTATTGATAATTTGATAATATAAAAAATACGAAAGCAATTGAAGAAATCGGTGCTTGATAGAAAAATAGACCTACTTACCTCTTTTTTAAAAGTCGGTAAAAGAATACCCTAAATTAAGACACACACTGAATCATTTTCATAATCTTTCTTTGAAAGTCCCGTCAAAATCTGTTCAGCCGTTCCAAAAATTAACCCGTTCAAACACAGACACACAATTTTTTTTTTTAGATGCTATGGTTGGATTATGTTATCGTTTAAACAACTATATGTATTTATAAGCTTTAAGAGGCAGTTATTTTTGAAATCACAGACACACTTTATTTATTTGTATAGTTATGTAACGTAAGTCGTAACTCTTAAAATAATTTTAAACGATATTTTTCCGTGTCTGATGATTTTGTTAAGTCAGGATCATATAGTATTGTGTAAAGCTCAGTGTAACCTAATGAAATTAATATTATCATAGTTTCTATATCTCGTAATAAGTAAGAGTAATTTTGATGTAAATTTGTATGCCATCCTACTAATATTATAAAATAAATGCGAAAGTTTGTGAGGATTGATGCATGGATGGATGGATGTTTGTTACTCTTTAACGCGGCAACGAATGAACCGATTTTGCTGAAATTTGGCACAGACATAGATTATAGTCTGGAATAGTACATAGGCTACTTTTTATCCCGGAAAAGCAAACAGTTCCTGCGGGATAGCATCGCTATTTTTTACGCATTTGTCCTTCAAAATACGCGCAGTGGAGTTTTAGATTGACGTGATTTTTTTGCACAGGTGAAGTTAAGGGCCTGAAAAATGACAAAGGCTACTTTTTATCCCGGGAAAACAAACGGTTCCTGCGGGATATTAGTATGCTACTTTTCACATATTTATCTTTTAATTACGCGGCAATTATGTATGTATGTATGTATGTACGTACGTATGTACTATACTTATAATAAAACTGTAACTGGACGAATTCTGCTGGTGCTGGGTCCTGCTCACCTAGAAATGGGTAATGGGTACTGTCGGCGACCAGAATTAAGATTATTTCTTGTAACCTCGTTCCTTTTTGAAGTCGGTTGAAAATTCGGAACAAAGAATTATTGCTTATTTTTAGTTAGTATAAGTTCATTGAAGTGCATTGAAATTTATGGATGCGTCAAGTGCGGTGACTGGAATAAAAAGTCTCACTGTGTGATCGGAAACACTTATGAGGGTCTCACGCACAGATTTTTTTGGCGCCGAGTCTCAACTGCTAATATAATAAATTTAAATGTGTCTTTAGCAGTTTTTAACTTTTGTTAAAGTAATAAGTTGTTTTTAAAGTTATGAGGTGTTAGAAATACGTTAAAATAAAGACTTACAAAGGGCTTATTCACTGGCGATCGTGAGAATATTAGAGTACTCCCACGAGAGTTTTGTTTAAATACTGAAGGAAAGAACGATCGCCAGTCAGTCAACCCAGAGCACTGCAATTGGAAACTATACTTTTATTTCCAAAAGTACCTCTCTTCTGCTATTCCAAATTAGTCTACCTGTCGCGGTAGAGGTGCACGACAGGGGTGCACGGGACGGGACGCCTACCAGTGCAAAACGGCGGGCCTTACTCTGCCCCACTAACTCCGCGTCCCGTCAACTTTTGCGGGACAAACTCCCGGGCGTCGTCGTGTATACGACGCTTAAACCGACGCGCCGCAACAGATGGTCCTTCGAGCCGGATCCCTGAAGACGAATTCCTGGAACTGCAAATTGAAGACTTCGAAAGGCTGAAGCTACGAATCGGGTCCGAGAGACATGCCTCTCACCAGGTCCCAGAAGGTTAAAGATGTGCCCCTAAGTGCAAGCTCAACTGCATCACAGTATGCTGAAGAGAAGAGTGAGCGCACCAGATCAGAGGGGTCCACATCAGTTATGACTTCGAAAGCCTCGGCATCGAATATTTCTTCGAAAGCTTCAATCGCGGAATCATCAGGAATCACCGTGACAGAATCTACTATAGCTACGAAGATGAGATCTACAGAAAACAGTGCTAGACTCAAACAACTGCAGACGACTGAAGGGGAGAACCAGAACAGATCCCTGATGATTGAAAAACCAGGTGGTTCAAACCGCGCATCAGTCAAGTCAGTTCGAACAAAGAGTTCTGCTGCCAGATTACGCAACTTGGAAGCAAGGGAAGAGCTGGCGCGTTTAGAATTGGAGCGCATTGAAGCAGCAGCTAATCTGGCCCGAATCAGACTCAAGAAACAAACAATTGAAGATTCAGCTTCAGAAGACGATCTGGATGAAGAACTAGACGACAGAGCATCGCGTGTTCAGAACTGGATCCAGACGTCTCCTTTGGAAGATATAAAAGATATCAAGCCAGAAAAAGATCTTCAAGAAAACTAAGGGATCGTGAAGACAGAACAGCCCGTGATGTCTACGATCCAGACCCTCGCAGATGCCCACGAAGATAAAGAACCAGCAGATCTTGTGCTGATGTCACAATTCCTGAACAAGCAAGCAGACACGTGTGGAGCTTATGCACCTTCAGAAAAGAAGAAACAGCAACGTGGACGTGAAGCAACTCACACCACCAGAGAAGAAGAAGAAGATGAACCTCAACGAACAAAGAAAGAGGTCAATAAAGAAAAGAAATGGACTTGCATAAGCTGTCAAGGTGATCACTACTTGACAGAGTGCCAACGCTTCCTGAAGATGCCCGTTGAAGAGAGATGGGCACTAGGAGTCAAGCAACGCATCTGCTTCAAGTGCTTAAGGGGAAGGCACAGAAAAGAAAAGTGCAGAAAACCAGCTTGCAAGTCCTGCAAGCTATGGCATCATTTCCTGCTTCACTCTGAGCAGAGAAGCTCAGAACAGAAGAGTGAAGCTTCAAATGCAGCACATGGCCAAGAGGAAAAATACACAAAATCTATCCAGGCCCTGACGGCAGAACAAGGATTGCCGACGTCGAAACAAGAGGAGGAGTGTTACGACGACCCAGTTCTAGAATAGTAGTGCTAGTACCATCGCCGTTTCTGAAGATTGGTGCTACGCACAAGGGGGAGATTGTCGGCGACCAGAATTAAGATTATTTCTTGTAACCTCGTTCCTTTTTGAAGTCGGTTGAAAATTCGGAACAAAGAATTATTGCTTATTTTTAGTTAGTATAAGTTCATTGAAGTGCATTGAAATTTATGGATGCGTCAAGTGCGGTGACTGGAATAAAAAGTCTCACTGTGTGATCGGAAACACTTATGAGGGTCTCACGCACAGATTTTTTTGGCGCCGAGTCTCAACTGCTAATGTAATAAATTTAAATGTGTCTTTAGCAGTTTTTAACTTTTGTTAAAGTAATAAGTTGTTTTTAAAGTTATGAGGTGTTAGAAATACGTTAAAATAAAGACTTACAAAGGGCTTATTCACTGGCGATCGTGAGAATATTAGAGTACTCCCACGAGAGTTTTGTTTAAATACTGAAGGAAAGAACGATCACCAGTCAGTCAACCCAGAGCACTGCAATTGGAAACTATACTTTTATTTCCAAAAGTACCTCTCTCTTCTGCTATACCAAACTAGTCTACCTGTCGCGGTAGAGGTGCACGACAGGGGTGCACGGGACGGGACGCCTACCAGTGCAAAACAGCGGGCCTTACTCTGCCCCGCTAACTCCGCGTCCCGTCAACTTTTGCGGGACAAGTTCCCGGGCGTTGTCGTGTATACGACGCTTAAACCGACGCGCCGCAACAGGTACCAAGTATGAACTACGCAGTGGCAAGCTGCCGTAAAAAAAATTCGAGCTTCCGTTTTGCTTTTACAAAAACTTCGTACAGTAGCTTTGTATTCTTAGATGACATCAATCTATTCACCTAATTTCACAATCGTTCGATTTGGTTTAGGAATCACCCTCCCCCCCTTGCTACACCACTGGGCTACATCATTATAATTCCTCATTCTTTATGCTGCTGGGTACCGGCCGAAGAAAATGTTGATTGTGGGTTGCTATTGTAGCACTATACCACGTAGTACGGACTAGATACTGGCGTTGTGCAACGAAAAAGCAATTTTTAAAAACTTTTTCCACGCGGACGAAGTCGCGGGCTAGTGTTGAGCTTGAGTTTGTAAATTGAAATGCCTATGTCTGCGAAATAAATTCAACTATAGCAATTTTAATGAATGTAGCTGCAACAGCACTGAAATAAAATGGAAAAGGTTAATTAATGTATCCTTTGTAGTCTATTCGGTGTAATAATGAGGTTGGTCTTTTTGACCAAGTTTAAATTGAACTTGGGCTTAAAACATTAAGTACTTGTAATTCAAAATCTACATTAAACTAAGCACAATGTAGCTTACTAAAAATACTTAATAAGTAGCGCTAAATAGATAGTCATTTATTAGAATTTAAAGCATGTACTTTCTAAATTACATCACACGTAAGAAATTTGGCTGTTTTCTGAGCTGCGGTATTTTCATTGCGTATTCTATCGTCGGGGTAATGACTGACTTACTCACTAGTCAGACACTTCGTGGTGTAGCAATTTTTCGATAGATGGCGCTTATTTATCACGCATCGCACCTATTGAACCTTTTTGTTTTTTGTTATTACTTTATTCATAAATAAAGAGTATACATTACTCCCTAAGGAACATTTTTTCGGCCCTAGTGAATATTATCCCTTTATCAAGAGTCTTTCAATGAATTGAATGTATTCGTTAGTAGCTATTGTATGCTATAATTTTAACAATAAAATTCTTTTCTCATGATTGTTATTCTGTTTTAAATAGTCATACTAACGTAACTTCCGTTACGTTCTGTACTTTTTATTTTTATTGTGTGCAATCTATCAACCGTTGCACCCATCCCATATTTTGGGTTTAGTTCAAAATAATGTTCGCGTTTGACCCTACAGGATATAAGTATCGCCGTCATTGAATAGGTGGAGCTAGTGCGTGCCACACGAGCGGCTGACGGCTCTCTGTGACGTTTACCATTCTTGTTAAACGGGCTGACATTTGTGAACTGTGTTAAAGTGTGGAAAAATTAGTGTCTTGGTCTAATAATTGTATTTTAATATCTATCATTGTTAATAGTTGTCCATTAAAAATCGTTGCTTAAAAGGGCACGTCGTTAGTTAATTGGTGATAAGGTTGTAGCGTCTGGGTGGCGGCCATTTTATTCGCCGGCTGTGTTCATTCGGGCCGAGGTGTCTCCGCGATACAGAGCACTAACGAACGGGACAGTCAGTTGGCATTTTCGCGAGTAGAGCGAAGGTGTCTCGAGATTATAGATTTTAGGCATTTTGTATAACAAATAGTGATCAAAATGACGACAAATATGCAGCAGGGGACCATTTTGGATGTTCTAAAGAAGAAAATGCGTCAAACAAAGGAGGAAATGGAAAAATACAAGGACGAATGTGAGGAGTATCACAAACGATTGCAAGTGGAAATAATGCGGAGAGAAGAAGTAAGGAAATGTGCAATATTTCTGTGATGTGTATTGTGTGCAATCTTAGTTAGGATGTGTCACCATTTGTGTTAGAATTTCTATCGTTCTATCTATCAATAGTTACATTGCTATCTACCTATAGTGAGTAATGTCCGGCCATAGTTAGGTGTGCCGGCGACGTACGCGTATTTGCCTCTCTTTCTGCGGTATCATCCCATAAATCGTTACAGCGAGACAAAACATTCGTAATTCTTTCATAATGCCACTGTGTTCTGGACGTCGAAAACTAGTGTTGTTAAAAAAAAAACGTGTTAATAGTTGGTCGATTCGAAATATGAAATTGGGATAAAAGAGTCATGGGTTATTTTTTCAACGTTTACGGTAAACGGTGTACCAGTTTCTGTTAATCGTAACAGGTTTAGTGCGTTGGAGGTCGCGTACCAGGCTTGTGCCACATGATGTGAGTGAGCCGGTTCGGGCCGTGACTACTGACTAGTGGAAACGTACTACACCCTTCAATGCATTCCTCTATTCGTAGTTGATCGGATGTCCCCAAAGGTTCGCGCCGGCGCCAGAAAGGCGTGTCCGACTCCTTGCCGTTATCGCCATATGACGTAATTTATTAAGCTGCACAGTGAACTGCACAAATGTAATAAAAAACCCCCTTAGACCAAACCATATCAGAATAATATATTTCAAAATCTTACTCAATGTTTTGTAATGAATTTAACAATATTTCCATTAGGAATTGGATTTATTTCCTGTAAAGCATAATAATCTGCCTTATCAGTTTTTATACGTATATCAAGAGTTGATAAGAAATTGTTAACACGGGTCTCGTTAAGATCGTGTTGGATTGGATATAAATATAAGTATAATACGGCTTAGCTACTTGAATGAAAGGACTCATTAATACTTAAGTTACATATTTAAATAATAGGTACAGTTACAATGTAGGTTGTCGAGATAAAAATATCACCAAAACGCAAATGTGCAAGCCATGCTTTTTTAAAAGTTCAAGAATGGAAAAACAAGGGTAGCATAACTTTTATCCTTGCTTTAATTCAATAAATACGTTAAAACAACTCCGTTTGGTTTTTGATAAGAGGCCAAAGAATTATTAAAATTTTCGATACTTTGGCCAGGTATGGTGAAATGATCAAAATTTTTGATCATTACTTCAATAAATGGGCTTATAGTGACGACAGTAATTAACTCCGGACGTAACTAATTACTTTAAAGCGTTTTAAAAGATTCTTAAAAACATCATGAATGTTTAAAGTGAAATCGACAGTAACAACAGGTAGGTAGGCAGGTATAACAAGGATCACTTAAAAGATGGTCATTCTAAATTTGCCGTTCGTTTAATTATTGTTTTGGGTTCCTAATTGTTTTGTTGGCCATTGTTCACAGTCAATAGATTGTGCGCATCGTTGATTTACCTATTGCAATAGTATTTTTGAACAAAGTTGTATGCTCCCTTTCATATAAAACATCCATTATTTATTGAAGTGTAACTCATCATGAAGCCTTATCAATGCAATACGGATCAGTTACTGAAGGCAAATTAACTGTTCCTTGGTCCGGTTCAAACTTTCCACTAAACAGTTCGAAAGGCTGTTGACCCAAAATATGATAAAGAATCTAAGTTTCTATATGCCAAGACAGAATAGCCTTAGGGCGTCAATGTGAATATACATTTGGGCGAGTTCAAGGTGATTGCCTCGAGTCTCGTATCTGGCTATGAATAGATTATTTGATTATCACTTAACAACGCGAGTCATTACTTCTGTTCGTCAATATACGAGTTTACTAAGATCTGGATGAATATAGAAGTTAACTTTAGACACATTTAAACCTAGTCAGTAACAAACAAGCGGCAGAAATGTGCATTGAGTTGCTCTATTCAATATTTTGGAGTGAAAACGTCGTTATGCCCATTGAAATCTCAAACCAAGTTTTGCTTCAATTATCTTGGTCGAAGATGATAACAAAATTAAAATTGAATTAAATATATTTTTAATATTCAAGATGATATAGTTAAATAATATATTTTACGTCTAGTTTATTGCGAAAAGAATCCATCATTTTGAAAAACTAATTTTCACCGATAACGAGACATCAATGAGATGATATATGTATAATAAGGTCGTGAATGGCCTCATCACGTCTATTATTAGCGCAATAATGACGACACAGGATAAAAGGAGAAACTGGGACTCGTTTAAGCATCCTCGCAACAAGGACACATGATGTCATACACATGTGCGTGAGTAGTTGAATACAAATAAAGAAGTAACTAGCGAAATATCTCAATAAGGTGGTTAATTCTCCACACGTATAATGTGTCGACGCTTGACAATGCAACATAGGTACATGATACATATTGTAAAAACCAAGAACAATGTGGAGACGTTAAACGTCTTTTGTGAGTAACATCAATTGATTTTGGGACAGAACGGTAAAATAACTGAAGCAAAGAGGTAATTCACATGTTTGGTACATCAATAATTGTCTGAAGTCACGTACTGTAATTAAAATATCGACGGTAATTTGACTAATTGACTTTGACTACGGTTTGTAGATCTGAGGAATCGAGTCCAATACCTGTGAGAAGTTCTAAAAAATAATGTAAACTTAATCATGTTGATAAATTATGTATGTAAAAAAAACTTGCAAAGGAAAATAGCATATCGTGGAATAATTTAGTTTATTGGATAATTGTCTCTGAAAAGGCATACTGATAAATCGTTGAATGTTTTATTAGGAATGCAAATGAATACATTTATTACTACTTATTCGGCAAAGTATTGTCTATCACCTTTTGTATTCCTCATCGTTAGTTTAAGTAGTTAGGCAGGTAATTGTTAGGAAATGTCGATTGGAACAGCTAACTATATTTTTTGTTTGTAAAGCTTATTAGTTGTAGAGTTTGTAATTTAGAAACCTAAACAAGCAGGTATCCTTTCTAGATTGTTTTTTAAAGAAAATTTTCTGACTTTCTCATTCCGAGAAAAATATAAATAATCTGAAATACTGACATTATTATACTTGAAAAATAATGAATATAAGCCTTTTAGTTACTTCTATACGTACAATGGCGCAGTTAAACAAGGAGAGTTTCTCGAATGCGAACGAAATTTTCGACACTCGTATTCAAGCATCGCATAACTGATACGAGATTTTGTCATTAATTTTTAATAATGTAATGTACTTACATACTTAATGAAATGTATAATCGCGGACGAGAATCGTATGAAAAGTTGTCGCATAGGATAATCACAAACGATTTCTTGCTGCTCGCATTCGAGAAACTCTTCTTGTGTGACTGACGTCTTATGCTCTTGCTGGTAGAATTTGATAATGCAATCTAAAGTAGAAACTAATTTATAAATAACCTAGCTAACCTGAAATAGTTGTCTAGACTAATACTCAGGTACACTCGGTATTATATGTAGTACATAAATGTACTCTAATTTTCTTTACTTCTGTTTATCGTAAAGCCAAATCGGGGAGCAAAATCGGCGCTTCCAATAATTTCTATACTATTAACTACTGGGAGGTAAATCTTTGGTCCCTCTGGTTTAAAAACTAAATACCATTTATGTTATTTTAAATGAAAATGTGCACTTGATGCGGTAAAACTGATGGAACATTATATTTGCAGGCCGAATCCGAAGTTGCTGCGCTCAACCGACGCATTCAACTCCTCGAGGAGGACCTGGAGAGGTCAGAGGAGCGTCTCGCGACCGCGACCGCTAAACTCGCGGAAGCTAGCCAGGCCGCCGATGAATCGGAGCGGTGAGTCTATGCCATGCTAAACTCCGCGATATAACGTAGAAAATACGTACGTACTGGTGTCATTGTCTTCTTCTTCTTCTTCTTCTTCTTTATCAACCTATAGACGTCCAAAGGTCTCCTGCATGGACTTCCACAGACTTCGGTCTTGCGCCGCTTGAATCCAGCGGCTCTCTGCGACTCGTTTGATGTCGTCGGTCCACCTGGTGGGGGGCCTGCCAACACTGCGTTTCCCGGTGCGTTGTCTGGTGTATTAAAATTAATATCATGGTTATTTGGCCTGTTAGCCATTTGATAGCTCATTCCAGATATCAGGAACTAGGCCCAGTAATGAAATCAATCAAAGTAAAAAATGGCCTTGCTGGTTTTAGGATCGTAGAGATTAAAATAATTAGTTGACTATTGAGTCTGGACTCTGGAACCTGTGGCCATATCTAGATCCCTATCATCAATTCGGTAACGATTTTACTAATTACGAATTGCAGTTCCATAACTCAATGCAGTCATATCTTATCACTGATATTAGGAAAAAAAATACCTTGTCATCTAATTAACATTTCTATTCAATGCATAAGTTGGTTGATGATTTGCCAATAAAACCAATCCTCTCCCATAGTAGTGATGCAATAAATAGGATAGTTTAAATCCTATCAGTTTAGCTGACTCTATATAAATTGATTATGACAAATTTTGCGCTAGATGGGTTGGAACTTGGAATAGGATAAAATTCAGGCATTAATAAATAACATGACACCAGACAACGTAGCCCGCGCCATGTTTCTTCGTTATCGATGTATTTGCGTATGCATACCGCAGTACCTACAACTTACAACCTATATTACACCTGTCTCAAGGTTGCAAATTAAAGCTTTCTCTGCCCAGAGCTCAAAGGCACTGAGTAAAGGAGATAATTATTTAGCACGCGATCCTTAGATAAGCCAGAATGCGAAGTAAAAGTAGATTTTAAACTTTTTAAATTACGAAAAATATTTTTATCCCGTTTAAATTTTGATGATCCAAAGTTTTTGTCAAGTTTAACGTTAGTTTACCTTCTGAAGTTTCTGTTTATTTAGTTAATATCGTGTGCATGTGTTTTACCATTAGTCCATAACCTAGTCTTATTTTTTGTTTTTCGTGTTTTTATCAGTTCTGATCATTTTTCTCTTTTTATCTACTCAGCCTTAGCGAGATTTTCCTTTCTTTCTGAAATATTCTTGATAACGAGATTTCGGATAGTTTTACCTTCATGTTAAATCCTACAGAGATATTTTAATTTTTTTACCTAAAATTAAGTTTAGTTAACAGGTGTTTAAATATTTTAATTGTTTGCCTTTTTGTGTTAAAATTACACACATACTAATAAAAGTTACTTCCGGTATCAAGAATATACGTCGATTAAAACAAAAACCCTAGTCCATCATGTACTTTTATCGATATCGATGTTTAACACGCATGTGTTTGGCCCCGCACTAACCAGAATACGCAAGGCGCTGGAGAACCGAACCAATATGGAGGACGACCGCGTCGCCATCTTGGAAGCGCAACTGGCACAGGCTAAGCTCATCGCAGAGGAATCCGACAAGAAATATGAAGAGGTGAACGTCTGTTGATGCTAAATAGCTTCGATGCGTGTTGTTATACGTTCGACTGATTCATTTCGAAATGAGTGTAACGGTTAATTAAAAACAAGAATAATGTAATTAAGTTATGTCACTTGTTCGTTTGGGTTGATTTATGGTGTTTGCTTTTGCCTTCGGTTTCGCTCGCGTGAATTTTGAAATCAGTGCTAAGTAGAGTCCGGTTAGGTACATTCATTTTCATTACTATTTTTGAGCGATGAACGCAAAAAGCAATAAGTTTAAAATGTGGTTAGGTATAACGATTTAATACTGTTTTTTTTAAATACATACTTACTAGGTACGTGCATATAAATTAGGTATGACCGCGTAAAAATATATTTCGATAATCGATTTCTCAGTTCTTAAATCCTTAAATAAGTAATACACATAAGTAATACCTATTTATGTTAGGTAGTATTCTCGGGATGTTCTATGTACATAATTATTAAAATACAAAACAGAAGAAAATTTATAGATTTATTTAAACTAAAACATGGGCTATAAAAATACAGTAATAATATCACGAGAAAGCGTTCATTCGAAAAATAACATTTTTATTGCGAAACAATTCACTACGTAGGGCGGTCAGTTGAAATATTCATAAATGTCAATGTTTTATTGCAAATTATGTATCTACTTAATTCATTGGTAGTTATTTTAAATTTCATATTCCGTAATATTATATTTCGAAATTCTCGTAACTGCTGTCGTATTTATTTGGATTTCGTAAATAATAGGTATAAATATATTTGAGCTGTTTCCATTGCGTCTGGAGTGGTAGGCTTAAAGCGTGTAGTTAAAACTCAAATCATCCAATCAAACTCAAACTAAAATCATCCAATCAAACTCAAACTCAAATCATCCATCCTTTTCATATAGTAAGAAATAGAGAGCACGAGCTACACTGAACTTGAATTTGGTTTATTCTGGAACTCTCATTTGACATCACCACAGTAGACCTTCATTACGTAACTACTGAGGATAGGCTTGTGTTGCCTTGACGCAAATATTTGTAGGTATAATTATTTTGTTATATGTAGTTATTTTGTAGGACTAGCTGATGCCAATGACTTCGTCCGCGTCGATTTAGTTTTTAAAATCCCTCGGACACTCATTGATTTTCCGGGATAAAAGTAGACTATGTCACTCTCCAGGTCCTCATCTATCTATAACCATGTAAAAAATCACGTTGATCACGTTGACAAACTAACCATCAAACACTTTAAAGGCACTTTAAAGATTTAAAAGGGCCGTTAAACAATTTAAATTTTTTATATTTTTGGTAGAGTAAATAGTACATGAGTAAAAACAACAATTTAAAAGGAATATGATTTTACTTTGTAAAATGTCTTTCGGGCGCATAACAACACCAAAAAATTATAAATCAGAAGTCAGAAACACTTTACTTTGGTTTTGATAGTTATCGTTAAAAGTGTCTCGGATTTCAAAGAAAAGAAGAGTGCTCCTAATTTGAACTACTTAATAAATAGGAGCATCTTCATTCAGTTACTGTCTTAAACCATACAAAATTTAAACCAGTGTTAAAAAAAATTACTTTCAATTCAAAAATTGTCAACACTTCAATTCATCTATCACTTGTTTAAATTTTTATGCAAAGACCATTAATGATTTATTTTATATGGATGCGTTGAAACAGCACGTATCGTTTAAAAATATTAGATGACACACACATTCTTTGCTATGATTCAAGAGATGCGTGCTGGTTCTGAAATTCTCTTCACAGCATTGCAGTTCTACAGGTTGTATGTCGCTTTAATCGTTCTTTACAAATGTGTTGTCCCCTGCATGTCTTCTAACTCTCGGGTCACCCTTGATACCGCCGATGTTAAAATGTTTTCTCTGAACCGAAACTTATATCAATGTTATGGGGTACAGCGCCCGCAAGATCCTCGAGAACAGGTCGTTGGCCGATGAAGAGCGCATGGACGCCCTGGAGAATCAGCTGAAGGAAGCCAGGTTCCTCGCTGAAGAAGCCGACAAGAAATACGATGAGGTCTTTGAGTTGTGGTGTTGTTTGGTTTACCCTTGTTTTGCTTTTTCAGCGCATACTTGATTATAAATATTTGTCCTGCATCACCTTTATCAGTGTTAACATTTTATAAATCAAACGCTAAGGATCTGAGCTATTTTAATTCAAATGCAGGTATGCAGTGTTTTGTGACCTGATTCTGAAGACTTCGAGTTATCCCATTCCTGTACAGATGTTTTAATACAGTCCAATGAAAAAATAACGCTCCCTTATTTTGTCTTACTATAGGTATATTTCTGTTGAAGTCTGTTTTAAAATTTTCCTTCTTTTGTAAATTCATAACTAACACCTGAATCCTAGTCAAAACGTAATTACACTAATATCCTTTCGAGTTGTTCGTTTAGCATGTTTGCGTTATATTGATAGACTTCAGTTTTGATAAAGTGTTCTGTAATTGCTGAAGGAGTTATCGCACTCCGATAAGATACCACTTTATCCAGTTTCAAATTCATATTTTAACAACTTCCCCTATCACGATGCGAAAATATAACATGTGGTGGACAGATGGTCTCAATAATATTGTCCTAATTCCCCTGACATATGACCCTGCGTCGCGAAGGCAGTCTTAAAAGTCAGTCCGAAAATGGAGACGTATCGTACACGACCGTACGTTTCTTTCCCTTTTAAGGATCGACAAGTCCACGCCTCGCATACGTCGTTACATAAGTGTTACTGCCATATATGAAGGGTGCAGTTGCTCAAGACTTCGGCAAAGTACATAATGACGCTGACATTTTCAATTCGTGCACGTAGAAGGAATATCGCAAGTTTCTCACACACAGTGTCATGTCTCCAGGTTGCTCGTAAGCTCGCCATGGTTGAGGCTGACCTGGAGCGTGCCGAGGAGCGCGCCGAGACTGGTGAATCGTAGGTTTCCATTGAATTAGCTACGGGCTTCCGTTACACTCGATCGATATTACTGATGTGTCTACGAACTTTTCTGACCCGTGGCGTGTATAAGATGCCTATAATGTTACTGTGATGCATCAGGTAACATTGAGAGATATGCGGTGAGCCCGTGGATTCGTTTAGTTTTCGCCACAGTTTTTGCATGGTTGTTCATTTGCATTCTTAACATTGCTGCACCGTAACTCGTATTATCGACATCGTTACTTCTAACATCGGCCCTCGCTGTTGGTTTTGCATGTCCACTCTAGGTCGTCTTCGAGATGGAAGCAGAGGTGATGTTACATTATAGTCATGATAATAACTCATAGGTGTTGTTTATTTACATTAATTTGATTTTTGTTTACGATTAACATTTAAGTTCGCGCAGGACAGTGGCCCTTGCACCACGCGGTCGCAAGCGTCACTCTTCTGTGAGCCTAAAACAAAACAAGGGTTGCCCCATCTCATGGATATTTCTCGAGCGATCTTAACTATCATGTCCGTGTCTCGGCTAAATTTCTGTTCCTTAGTGTGTGTATCATCTTAGCGTGGCCGTAGGCTAGTCTGTGCCAGGAAATATGTGTGGTATAGGGCAATTTTCGTTTTCAGATATGCACCGCATTACACCAGAATTACTGGCCGTATGCGTGCCGCACATATGCAAGCGCACACATCACATAACGAATATAATAACGCACTAGATAGCACTTAGATATTATGTTAATACAATATTACTGAAACTAAAATTTAGAGCTAAAATGTTTTGGGACAACCCTCGTTTATATTTTACTTACTGAGTTCAGGCGCCGCTCTCGACTACCCGCTTTGTGTGATCCTATGTTTTGAATATTTTATTGTTTTGTGTTGCTTTCACGCATAACTTTATATACAAGCTATGCCTTAAAAACCAACTTGATGTTGTTAGAAAAACATGCTTTTGCTGTACCAACTTTCAGTTAACAACTCTTGAAAACTTTGATGATCTTATAAACAAATAAGAAATCATTCAAAAAGTATTTTTTTAAAGGAAAGCCTTAATTTATTAATTCCAAGAAGCCTTAATAATCTATCCCTTTTCCCACAACCTTGCACCATGTAAAATGCCATTTTTACATGCAATTAGTTAGGGGTAAGGTTCGTTACCATTACCATGCAGACTGCATTGTCAACACACTAACTTGACACAGTACCTAATTACTAATTATCCTTCCTGGCAGAGAAGTAAAACCTTTTCCTTAGTGTTCATCAATAAGGCATTTTAAAATGTAGAGGAAATCCTAAATGAAGTGGATATTTTGAAAAAAGTCTCAAACCGCAACTTTTAGGGCGTGGACTGAAATCCCACCCGTTGCATTATTGTTCTACCCACAAACTTTACGCTTAAGGAAGGAAAAGAGTAATTAATACAAGTAATTTTCAGCATGGCTAACATTTAAAAAAAAAGGTAACCAATCCAGTTTACGCACTGCACCGTCAAAGCGTAAAGTCGAGAGCGGCGACGAGTGACGACGGACGACCGTAGCGTAGTGTGTGTGTTGTGTGTGTGTGCGTGGGCGTGTACTAACGCTCGGCCGGCGGTAGGTGGCGCGCAAGCTCGTGCTGATGGAACAGGACCTCGAGCGAGCCGAGGAGCGCGCAGAGCAGAGCGAATGGTGAGTACATCGGCCATAGGCCATAGTACGCGCCACGGGACTCGAACAGTAGCCGCCAAGCGTGCACTAAAGCAGTTCAGTCGGTCGATTCTGTAAAACCTGTGGTGGTATTATCTAAAATTGATTGCATCAGTGTCATGATCGCAATGACCTCTGATTGGCTGAATTTATGGTGTTCTTGGTGCATCAAGGTATTTTAACCAATAGCGGTTGAGTACCAGCCAATCAGAGGCCATTGCGATCGTTACACTGATTCAATCATTTTTAGAGAATCTACACGCTGCATCAATCATTAAATCACTGCAATGTCAAAGTATGGTTTTCGCAACAATGTGAGACAAAAATATTTATTGACAGCTCAATGTCGCTATCAATAAAACTATTTGTATGAAAAATGCGATTGTATAAGAGTTTTAAAGTGTGATACTTAGGCATCGGTGCTGCCGGTTTTATCGAATTTAACGGTCACGATCCGTGATATAATCCATAAGTATGCGACTTGTGATTTTTTATGGACTCGACCGGCTTTATCTCTTTGGCTTTTAATACTTTGGCTTACCAGTGCGGCTCTGGCCTTAAAATCGTCGACAGCGCAGTTACAATTACAACTTTCGTGGCAATCACTATGTAATTATGTATTCCAATATCCATTGCAATGTGGCCGACTGTATAATCGAAATTAAAGTTAATGCCGTCATCTTTTTACTATTAATTAAAAGGTCAGTAAAAGAGCAGAATGTTTACACACATAATTTTGTGTTTGTGCTCATCAATATGACCTATTTATGGAATAACTATTCTAATATATTTCGTTAAAAGTTATTCCCCATAATTCTTAAAACAGTCGTATAATGATGTACGACACGTCCTCGATGAGAGAAATATCGATAAGATTGACATAGTGTTCAATCAACATGAATCACGATTGTCTCGAGTATGTAGACGGCCAAATTGTAAAATGGTAGATTTAATCTAACGCTTCTGTCTATACAAACCATAAACGACGGCATATTTTTAACGTGAATTTAGTAAACAACATTATTTAAATATTTGGACGATTTCAAAATAAGAAAAGTAATATCATGAATATTTAAGTAGGTAGGTACAATCTTTTCGGCTAGATGGGACAAAAACTTCCAAACGAATAAGTCTACAAGGGACCTTGCTTTTTTATTTACAAGTTATTTGAATCTTGCTTCTTTTTTTAAAGTTATATAGAGTTATTGTCTATAGCCGTTTAGATAAAGAGTTAATTAGGCTGACTTGATGCTAGTTGGGTGTTTCGATGGGGTCTCAATCATGTTTCGGTTGACTGATTCACGACAGACTAATGATTTACTCTAAACTTTAAACAAGGACAGTGCAATTTGCAAAGGACATTTTATGACATCGTTGATACGCCTTGTTTTAAATTTTAATAATATTCCAAAAGATCAAAAATCAAACATAAGTCAAACATAAGTCAAACATAAGTCAAGCTATGTCTGTGTATTATGCCAAGAACCTGTTTATATTCAAGTCATACACTTTAGATCCTTTTTTGGGAATATTTTGAATCGCTTTGGTTAAATGTCTGGTTAAGAGATGTTATCGATTACAAATATAATTCGAAATCAACAAGAAGTACTTGTACAAATATATATTTTTATCGTTGTTTAATTTCTAAGATCACGGATTACGGAAGTAATATTTGGCGGTTTTGACATACCTATCCTATTGGTGCAATTCGCCAGAGAATCTGTCCAATAGAACCTAAAAGTTGCAGCATAGACAATTTTTGCAACCTTTGCAAATGGTCACTTTAGTTCCATAGTTTTGGATCTACTTACGGGTTGTTGCACTGAGATTTGATCAAGAAGTTTGTCGTTCTTATATAAAGTTGCTAATTTTGACTTATGTGGCGTTAGAACTTAAGCCACGATAATTATTATGTAAATTCTTACAAAACAAGCCAGGCATACGTGTTTATTTTACAATCATCATCATCATCATCATTAACAACCCATCAACGGCTCACTACTGAGCCAGGTCTCCTTTCAGAGAAGGGTTATAGGCCATAGTCCACCACGCTGGCCCAATGCGAATTGGCGGACTTCACACATCTTCGAGAACATTATGAAGAACTCTCAGATGTGCAGGTTTCCTCACGATGTTTTCCTTCACCGTTGAAGCAAGTGATATTTAATTGCTTAAACGCAGTTGACTCAGAAAAGTCAGAGGTGCGGAATTCGGAATCGAAAATCAACCCGGAATCGAACCTGCGACCCCCCGAATAGGAGACCACAGTCCTAACCACTAGGCTATCACTGCTTCGATTTTCGATTTTACAATAAAGGCGTATTAATGTCTATGTTACTTTGTAATTGGATTTATATAAGTAGTACTTAAAGTTAATAGTATAACTTAAATTACGGCTATGAAGCCTTTTAACTAAATTAGAACTTATTATGTAAATTGACAATGGTGGGATAATATAAAACGGATATTTTTCTACAACAAAAACCATCTTTAATATTATTCAAAAGACCGTGGGTAGATAATAATGAATACTGTATATCGATTTCATTCATAAATGTTGAAAAAATAACATACATAACATGAAAAATTGTCGATTCCGTTATACATAAAAAAATACAAACTGGAAGAATAAGATTATTTTTTAGTTTTCCAGAATTAATAGTGAAGATTTTTTATTTTCTAAAAAAACATACTTTTTGCATGTATTTGTTGGCAGCTGAAAAGTTAACTGACCACAAAAAAACATAAAACATAACTTGCATGAGCTTTATGAAAATATACCCTTACCATCAAAATTGACAAGTAACTGGGTCGGGTTCATTAGTTTAATGATGGACAATTTAAATTCATGACTTTTTATTTGCGATCCCGACTCATTAAAACTTGAATATGAAACCACCTAGTCAACATAGATTTTGTAATAAAAAATAAGGAAATTAAAAAATTTTGAATTTTAGGACAGATGGAATTTATTGTTCTCTTTTATTAATTTCAGCAAAATCGTCGAGCTTGAAGAAGAGCTCCGCGTAGTTGGTAACAACCTGAAATCCCTAGAAGTCTCCGAGGAAAAGGTAACTATTCAATTTAATACTCAGTCATTGTTAACATAAGAGCTAGTTTCGATAAGTGATCAAAGCTAGGAATGCTAATGACCATAAAATTAAAATGTTGAATAATTAATTGAAGTTAAAGTGAAACTTGACTATGATGCACCAACCAGATACGTATTCGAGGTATTTAATGTCTGCTATGTTATGAACAATTATGTATAATTTGAACCTTATCTACTAGCGTAGAAATAGTATAGGGAGATAGAATGAGTACAAAAGTAATTAATGGGTACCGTTCCTAACAGGCCAACCAACGTGAAGAAGAGTACAAAAATCAGATCAAAACCCTCACAACCCGCCTAAAGGAGGTGTGATGCGAACAAGATCGGTTCATTTGTGCGAGTGTTTTGTACGCTTGCCTAACTGCATTATGCCGCACACTCCCTCTAGTTTACTGTTCATGCTCAATTAATCATAAAAAACTGGCTTATGGAGTCGATAAATTTTATAACGCAACTCAATTCTAAATATTTTTGATATAGTCTGTAATTTTCAACGGTTATAAAAACCATAGCTGAAAGCTTTTGTGATCGACCGAGCGAAGCGAAGGTCTTTGAGTTAACTAGGGCGATTTGCACTTGTCCGTCCGTCCGTCCGTCCGTCCGTCCGTCTGTCAGAGCCTTATAACTTTTGAATTACTGAACGTAATTACTTCAAATTTAGATATAATATGTAAACCGATGGCCTCCAGCCGAAAATGGCTTAAAAAGTTATAAAAATCTTTATTTCAGGGGGGCTCTCATAGAAGCGAATGCGAAGTAAAAAAAAAAAAATCGCGTTACATAAATTTGTTACGTATCATTTTAAAGATAATTTTGAACTGAGTACAAAAATATTTTTTTTTTAATTTTTCCCTTAAAATTGACGAAATGGGGGGCTTTCAAAGTGGCGATTTTATACGCTCGCTTGAAGACGCTCTCTAGAAAAATCCGCTATGGATTTTCAAACTGATTTTATGTTTTTAGGTCACTTATATCCTGTACTTGAACAACAAATACTAAAATTATATGAATATTATAAAGAAACGAGATTATTTAATTTTTAATGGGCGTCAGTAATTCATATAGCATCAACATAGCTTCACAATAATGCTAATAGATGGCGCAGTCAGTAACTATTCCCATGGAACTACGAGTTAAATTCAATGTTTGATAAATAATTCAATGTTTTCACTAACGTTCCCTAACCTTTACGGGCTACCTATAAGTTAGGTGATTGATGTTTTCTGTCAACTTATTTATCACGATCCTGTACGGGACACCTAAAAGGATATTGGGACGGATGTTAGGACTTAGGATTGTATTTAGGAGCTACCTACGTTAAGAGACTCCTACTTAGGGGATGATTTAGGTATGTTTGGTGAAAACGGGCATAATAATAATGTCAGTTTTGGTTATCATGTATCGGTTGAATGAATAATCATGGGATACCGTTACCGCGAGGTCTCAGTTCGGGGCGAACCACTAGTATATTGAGCGTGAAACGTAGTGCGAGTATAACCGTTTTCTATACATTACTCCTTCGATTTCGTACCTAATCATCTTTTAGTTGTTGTGTACGTTTTTCCTTTAACAATTATGTTGTTTTAGTTTTTCTTAATAATCTTCGTACTAGTATCTGACAGTGTTGCTGTTATTAATTGAACTATGTGGCACTGAACGATACTGCATGGAGTTTTCGTTTTCGTTGTTTTATTTGTGTACATTCGTTAACAAAAAATAATCGCAGGCGACACAAAGGGAAGAAACATACGAGGTTCAGGTGAAACTACTCGACGCGCAGCTCAAAGAGGTAACGACGGCGGCTGCAAAGGAATATCAAAGATAGATCTGGTTGTGGTTGTAGTGTTGAACCACGCTCATTGCCAATGTGTTTCACGAAATAGCCCCTCTTTATCCTTGTTCTCCTAAAGGTCATCGTATCCATCCGTGCTAACAAGTTGGTGAGATGGGCTAATTCAGTGGTGTAGGTTTGTGTAGTCGAGTGGCTGACAGCGGTTGGTGCTTCATCTATGTATCTTCATATTATATTAGAGGTTATCATTATTTTACTTTTACCTGTGAATTTATTTCTGTATTTATTATTTATGTATATAACTTGCGCCTGTTTTGTGATTGTACGCTTTGAGATCGTATTTATTACGCAGTTTTGTCCAAGCTTTATGTACTTGTACGTTTTTATTTGTATTATATGAATTCTTATACTTTCTTCTGAAGATTACTCCTTATTCCCTTAGTACTTATCCGATTTATGTAGTCATGTTTATTGTTATTATTATTTTTCTTTGTATTTTGGGGCATTTCCTGTAAAGGGGATTAAATCTTGCTTTAATCTTTTTGTCCATAATTAAATTCTTACTTCTGTCACTACTTATTATCATTTCAACTCCATCTTTGTTTGCCTGTTTAGCCGTCTTGGCCATTAAGAAATTAAAATAAAAGAGTAGAATTCCATGGCGTACAGTTACATTATGGGCGCTAGCATGCCGGTGGCTTGCTAAGTAATTAGTATCTGTGGCTAGGCGATGGCGTCCCGTGAACACGTCGAGGATAAGATTCACAGCCTCTCGCAGAAACTGGCGCAAGTAAGTCTCTGTACTGGCGATAACTTTGGTCTCAAAAAAACTGCTGAAAAAAAATTTTGGACTGCAAAAAAATAATTGGATAAAACATTTGAATTTAGATGAAACAGTAGAAATTTAAAATAAATTAACTGTTAGTTTTAGAATTAGAAAAAAGAATCTTTCAAAAAATAATTTAATTATAATCTGTTTTGATTGCCAAATTAGAAATAAAAACTCGGCCAAGTGCGAGTCGGGCCTCGCTCTTTTAGGGTTCCGTTAAAAAAATTAAATAAAATATTTCCATGTAAGTACCTACCCACGGAAATATTTTAATTTAATTTTTTTAATTTAATTTAATTTTTATTATTTGTTGTTATAGCGGCAATGGAAATAAATAATATGTGAAAATTTCATCTGTCTATCTAATACGGTTTGCGAGATACAGCCCGCTGACAGACGGACGGACGGACGGACGGACGGACGGACGGACAGCGTAGGCTTAGTAATAGGGTCCCATTGGTACCCTTTGGGTACGGAACCCTAATATATTAAACAGTTACGTTTTTATGTGATCGTTGCTTTCACTGATTTTCCTGTATAAACTGCGATCACTATGGTGTAACTTTCGAAAATTTATTTAAACGTTATAATATGTGAACTGTTTGGATTCCTTGCACGTGTTTTTATAGATCTTTTATTACAAATTTAGAAAGATGCGACAAGTAATTAACTATTCAAATGGGTATGAAAATTTATTTATTAGTCATTTAAAGGATTATTTAAAAAAGCTAGAAAGAAAACATATTCTACTATCTGCCATTTTTTCTTTGGTCGATAGCAGGTGAATTTTTAGAGACCAAAATTACCTGCCGACTTTCTTTGTATATAACATTATTTCCATATTTATTTATATTTCTTGTTATTAGGGGTAAAATTGTATAATGTGTTCAATTATAGCCTCAGTTCGGCACTTAGCTGCTTTTGGTAAAGGTAAAATTGCATGTGATGTGTGGCGCTTTGAATGTAAATTTTTTTAAACGTTGTGATTTTTCTTAACTTTTTGTGATTTTAACGATTCTTGAAACATATTTCTGGCTTTAAAAATAATTTTTTTTGATTTTTTTCATCAATTCAAGTAAATTAACGAAAAAATAAAATACCTAAAAATTTTGCATGAAATTTTGATGTTAATGAAACAGTCTATTTTCTGTTTGTTTTTTAATGAAGTCATCATTGTAAAGATAAAAAAAAAAAAAACAGTATTAAAAAGTATCAGAAAAAAGGCTGTTTATTAGAGGTCATGTTTTAATTCATTTCTAAAACTTTTGCAGGCTGAAGCTCGTGCTGAATTTGCTGAGCGCTCTGTGCAAAAACTCCAGAAGGAGGTCGACAGGCTGGAAGGTAATATTTATTTCTTAACACTACAATAAATTACAGAAGTATGAATAGGTAGGTATTCTATAACGGTCTAAAATTAGACTTGTTTAAATTAGGCATTTATGAAGAAAATTATTAATCATGAAAATTTAATTTGGATATTAAGTTTCGAGATTCTACAGGTAGAACAAGTATATTTTCCAGTACAGCAGTCGGATAAGTTATTTCAAATTACCTCTGAAGTCAAGTTGCAAAAAAGTTACTTATGATAAATAACCAAAGCTTTGGATATAAACGCACTTAAGCCATCTCAGCTATCATTTGAGCTGTGTTTTTGAGTTACAAAGCTGTACTATAGAGTTTAAAGCTTCTTTACTATTCATTTTGCTATAATTCTAGCTTATTACTTTCTTAATTTCATAGTAACAATTAGTTTTTTAATTTTTTACTATACGCAACTGAGAAAATAAATTAGCGAAAATTGCAACGTTATAGATATATTCACAGTTGTGTAGGATATTATTTGTTAGCATGGAGTTTCAATGTTTCCTGCTAGACTGCTCGAACTGTCGTCGTAGTGTTACGAGTTATTTTGTTTTCCGCATGGTTTTATTTAAATGTTGTTTTTTTGTCCTAACTGCCTGGTCCGAATATTCTCGATATTCTTGAAGCAAACTCATTAGCATTGACGATCTTTCATGTCTGTCTTACCCTATTTTGTAGACATACGCTTTCCATGTAAAATCTCATTGGGTGCATTTTTGGTTAAACTCTATGAAAAAAAAAAATTAACTTAAAAGAATTTTGCTTTCAAACATCGAGAATTTTCGAATCAATTATGTGGTGTGTGTGATTTACCGTGGCCACGTCCGATCTTACAGACGATCTGGTGGCCGAGCGCGAAAAGAGCAAAGTTCTGCAGGAGGAAATGGAGGCCACGCTCCACGATATCCAGAACATGTGAACATGCCCCCTCTCCCCCGCCCGACTCACTTCACCCATTAATGATATCGATGACCTACGCACCTCCCTAGCCGGCTCTTGAAATAAAGTCGTCAATTTTGACAGCCGACAGGCGGCCATTGCGAAAGCGTATCTTTTAGTCTATGAAAAGCGGGCGTTTTGAGCCGGAATGAATGAACTTTCGTATTATTTATTGATTTTTTTTTACTTGTAATATTTCTTATTTTATTTTTTGATATGATCCTTTTATGATGTGACTAGTTAATTAGCAAGTGAAGCGGGCGGGTGACTAGATGTTACTAGAGTTTAAAGTAATTGCCAGCCGCTTTTATATAACGTCAAGATCGAGTGTTCGCTACGACACCACTGCCATGTGCAATTTTTTAATTTCTTACCTACACAACTTTATTAATTATTTTTTGTCCCGTATGCCATTAAGTGTAATTCCTCATTTTGTCTTAGTCACTTGTAAAAACTCGACCGTAGTTTAGTTGAACCGTGCTTAGTACGGTAAATATTTTTAAATTATTATTCTAGATAATATATTGCGACATTCCATTCATGGGACCAAAACGAGTCGTAAATACTCTTTTCTAAATTGATGAAATAAAATTCATGAAACAACATTCCTAAAAATAGCTTGTTAGGCGAATCCGATGAAAATATTTAGTTTTATTGGGGAGTGCACTGTTTGCGATTTATTATGAACTTTTTATTTACTTAATGCTAGGAAAGAGATTAGTTATTTTTATATAATGAGTGATGGTAACACGTAAAATAATGATATTTATGAGAATATGCTTGATTTATGATATGAAGTATTTGATATTCTATGATTTCGAGAATGTTTCTTTTTCTTGTTTCATAGTTTCCGTTGTTATTTGTTTAAATTAATCTACTGTAAATGAATAATGACAGATAAATAAATAATTACTAGGTGTAGAACACGTTACAATAGTGCTATCGAAACGCAAACAAGCTGGCAATTCATCTCGGACTGGGATGAATCTAAGAATACAGACTCTGAAAATGTTATTTTTAAATAAGCGATCGAGGGTAATCCGTCTTTTTTGGAATGTTATCGATGAGTAAATTGATAGATAAGTTCGTGAGAAATAAATTAATGATTTTAAGAGTATTCTAACACAAGTGTTTATAAATATATTATATTATTATTTTTAACCCTTTGTCTTTTTTTACTAATACATCTGAACCTTTTATCCTTAAAACTAATTATTCCACCAGCTATACCTATTACAAAACTATACACAAAATTCACGAAAAAGCAATAATAAAGTTCAACAAAAATAATTTTGCGTTTTCAAAAACTATACAGTCATTCAAAATTGTAAATATAATCCAATGAATGAAGCACGGATCATGAGAACACCCCCACGGTAGTAACAAGTACCCGACTCAATACAGTGCTAACGCATGCTCCCGCCGTGAGGCTATAGTAGGTGTTCTTTGGGCCACGAAGAAACTCCTTCGAATTCAAATCGTTATTCGATATAGCGAAGCATGGAAGGAACCAATGAACCTTACCTAACGAAGCATGGAATTAACGCATGGCCCACGTGCTCACACGGACCGCCCCGGAAGATACCCCGAAACCCCAGTAGAGAAGTAGCGAGGCATGGGCGTTTACGCATGACGACGAATCTGGCGAGCTGACGGTCCTGGCTTCTGCAGATGACCTGATCAACGAAAAGGAGAGGTTCAATGACATCGGTAATGACATCGACGACACGGCCGTGGAACTCATCCCGGGCGTCGACCCGACGCCGGAGCAAATAGAGAGGATCAGGATGAAGGCCGAGAAGAAGACGAACGTCCCGCCGCCGGCGCCGCCCAAGGAGCCCAGCCCCCCTCCGCCGCCGCCCAAGGAGCCCACTCCTCCTCCCCCACCCCCGCCGAAGGAGCCCACTCCTCCCCCTGCGGAGCCTGCACCCCCCGCAGAGGCTCCCCCTGCCGAAGCCCCTCCCGCAGAGGCCCCGCCGGCTGAACCTGCTCCCGAAGCAGCACCAGCTGAATAAATGAATTTCAAACTCACAAAAGTTAGCCCCTCCAACTTCTTACCCCTTGACATAAAATTTATATACCGAATAATTTAAAAATAGGGAATATTTTTGTCATGTAAAAATAAATTTCAAAATAGCTGGTGGAATAGCGTTTAATTACTCCCACTTACAGTAGTAGGTAATTCGAAACGCATGCGTGTTTTATAACGGACTAATACGAGTGAGGCGACTGACCGGGCCGGCCTTCGCAGACGATCTGATCGCCGGCAAGGAGCTATTCCAAAATATCGGCGCGGAACTCGACGTGGCCTTCAAGGAGCTGGGCATCTCGGCGGCCGTGGCGGGCTGCGACCGCTGCCCGCGCTGCCACTGAACACCGGCGCCGAATAACGCTTAACGTCACGCTTTCCATGTGCATTTAATACGGACCAGTAAAAATTGAAAATATCCCGTCACATTTATTTTTTCATAATACCCTCAAAAAATTATAGACAACGCTTTCTGCATGAATTTGAAAGTGTCGCAGCCGATGCGATTTGTAGCCGGCTTACGGCTAGCTAATAAAGCGAAATGCGACGCATGGCTTCGGAATAACCAGGATGGCAACATGTAAGCATTTTTTTAATACTTTACATTACACAATTTCTTACATTTGACGCTAAATCTAATTTCGTGCTTCCAAACTTGACTTGTAAGAGTTTTTGCGAGATACCCAGAAATTTTGAATATCTTCATTATTTTAACATAAGGAAAGTTATAGAAATCTTTAAAAACTTTATGAATACCGTATACGTACTAACGTATTTTAAAACTAGACAGTCTTACTATTAAAGGTCATCGAGAATTATCTCCTGTAAACAACTTTAAAGCTACAGTTTCTATTTTTGAGAATTTGTACGTTTTTTTAGTCTATATTTTAATTATGAAGCCATAAAACAAATTTGTAATTAATGGACCAATGTTGGACAAGTTCATTAATTTGGCACTCAATAAGATTTAATGATTTTGACTTGTCATCTGGAATTTTATCATACATTCGGATTATCCGAATCGGATAGACTTAGTCTCAGTAAATGTTGTGCCCTTAAGTGAACAACCAAACTGGGATTCGGAACCCTGTTACTTTTTCTGTATTAATAGCTAG
This sequence comes from Oeneis ivallda, assembly GCA_029955525.1. Taxonomy (NCBI): domain Eukaryota; kingdom Metazoa; phylum Arthropoda; class Insecta; order Lepidoptera; family Nymphalidae; genus Oeneis; species Oeneis ivallda. Next base: position 6,372,402 of record JARPMR010000020.1, on the reverse strand, counting down.
TTGGTCCAAGCATTTTAATTCTTATTCTAAGTTACTCCGAATTACTTGGTGTGATTTTATATTAATTTGTTGTAAATGTCCAGACGAACTCGTCGCTGAGAAGGAGAAATACAAGGACATCGGTGATGATCTGGACACCGCCTTTGTCGAGCTCATCCTCAAGGAATAACCTGGGCCCAGGGCTTCGAGCCTTGGGCTTGACCTAGGGCTTGTGGGGTGCCGACGCTGCCACCTGTTCCCGCGATCGCTATGTGTATAGACGTATTTTTAATTTATATTTTACACTCCTTAATCAAAGTATTACATCTACTTTTAATGGCGGTATTTATTTTCAACTTATTTTAAAATAAATAATTTATTATTTTAAAAAGCTTTGGTATTATTTGAAACCCTTACCACGAACGGTTCTCGTTACGAAAGTTGAATCTGCTAATTAGTTATTCATATTTTTTGCTCAGATTTTAAATCTGTAGTCTTTGCAGTGATTGCTCATTTTTCAACTTTCGTGACGTAAACCGCATCATCTTTTTATTTATCTATGGTAGGTTGTTATTTAGATGCTTTATTTGTATATTTTGCTTTAAGCACTCGCGCATCGAATTGCGAAATACAGCGTAGAATGTGATATACAGCTCTTTTGCTATGAAGATTTGGATAGATATTTCTCTATTTAGGGCCATAGCACATGGAATACTTTTACCATTGATGATCGGTGATAGCCGTTGTTTTCGGAAGCGCGATGCGGCGACTAACGCTACTATTGGCACTTGTTCAGATACCAGTCGCAGAAATATGAGTTTTTGGCATCTATGGAATGTGCCTTGAGAGTGGCCGTGCAGCAACGATAAAACAATTGATTTCAATAACAATCAACTTTCTTTGACGTGATAACGTCTTATAAATCGATGAACACCTGCTGCAAGCACGAAAAAGTGTCACGTTCCGCCTGAGCCTGAGCGTGCACGCTAGAGCGCGGAACAAGCGATAGAGAGGCACGATCGGCCCAAGCGTTGGCTTATGACAAATTTATTCATCAATGTTTCTTGACGTTATCACGCAAAACTATCGTCCGTAAACCGACTTTACAGACAACCAATTTTTTTCTGTGACCGAAGCAATCAAACGATTCAACGCAAAAGTCGTCATAACGTGATAAAGCGTCAATGCAGTCGCAAAACCACTGATCGCCGATGGTAAGTATCGTTTGTGCTAAGCCTAGTAAGACAATAATGTAGATAGTTTCGCATGATTCACGTAGGTACTATATACTTACAGCATTAGATCGAAGTACGATTGTATAAGCCCATGTAATGTAGGGCTTTATTGATTGCCACCTTTTCATAAAATACACTGCAATCCAAATTTAAATGATCGCTATGTAGTCATAAAAAAATGAATTTTTGACAAAGGGTGGGAAAAGAGGTTCTTCAGACCACACACCTTTAAGAAGAGCAAATACCTGTATTACTATAATAATGTAGCCCATAATATGATGATACGACCGAGTAGCCTTCGGGAAGTTTCGTGATGTCTTCTCGTCCAAAATCTCTCGGGGCTTGAAGACCAGCTTTACAACAAGCACAAGTTGCTAGTGATGACTAAAATCCGAAACATGGTCGCTTACTAATGAGCATCTTAGGAAGGCTCAGGGTCATTTGACGAGGTTCGCTCGAAGAATCAATGGGCGTTGGGATCCCAAGGTGGTGGAATAACTCAGGCGAGTCGCCGGCAGGCTGCACAGGATCGTGTTCTGTGGCATCATTTCAAGATACCTATGTCCGTGGACGTCTTATCGGTTTAGATGAAAATGATTTAATCTTATCTTATCTTATAATATATATAAATGACGTGTCACGTTGATTGTCCGCGATGGACTCCTAAACTACTTAACCGATTTAGATCAAACTTCGTAACTATCTGTAATTTGGTCCAACTTGAAAGATAGGATAGTATTTTTTGATTAGGATAGTTTATTTGTTTTATTTATGTAGATAAGTTGGCGGTACGAAGTTCGCCGAGTCAGCTAGTTAATATATAAAAATAACAAACAGCTTATAACGTTTTAACCTTCCTATTTCATTTCACCTGTAACTGCAGGCAACTAGCACCGATCCTTTACAAACAAACTAAGTTAACGCTTAATTTACAAAAACTTAAGGGATTTCTGTTATTGATTCGGGCAACTTAAGATTTAGTGCTGTCTTTTTACAATATCAAAAATCTTTATAGACATCTCATAGTACCTACTAACTATCCTGCCTAATCCGAATAATTGCCCTCTGTAATGTGACAGTCATCCAATAAATTTCTCTATTAACACCTTTTCTTACTAACATTCACCTAACATTTCAACAGATGAAGTTATCGAAGAAAGAAGTAAATACAAAGTTATCGTGGAAGAAGTCGACCAGACATTTGCCGATCTTTCTGGTTATTGAACTTAAGCATAGATAATCTCCGCCATTTTGAAAAACTGAATTGGCGGAAAAGGCTTTGGTCGGCCATGTTGAAACTGAATGCTTGTATAATTTGCGCAGTGCACTTGACGATTGTAATAAATGGTTTTTCCTGACTATCATGTCCTGATTAGGTTTCGTTTATTTTGTATAAATCATCACTTTTAAATATAACGTTGATAATAATAATAATGATGATTTGGTGGCAGAAGTAAATGCGATGAGCAATATAGAAATAACTAGGTGCCATAATATATTATCTTGATAAAAAAATTTTGTGCCTTGAAAATTAAAGGATCTAATGATGAGTATCTACACAAAGCTTCAGAAAAACATAAGAGGCTATATATTTTGGTTTTTAAACTTTGCCTGCTTTAATGTCGAAATTCATTTTACTAATCTTGAAGATTAGTACTTAAAAAATCAGTAGATATAATAAGCTAACTTTTACAACTCGAGTATGCTTTGCAAAAAAAATTAAACTGGTGTGTGATTGACAAAGTTGTGCAACAAATAAAGTTATTTAATAAAGAAATACCTATGTAATTTATAAGGAAATTGTCTATTTCGTATTTTTTTTATAAACACTGCCGTAAAATTCGATTCGGACGAATTGATTTTATATTCCGCTGCTGACCTACTTATTATGAGACTATTCTGATGATATTAAAATTATCTATCTAAATATTGTGTGTGTAACCTATTCTGATTATTTATTTTTCGACGTTTATGTAAACTACTTCTATTTACTGTATGTATGTTTAATTACAATATTCAAATGAAATTAACAGCCCATGAGTAGGATAGGTTATCGGTTTCAAAGTCCAAGGCGTCCACATCAATATTTGCATTGCATGTCGTTTGCTGCGAAACTGGTCTATCGAATTTCGAAATCAGCAATCACCGTCTCCTTCAGGCGGGATTTGGTTGAGTTTGACCTAAGCTTTATTTGTCGGATGCAGCGGTTATTGCAGCGTCCATTACCACGATGCATAGTAAAATAATAATTATTACGTGGACGTGGCTACACGGTTTCTGCATATCGATTTCAATTCCTATAGGTTCACAAATCTGTACCTAAAAACTATTTATTCTAAAATTTTCTATTGCTACACTTTTTGTTTAGTCACTGTTTTGTGAATTATACGCGATTAATTTCAAAGTACCAGAAACCTTCCAAAAGCATCTATATATACGCCATAGTTAACAAAATCTTTTTTTAGCTGTACAACTTTTTAACAGTATTCTCATACAAAAATAAAAACTTGAACACAAAAATAAAAAAAATTGGTAAATGTTTAGTAGGTTAATGTATTGTTACAAACATTGTTTAAGATTATTTATATTATACAGAAATTGCACGTTGAAGGTTGTTAGTACTTTAAAATTAATCTTTTATGTAAGTCATACTAAGTGCCGATTTCACCAACCGAGCAATATACCTTTTGAGCCTTTTGACAAAATATCGAAATTCCAACGTTAGGTACTCAATGTTGGTAAAATTGGCACTAACACAACTGTTTGTACGAATTGTTTGAAAATGTATCAGTAGATTTTCTACGTCATTTTATAGATATCGAGACGAGAATTAAACAACTGTATCAGAACATTGTTGCTTATTATTTTTAGAGATTTCCAAATTATAGTTCCAAACGAAATCTACTCGATAAGCCCATAAGAAATCGTGCTGTGCTCCAGATTGAGATCCTCCTTCAGAGAACAAATATTTTTAGTACAAACCTTAAGTATTTTTAGTAGAAACTAATAAAATCTAGGTAATGGTTACCTAGGCCCTCGATCTATAGGGGCGGATACATACATTTAAAACGCTACGTGACTCTGAGAAACGCGACGTTTGTTTAGTCGTAGACCGTACTAGCATCAAATGAAATTAAGATGCAGTAGGTATTTTATTTTATTGTCCGCCAATTCGCATTGGGCCAGCGTGGTGGACTATGGCCTATAACCCTTCTCTGAGAGGAGACCTGTGCTCAGTAGTGAGCCGTTGATGGGTTGCTAATGAAATGAGGTATTTTAGATAGGTACACTGCTACAAAATATTTATTATTTATATCCAACTAGGCTCGGCAGTGACTTCAGGATATTCAGAGTTGTTTTCTCGTCCATAATCCTTCAGTTCCTGAAGACAAGTTTTCGAACAGCGCGTGTTACCAGTAGGTATGCGCGTGATATCGATGCGATCGCAAACAGCTTCCAAGAAAGAATTTCTTAGCGGGCGGTGGAGGTCTAGGCTCGGCTAAGTTAAAGCGACGATGGGCGGGTGGACAAAGAGTTATAGTTCAAAGAACCGATAGGCCAATGGAACCAAAGGTGTTAGAATGGTGACTTCGCGGAAGCGCAGTGTTGGTAGACCCTTTACGCGTGTGCCCTACAAAAAACCTATGTCCAGCTATGGACCTCTTGAGATAGGTCAGATAATATTGTCTATTATGACGTCAACAAATATCCGACGTGCATTGATGTCTATGAAATATAGTAAGATTTTTATTCATCGCGTTTCAGCAAAAAATACAAGTTTCCGTCTTTAGTTCTTTTAGAATTCGCGGTAGTCTATGGGTTGGACCTTTTTGCCTTTTAAACCCATATCATCGCATTGCATATAAACTTATAGGTACATTTTTAATTACCTACATAGAATTAGTAGTACCTAATGAAAATGATACAGTTGTTTAATTTTTATATCAAGCTTTTCAAATTAGTATAATATGTATAATTAAGTGAAAACTGCGTAAAGCTACCTATTTTTACTTCGGTATTCAACCCTTCTCAACGTATGCTCCATAATTTTTCTACATTAAGGTTTTTTATCTATGAAATGTGTTACTAGCTTGAATAACCGTTTAATTCTGGAATTCATTCTGATAAATATAAGTTTCTACAAAATTATAAAGCATGTTTTTTTTCACAGTCCCTTTAGCAGTACTATTATAATTATATTCTGTGCCTTTAGGTCTACCTCATAATAAAAGCTACATAAAACAAATTCTTAAATCGTAGAGCTTTCGTAGCAACATCGGACCGCGATTTAATAGTACTACGATAATAAGTAGATTGCAACAGTGGTAGATTCAGTTGATGATTCAAAAGCATTTTGTAAAAGTTTATTTGAATAAAAAGCTATTCTATTTTAACAATATTAATAATGTTGTTATTTAGATACGGAAGTATATCTCTACTTTGTCTGTTACCTTTCACTGTTTTACTACTGAACCAAAGTTGACGAAAAAAAGCCACAAAATATATCTTACATCCTGGAGAGTGGAGACGGGGTGGAGACTGGAGAGTGGGTCTATGAATAATTACCTGATGATGACGGACATAACCGTAGTATTTGAGTAATCATGGGGTCATAGAATACTATTTATCTCGAAAAAACTTAGGAAAAAAAAGAAAAAGTTACCACGAGTAGTTAGGGACCATAATACTTTTTTGGGTCATTAGGTACACTGAAATCCTGTAAAATAAAAACAATCTGGCATGATAAATAAAATTAATTACTGTTATTACAGCATTAATTTGCACGATCATAGATTTAGAGAATACCTACACCTAAACCAGAAGATCTTGAACTACAGTAACTCATAATATTTCATTTCAGCGCTCTTACCTAGTGGTAAGATAAGCCAAGTGCGATTCCATGAAAACCACTTCAAGTATTCAATAAAGAGAGATAGGTCGTAGAACGAGCTCCTTTAGTATTAAAATCGTATACATATGTTTGGTGCGGTTCTATCTCTGCGGATAATGTGGGTATTCCGCTGATATAATAAGGATGCTTTTGTGGTACAGATACCTACTGAGATATTCCATAAATATGTGAGTAGGATTAGGAACGTCAGTACTCTGTGTGGAATTCCCAAGGACTGGATATAAAGATAGTTTTATTTGCTTGAACATGGAAACGTAAATAGATATTATGTATAATTTAAGATTGATGTTGTTATTCAGCATTTCGGCGTGAAAATTACAATATACCTAATTATTATACTGGAAAAAGCCGATAGTTTGGAATTGTAGTAATTTACAAAGGTCTGCTCTGAAAAATTCTGCATTATTTTACAGGAAGAGGAACTTATTTGAGCCATTAAATGTATTTTACCTATTTTATCCGACCAAATTAACGATGAAGTACCTACGAGAAGAAGTGTCCTATAATAATCAACTTCTCGGTAAAGGAAACATATTGCTTATCTCAGGAGATATTCCGTAACCCATTTATACGAATTTTAGTACCATTGTAGGTCACCTTTATTAGAGCCGAAGGTTCTTGTCCATCTGGGAAAAATCTATACAATATTGTAATGCGAAGGTCCGTCTGTTTTTCTGTTCCACCGCTAAAGTCCTGCAAATGCAAATGGTTCATAATATTATACTCGTACTCGTAGGTAGGTACCTTACATAATACATACGAGGTAGGTAAGTATATAGGTAAGCTTTTATCCCAGAATAACAAAAGGTTCCCACGGGATTTATGGGACTACTTACCTAAATTCAACACAGTAGATATAGACGCGTTTATACAATTTCAACAGTGGGGACCGAAGCTCGTTTTCAAGTTGGTTTCTCTTTTATTTTGAATTCTGCAGTATTGTTTAATTCCCGAATAAAAGAGTATTTAATTCTTTACTTTATTCAATTCTATCTACTGCTTTTTAGTGCAGATTCGTTCTTATTGTATTCTGAAAGTCGCGGGCAAAAGCTAGTACCTAATGCAATTTTTCAAGAATGAATTTTCAGGATTTAAGAATGTCCTATCCAGCCTCCAAGGAATGGTGAACCTAATCCTTCACGCCTAGTACCGCTGCAGATCAGTTCTGTTGCAGAACTACCTAGGTACTGGATCAGTACAGAACTGAAAGAACACCAGTAGTACTGGTGTTCTTCCGACCGGGTGTAAAGGGTAAAACAGTGTTTTACATTCATAACCGCGCGGAAGCAGCGGCCCGCGATGTGGGAGTGAGAGCTCGTCGCGATTGCGATGGCGGATCGGAATCCTGAATTTTTGGCACCGAAAATAGTGCGGGCGGGCGGCGCGAGCGCAGGGCGGGCGCGCGCTTAGTGCGTGTCGCTCCGCCGTGTGAACAACTCGCTAGGTGAGTGCCGCAGCCTGGATACCCACGGCACCGGACCCGCCCCAGCCAGTGACGGTGACAGTGCAGTGCAGTGGCGTATCCAAGCTTACCCGTTGAGTGTTGCGTTAACTTAAACTTGATGTGATAGAGACAGTAGAGTGGTGGTGCATCGTACACGTCGCCTCTCGGAGTGACTCGGGTTTCAGCGCGCGCCCTTCTGAAAATAGAAAATAGCGTGTAGCTCCCGGCCTATTTGCGGCCGGTCGGTATCGGTATTTATTTAGCGATATGTGGAAACACGCCACAATTTTTATTTAGACGCAGACGTGGCCCGATTATCGTCGAATTAGGACGCCTGCGCCGTGCGTGCAGGTGTCTCGTTTCGCGGGCCGCTTTTAGCATTGAAATCGAATGATACGTCCACACTACCCCCACATAGTACGCCCACAAATACCACATAATTACCACGGAACATATTTCATCTATCGCACATACCTACTTGGATATTTATGACAATTTAAAAAAAAACATGTAAATCAGGCTATAATATTTAAATGAAACGTTCGTAATAGGTAGGTACTTACTTGAAGAACTTAAATATTATAAAAACTTTACTTTTCTTTGTTACGCTTTAGAGCTTTTCACTTAGATGTACTTATCTAAATCTGAAATAAATGTGTTTTTAATATTATTTTTTAACATCAATCTTAACACTCGGAGTCAAGGTCTAACAAATAACAATGTTTTAAGACATAGGTTTACCAAACTAAATATTAAAGCCTTAGGATAAAGGTCAGTGAGACAAGTTCACCAAATTTTGGCATAGCGTCAAACTAGTAAATGAAGAATGACTTACATTCATACAAAAAAATTGGTATTTTAAATTTTTTCATGCTTAATTAAAGTTTAACTATCATTCATAATTTTAGCCCTCGTAAGCGTAGTTCTCTTTGAATATATGTTTATGTAGTTATAGATTATAAATTTAATTATATGAAAATATGTAAATGGTACAATATAGTACCCTCTACGCGCCATGTTGTTTTCAGGATTTTCCGACAGACGCGAACTTTTTCAATGCAGATTCAAGAAAGATTTAATTGATTCATCAATTGGTGCAATATATGCATAGAGCACACATTTTTAAAGAGATTTTTTTAAGTTTTACAACATCTGCACAATTTCATTATCTGTAGAGTCGTTCATCCAGTTACCGAATCGATAGCGCCCAAATCAGTTTGTCAGTTTATTTGGTTTCCCGAGCAATTCTATTGATTCTTTATTGATTCCCGTAAATTTTTTGTCATTTTTTTTTAAGAGAAACTCTTAGACACATCGAACTAAAACGCTTAGAACAGAAGTGTCTGACCAAAACAACCAATGAATGTTCACGTGCCATGTTATCATTTTCTGGTACTGGTACTGATAATCACGTTTTTGATGATTATTGTGATGAGCTATGACACCCTTTCACAGTACCTAATATGTATTTTTTAATAAATTTTCTGCGAGCGTTTTTAATTGGGTTCATAATAGGCACAAGGTCAGATTTCAAACCAATTAGGTTCAGAGTAATAAAACCAAGTTAAACTTCGTATAAACTATAAAAGATAAGGGATCAAACTTTTACTTATAAAGTCTTGGTGATATACGACGTCATCGTGATGAATTTCTACAGGAATAAATTCCGGAGACGTAAACCAGCTGTTCCCATCGGAATACTTATTTCGGTTAACAATATCGGTAACACTTGACAGCCCGCCAAAAATATAATCGCGTCATACGGCACCGCCCGCGGCCCGATATTTTCGCATTCTCCAGACGTTTTCTCAAGTCTATAGATACGCTGTACCTTACCTTTATACTTCGGCGTTCAGACATATAGATAATTAGGTATACGTATTGCAACAAGCTTAATGCCGATGAATGGAAAAGCGTAGCAATAGCTAAAGTCTGTGTAACCTATTTTGATAGCTTAGCTCCTTCTTCTTTATCAACCGATAGACTGTTGAATAAAGGTCTCTTGCATGTAGTACTCGCACAGGCTTCGGTCTTGCGCTGCCTTCATCTCGTTATCCCTGCGACTCGTTTGATGTCGTCGGTCCACCTAATGGGGGTCTGCTAAACTGCGCTTAGCTTATATTATACTTTTCCACCGGCTCTATGATGACTGGTCAATGAGATATCTACTTACCTCTATATTTCAGCGTTCGGATGTATTGCAAGAAGCTTAATGCCGATGCCAAATGCCTAGCGAATGAAGTCTGTGAAAACCACTTTACAGAGTTACATAGCTCATAATATGACTTTTCCACCAGCTTTTAGATGACTGGCCTATGCGACGATTTTTGACTTTATTTAACCTACGTCTACAGTCTATATCGTTCCTGATTTATTACAAACCATAAAATATAAACCCCAAGGTTAGTGTAGTGTAGTGTAGTAGGTTATTACTTAGTAGGTATCTACGTCGTCGTACACGTCTTTAATTTAACAAGAAAATGTTGAGACTGTTGGACTTGCAGATATTTAACGGTTTAGATCAGCAGGTAAAAAATTTCTGAATCCAGTATTCAATGGGGTTGAACGGTCTATGCTCAAAATAGATAATGAAATGTTTTCTTTGCGAACTGATGAGTTAAAAATGTAAAATTTAATTATGATCATTAACCCACGACACTGAAACAAAGTTAACGAATGTAGGTTACCGGTTAATATAAGGGACATTAAACGGGCGGGTTAACTGTCCTACACAGTCATAGCCGTCTCTATCTCCATAGAGACGGCTATGACACAGTACATCTGATAATCTGGCGAGGAGCCAAAAGTGGAGCACTAACACAGAATCAAATTCTCGAATACACTAGTTCCTACCAACTATTTTCTATGAAATGATTAATATTTAATACTATAAACCAGCTTACCCTCGATCATCGCGTCAAGCGTCAGTTTACGCGCGCGTCATTGCGTCATTGACATTTGACGCGCGTGTTAGTGGCGCTAGAGTCGAATGGCTTCCCACGCTTATGGTGGATTATACGGGTCTGCCCGCGAAATTCAAATCTAATTTGGTTTTTTGCAATTTGTAAACTAATACCTACGACAAAGTAGGCTTATGGTATTCTAATTGCGACAATGGCAGTATCATCTTCAAAGGTTTATATAAAAATCTTTCCTTGAAAGTGTCCAGTTTAAGGAATTAGTCCGAGTTTGACGTGAGTTACTCATAAATTAGTCGATATTCTGACTAATTTCTTAAACTGGACACTTTCAAGTAAAGACTATTATAAACCTGTGAAGATGATCATTCATATTCAGGAAGTCCCATCTTTCATCCCTGAAGTTATTCAGGGATGAAAGATGCGCATTTTTCGCACCTAAACAAAATACTTACCTATAAGTATTTTGTTTTGTCGTATAAATACGAAAAAAATACATAATAATATGATAAAATTCAATCCTCGTAGGCCACATAACGCTAAAAAAATTCAATCCTCGTAGGCCACATATCGCTAAAAAAATTCAATCCTCGTAGGCCACATATCGCTAAAAAAATTCAATCCTCGTAGGCCACATATCGCTAAAAAAATTCAATCCTCGTAGGCCACATATCGCTAAAAAAATTCAATCCTCGTAGGCCACATATCGCTAAAAAAAACGCACACGCTGAAACCCTTGAACTTGCATAGTTTACAAAAATATTTTCCATACAAACGAAGTGTTCCTTTAATTTCGAAACTACTTATCAAACTTTGGAAGTAGATAATTTAATGAGACAAACTAACGAGAAAGGAAAATGGTTCGTGAAAAAATAAAACAAAAACAAAGAGCAAGTTTTAATTTTTGAGACGTCCCTTACCTACTCTATTTTTTAACCCCCATTATATTTTGAAATACTTATTTCTGACATCTAGTTTCTAATTTAAAGGAAACTAAATTTCTATGGAAACTCAGACGTAAGGGGTTCCCCGACAAAAAACAATTTTTAATATTTTGTATTGTTTACATTATAGGCCAGTAGCTGGCGTATATTTTCGACCGGACCGTAGAAACAAAAAGCCGCCACCATGGACGCGATCAAGAAGAAGATGCAGGCGATGAAGCTGGAGAAGGACAATGCCATGGACAAGGCAGATACCTGCGAACAGCAGGCCAGGGATGCCAACCTCCGCGCCGAAAAGGTTAGACCTTTTCTTTCTTTTCAACCGACTTGAAAAAAAGGAGGAGGTTCTCAATTCAATGGAATCTTTTTTTATGTATGTTCACCGATTACTCGAAGACACCTGAACCGATTTTTCAAAATTCTTTTTTTTTGAAAGGGTATACTTCCCAGGTCAGGATCCCATTTCAATTTATTCGAAATCGGTCGAGCGGTTTTTAATAAATCAACAATAAATTATATACTTTGTAGTGACGCGGGGTAGTCGGTTTTTAAAAGAATTTTTTATATTAAATTATATACCTAGTTGTAAATGTGCTTCTAGACTCATCTAGAGGAACCAATTAACTCTATACTTGAGCTAAACAAACTAAGGCTAGAGTCGTACTCGTAAAGCGATTGCGATGCGATATATTATGTCCGTATTGCAAAAGCGATTTTTAAATAAATAAACAGTTTTTCAGTTTCTTCACTTCATCAGATTCAGTACAATTGAATATAACGAATGATTAAAATAAATTTCACACGGCACTTAGCCGATGCAGTTACTATCATTTTTATCATAGGAGTTTGTTTTAACGGAATCGCTGTCACTAGGAGCTTTAGAAAGCATTAAATTTTGTTTCTCATCTTAACTCTGTCTCAATTGTGAGCCAAGGCAGAGCACGCTTTATATGGTACTGAGGCACGCTTTATATGGTACCGAAGCACGCTTTATATGGTATCGAAGCACGCTTTATATGGTACCGAAGCACGCTTTATATGGTAACATTGGAAGCCCCGTCATGGCGAAATAACCAAGCCCGTCTAATTTTTAACCATCAATTTACATAAAAAGAATCAACACGCGTGACGGGGCTGTCAATGTTACCGGCTCCCGGTATAATAGATTGAAGCCTGAATATTTTTAAACGCATCTAGATAATGTACCTAACAATATTCTTGTAATTTGTATTCCAGGTAAACGAGGAAGTCCGTGAGCTGCAAAAGAAGCTCGCGCAAGTAGAAGAAGACCTTGTCCTGAACAAGAACAAGCTCGAGCAAGCAAACAAAGACTTGGAAGAGAAGGAGAAGCAGCTGGCCGCTACCGAGGCGGAGGTGGCCTCACTCAACAGGAAGGTGCAGCAGATTGAGGAGGACCTCGAGAAGTCTGAGGAGAGGTCCGGCACGGCCCAACAGAAACTGCTCGAGGCTCAGCAGTCTGCTGATGAGAACAACCGGTAAGCAGAAATCTCTTTATGTGACATACAGTGCAGTGCAATGACAAGTACAGGCTGAAACGCGCTTGCCTAGATTGCAGAGCTGTCTACTTTTAACAGAAAGGTGAAATTGAAAAGAACCTGCCGAACCTCCCTTCAGGGAGATCATTTACGGCTCGAATGAAACAAATCTGATTAGAATAACAGGCATATGTTGTCGAGAATCTTTTTTTTTTCAACTGGCGATGTAGTAAACTGGGGGGTAAGGGAGTGCACCACCACCTTAGTGCTCCAAATGTCAACCTCACCTGCCCGTGGTGCCCCCTGCTGATTAACGAACGAGGCTCTGACGACCGAATAATGGCGGTATAACCATTCAAATGAGCTGGACTGGAATAAATTACGCAGACCGGTGTCGGGCAGCAGCGACATCGGTGCAAGCAGTCTGGCCCTGCGATGGCCAACACGCCTGCCCAGCGTGGCCATTATGGGCATATCTTCCCATGATTAGCGTCACAACACAACGGCCCCTAGTCCCCGGCAGCCCTACTATTCCCGTTCACGGTAGCGGACGTGGTCACGGTAGAGCAGGGGGTGCAAAGAATCACCGGGTTTCGGACAGCTACCATAAACATCGAATGTATTTGGCAACTTATAATACACGGACATTGAGAGCGGACGAACACCTCGCTGAAATCGAAATAGAGCTGAGCAGAATTAAATGGCATGTTTTGGGGCTATCAGAAGTCCGAAGAGAGGGGGAGGACATGATAACCCTGGAATCGGGCAATATGCTCTATTATCGACAAGGCGACCCGGCTTCACAAGGAGGTATTGGATTTTTGGTCAATAGAGTCCTCACAAATAACGTACTGGAGATCAGTAGTGTGTCGTCGAGGGTGGCATATGTTATACTCAAGCTGAATAAGAGGTACTCCCTTAAGATAGTACAAGTCTATGCGCCCACGTCGACACACGCTGATGACGAAGTTGAGGCCTTATACGAAGACATTGCAAAGGCGCTTGATAACACCACCAAAACTCACTTCAATGTCGTTATGGGGGACTTTAATGCTAAGGTGGGAGTACAGGAACATGGCGAGTTAAAAGTAGGACCACACGGTTTTGGTCACAGAAATCACAGGGGGCAGATGCTTGTTCACTTCTTGGAGCGGAAAGGGCTATTCCTGATGAATTCTTTCTTCAAGAAAAAGCCCTCTAGAAAGTGGACATGGCATAGTCCGGATAATGTGACTAAAAATGAGATTGACTTTATAATGACGGATCGCAGATATATATTTGAAGATGTCTCAGTGATCAATAGGTTTGATACCGGCAGCGATCACAGGCTTGTGCGTGGTATCTTAAATATAGATCTGCAATTAGAGAGACAACGTCTGATGAAGTCAACTCTCCGACCAAAACCGTTGCAAAGTGTAAGCTCCGAACAATTCCAAATTGAGCTCAAGAACCGGTTCGAGCTGCTGGAAACCAACTTGGACATTGACCAACGATTCACCAATTTCGTAGATGTCGTTCGTGAAGTGGGACGCAAATACTGTCAGAACGATCATAAAAGGGTGTCAAAGATATCCGAAGATACCCGTAAACTTATGGAGCAGAGACGGGAGACTTCCTCAGCATTGCCTGAGTGGCATACTTTGAACAAGCGCGTCAAAAAGCGAATAAGATTCGACCTCCGGCGCTCCAACACCCGCAATATACAAAATGCGATCGAGCAAAACCGAGGTTCGAAAGTGTTCGCTAAGCGACTTGAGAGGAGCCACTTAACAAAGTTGAGAAACCCCGTCGGTAAAATCGTAACGTCTCAAGCAGAGGTCCTAGAGGAGATCGAACGATTTTACTCTCAACTATACTCCTCCAAAGCTCCAAAAGCGGCTCAAGACACGAACGACAAACGTGCGACATTGACCCGCCACTACACCGAAGACATCCCAGACGTTGACCTTGGCGAGATGCGAATAGCCCTCAATCAACTTAAAAACAACAGGGCACCTGGCGATGACGGCATCACATCAGAGCTTCTACGTGCAGGAGGTACTCCGATCCTGAAAGAGCTAGCAGAGCTCTTTAATGACGTCATTGCAAACGGAACAACGCCAAAAGCATGGAGCAAGAGTGTGGTAATTCTTTTCTTTAAGAAGGGTGACAAGGAGCTTCTGAAGAACTATCGGCCGATATCACTCTTGAGCCATGTTTATAAGTTGTTTTCGAGGGTGATCACAAATCGCCTCGCCCGAAGGCTTGACGATTTTCAACCTCCGGAGCAGGCTGGGTTTCGAAAAGGCTACAGCACCGTAGACCACATCCACACCTTGAGGCAGATTATACAGAAGGCCGAAGAGTATAATCTACCACTCTGCCTTGCTTTTGTGGACTACGAGAAAGCCTTCGACTCTATCGAAACTTGGGCTGTTCTGGAGTCACTGCAGAGATGCCAAGTCGATTGGCGTTATATCGAGGTGCTGCGATGTATTTACGATACTGCGTCAATGACCGTCCAAGTACAGTCTCAGCAAACAAAACCAATCAACTTGAGAAGGGGGGTTAGACAGGGGGATGTAATATCCCCAAAACTGTTTAATAGTGCACTAGAAGACCTCTTCAAAACGCTGGACTGGACAGGACGAGGATTTAATATAAATGGCGAATACATCTCACACCTGCGGTTCGCCGACGATGTGGTTATCCTTGCAGAGACTCCAGAAGATCTGGAGCAGATGCTGAGTAGTCTAAGCCGCTCTTCCAGACGAGTTGGTCTCGGGATAAACATGGACAAAACCAAGGTTATGTTCAATCAACATGTTGTCCCGATACCCGTGAACGTCGAAAATGTTGGAATCGAAATTGTTTCAGAGTACAACTACCTTGGCCAGACCATACAATTGGGTAGAAACAATTTCGACGAAGAAGCCAACAGAAGGATACGGCTGGGCTGGGCGGCATTTGGAAAATTAAGTCAGGTCTTCTCATCGTCAATACCTCAATGCCTGAAGACGAAAGTCTTCAATCAATGTGTCCTTCCCGTCCTCACTTATGGCGCTGAAACGTGGACACTAACAAAAGGCTTGATCCACAAATTTAAAGTCACTCAGAGAGCTATGGAGAGGGCTATGTTAGGAGTTTCTCTTAAGGACAGGATTCGAAATGAAGAGATCCGTAAGAGAACCAAGGTCGCCGACATAGCTCAAACCATTAGCAAGCTGAAATGGCAGTGGGCAGGCCATGCTTGTCGCAGAAGCGATGGCCGTTGGGGCCGAAAAGTCCTAGAGTGGAGACCGCGAACAAGTAAGCGTAGTATGGGGCGCCCTCCAGCACGTTGGACTGACGATATAAAGCGGGTGGCGGGAAGTGGCTGGATGAGGAAGGCTGAGGACCGGGTGTGGTGGCGTTCTCTGGGAAAGGCCTATGTTCAGCAGTGGACGTCCGCAGGCTGAGATGATGATGATGATGATGATGTAGTAAAGAGACAGTGTCTGAGGAAAGCAGTAATGACGTGAAGGACGCGACATTATATGAACTGCTGAACTCCAAAGGAGTGAAAGATATTCCTGATGAGAATTCATTCATTATCAAATGGAATATTTACGAGAATAATCAATGTTACTTTGTATAATATGAATGTACAACACAAATGTAATACGAATAAAATAATGTAAAAAAATTCTTTCGGATTGAGCCAACAAAATTTGGACCAGAAAGTTGGAGATAGCCCCTGTAAACAAAATGTTACAACTGTTTTTAATGACTGGACTAGGGAATATAAGTGGTTATCAACTCAAGTGATATAGTAAATGCCCACTGCTTGAGATAGGTCTCCTGCAAGGATCGCAACCGAATACTCTGTCCATTATCTCCCAGCGACATGCATGAGATCGTCGCTGATCGTCCACATAGAGAGGGCTGATCAGGGGCTAATCTTCAAACACCGCATTTCCGTTGCGGGGCAATAAGCTCGTTATCCCGATATTTTATTGCTTTTGCGTGTGCATAAGAATACACGCAAATGGCGTAGGTGCGAGTTTAGATCATGGTGGAGAATTCAAAATTCAATGGGGCTATTTCATGCTCTCGAATATTTCTAGAATTTATTTCAGTAGCTACTTAGTTACAACATAAGTGGCAATGTTTAGAAATTAATACTTAGGTTCGCTTCTTTTTCAGTATGTGCAAAGTATTGGAGAACAGGTCACAGCAAGACGAGGAGCGTATGGACCAACTTACCAACCAATTGAAAGAAGCCCGTCTGCTCGCTGAGGACGCTGACGGCAAGTCTGACGAAGTGAGTACAATTAATAATTTGTACGTCCTGACTATGCGCTTTTAATACCGTGTACCTACTATCCACCCCGTCCATTGAAGCAGTGATAGCCTAGTGGTTAGGACTGTGGTCTCCTATTCGGGGGTCGCAGGCCGGGAACGCACATCTGCCTTTTCGGAGTCAAGTGCGTTTAAGCAATTAAATATCACTTGCTTCAACGGTGAAGGAAAACATCGTGAGGAAACCTGCACACCTGAGAGTTCTTCATAATGTTCTTGAAGGTGTGTGAAGTCCGCTAATTCGCATTGGGCCAGCGTGGTGGACTATGGCCTATAACCCTTCTCTGAGAGGAGACCTGCGCTCAGTAGTGAGCCGTTGATGGGTTGCTAATGATGATGATGATGACTATCCACCCCAGATGATACCTACTTAGAAATAGAATAATGCGTAAATTAGACAGGCACAAAGACGGTTACGACGACATAAGACATACACATACGTACATAAGGTTAATATAGACATATACATACGATAAAGACGGTGACGATTAAATCTTTAATAATGTTTTTTTTAATAATGTGTTTAAAGTAGAATTTCGGAATTTTAACTTTCATATAATTTATTTTTCCTATATTTAAAAACGCAGGTATCACGCAAGCTGGCCTTCGTTGAAGATGAACTGGAAGTCGCTGAGGACCGTGTCAAGTCTGGTGATGCCAAAATTTCAGAACTTGAAGAAGAATTGAAAGTGAGTTTAAACTTTTATGATTTTAATTCAATTATTTCTACAAGCAATGCAGATATTTTTCCTGATATCAAACTGGGTAGTTTAGAAAAAATTGCACTCAACATAACTCAGAATCCTGTCTTCCATAGGTTGTAGGTAACTCCCTTAAATCGCTGGAAGTATCCGAAGAAAAGGCCAACCAGCGTGTAGAAGAATTCAAAAAGCAGCTGAAGACCCTCACCATTAAATTGAAGGAAGCCGAGGCCCGCGCTGAGTACGCCGAGAAGACAGTCAAGAAACTGCAGAAGGAAGTTGACAGGCTCGAAGGTACCCTCAAATTTCTAACAAAAAAACAAACTAAAATTGCATTGACAAACGCGCTATTCTTGGATTTTTATCCTTTGCAAAAGAAATTTGGTTTACGATAATATTTCTTTACTTACTGATGCAAACTCAAAAACTTTCTTATTACTTTTGTCTTATTCTGATTTTACAAACTTATATTTTTATTAAATCAGTAACCATAACAATTTATTAATAAAAGGGAGCGCTTAAAGCTTCTCCCGAAAACTGACGAAGCTTTCAAAAAATCACTCTAATAAAATAATTGTTTCATGCTTTTCTATCAGGTTTTCTTTCAGGTGCGTTACAAACTAATTTAAGATTGACGCAATAACAAAATTTTCAGACACATTGTTCAACGACAAGGAGAAATACAAGGCGATATGCGATGACTTGGACAGCACTTTCGCCGAGCTCACCGGATACTAACCGATTCCTTAAAATTTAGTTTAAGTCGATACCGTCCCAATTTCATCCATACCAAAATTGCATTACCATTAATTTTGTTTACTTACCTAATTACTACTTGATCTATTTAATTAACCTTCACATATAACACGAATTAATTATTATCAGCTCATCTTCTGACCAACATTAGGCTTGTCTAGAAACTAAGATAGCATTTTAATTTAAACCAACTAACATACCTTGTCCTCGATATTTAGAGGATTGTCATGAAAAAAATTTAAGCTGCCATTTATAAATAGTGAATTTTAGGCAATCCTTTAGTAGTCGTAGTCGAGTCCCGCTTTTTGTGTTGTGATTAATATGTCTTATGCTTTGCTGCTACCGTCGTGGATCAATGCTTCCAAGGTATTTTGTATTCTTTAAAATCGTTTTTAAAAACATTATTGTTAAAGCCATATCTTGCTTGCGCGATAATTATATCTTTTAAAAAAGATTGTTTATTTAACAAAATTAATAACGTTCTATCTTAACTGATTTTATTTCCTGTGTCTTAAATTGATATCTACAACTGTTTTTGTCATAAATTTTCAGCAATCTTATTGATATTATGCACAGACTTTTGTGAAAGAGCTAGACTGGAACTACGGGAAATTGGAAATTCTTCTCCTCATGTACTTTTTTATGAACGTCCTTCTTCTTTAAAGCTCCCATATCTAGTCAATCTCTTTCGTTGAAGGTGCAAACACATCGAGCTGACAAAGCGTGTCGTTATGCGATGGAGAGATGGAGTTATACATTTTTTAATAAATGAAAATTTTTCACGTTTTCGGGTAAAGTCTGCCTTTATTTGTCTCAGCACTCAGGCAAGCTGACTTTCCAAGCTTGCTTCAATTAGGTCTTCTCACCGTTAATTAGGACATGCAACGATACTGCAATTTGTTTGCACTCTAAAGTCTGTGGTGTTAATTATATTTGCTCTAGTAGTATTTGCATTTATTCTATGTATGAGTGGTTCTGATGTTATTTGTGTTGCACAGACGAGTTGGGCATCAACAAGGACCGGTACAAGAGTTTGGCTGATGAGATGGACTCCACCTTCGCCGAGCTGGCTGGCTACTAGACACATCCTAACATTCACAACCAAACATTCAAATCCGTCAAAAAAGCGCTTCCGTCGACGCTACGCGAAATACTCCATGTATTCGTGATGTAATATTTATTAATATTATACTTAATATTATGTAAATTTATTTACGATTTTCAATAAAATAATTTATAACAACTATTGTTAGAATCGGGTTTAATTTTTCCTTGACGTACCTAATGCATGCAAATCTGTAAGTACTTGATAGTTAGTTACAAAAGCTTTTAAGCTTTATATAAGAGCGTTAGATTTTATCAAGCTTATAAGTTCCTATCTATTTTATAGCAGTTGAACAGCCCCGGTTACGCACGGGTAAGCTACAAAACAAACGCAACGGTACAAACAACTGGAGCCTGGAGTTCAATGTTATAGTATAAATTTTGTACCTACAATATCAATGAATAAATTATCCAGTCTCTAAATCCCGACAGTTTAGATGAGCAGTACCCAGCAGCATCAGGATTGAGGAGTTGGGCCCTTTTTTACTGCCACAAAACGCCATTATGTATAAGTCCATACTTGTAGCATATATGGTATTATATAACCAATTGACAGAACTACATAAGAAATTAAGAATCTTAAATAGGATTGCTATTTTGTACGTGCATTTTGATAGCCTATAGAGGTCTTTAAGAAAACTCTCAAAAATATGAGTGAAATACTGAATTCGATAATTTATTATAATAAAAACATTTATTCAGCCAGCAAAGTTACACAATACAAATACAAAAATAATTATGTTATTAAACAAAATAGGCCCCCTAAAGATTTTCAAAGAACCATTAACTAATAAGAATCAAGGATAATTAATACTACGCTCTTTAACTTTAAGAAGCATCAATTGTAGAAGCACTACGGAGCAAAACAACAAGGAACAGTGAATCCTGTATGAACGCCTAGGTGAATGGGCATGGAAAACAGAGCCCCATTCAAACGGATGCTTTGATAACAAAGGAAGTACGTTACCACTGTCAACTGTCAAATGACGTCTTTCCGCCTCAACACGGAAACTGCGCATGCGTGTTGAAACCCCCAAAACGCTTGCGCGACTACCCTCTTAATGTAATCGATAGTGCAGTAGGGACAACAGCCTGTTGGGTGATACAAATTTTGCGTTTTAATATCGAAATACACGGTTTCTTTGGTTCGCGTTTGAAGTAAAGCTTCAAGGTGTCGGTGTCAAGTAGCGTTCTACTGGGAGCGATCACTATGAAGATTCTTTCACCACCCGACGGACCGGACATCTCACCTATCGAGTCCGGTGAGTATTTGTAATACGCACCAAGCAAAACCCTTATGGGCCCTATATCTATAAAATTGGAGACTAAACCATTTATAAAGGATTCCTAATGACTCTACCTTAACTTTCATATAGCAGCTTTTATTGGTTTTTTTTACTTTTTTTTCTATTAAGTTTATGATGATTAAATTAGCAAAGTAAATACTATACTCCTATATAGGTACATCAGATCTATCATTAAGAAACAAATCACTTTAGTATTAAACTTAAAGATTTATTTTACTATGTCGTATTAAAATATTGCAGAAGTATGTACTGTAGCGTTTTCATGTGGATATAATGACGCGCAATTCCAAAAGTCGATTAAGGTGAAGAAGGTATGTACCTATAAATCTATGTTGATTATGGTGATTCTCTTTCTTAACGACTCCGTTTTAATTATATTAGTTATATCTCTGTTTTTATTTTATTTTACCTTATTTTGTTAAAATAATTGGCCTAGTCTGATCATATTTGACTTTGATTTGACGTATATTATAAAAACCTTGTTATGCTTTCCTTAACTTTAAGAGTCTTAAGAACTTGAGGGTTTCTTAAGAATAACAATTTTGTTTTTAAAAAAAAACTTTTATTTTCTAAGAGCTTTTTACTTCACAATAATGCGGCTACTCCATATTCAAAATTGTACAAGTATATAAGTAACTAGTCACTAATTCACCTGAACTCTGCTATACCTAGTCCACTAAAGGGCGTACTAAGTAATTATTGTGACCGATTAAAGAGTGCGCTTTTACGTCTATAGTCTAGTGATCCGGAAAATGGAACTGCTAGGTAGGTATATTCTTACGGGATTTTTCCGTCGGAGCTTATTGACATTATACAGTCGATAAAGTTTAAAAATGGTCACATCCTACGCTTTATATCTCTCTCTACTCGTAGGTAGATTCTTCATTAGTTTAGTTTGTGGTTGTAGCTTTACTTCTCATTTTTATGTGGGCGTACCTGTATTCCCAGTCCCATCAATGGGACCTCTTTTAACTCAGTCTTGAGTCTAAGCTCAGTGAGAGTGCCGTCTACAGATTTTACCCTAAGTGTTAGGTTTTTAAGAATCATGTCATTTTCCAAGTCCTCAAGTCAAGTTACACCCCAGCATAATATCACGTCATCCGGTGCTCCCTTACTGCGTGATTGAAGGACAACCCAACAAATTCTATATAATACTAGCTGACCCAGCGAACTTCGTACCGCCAACAAAAATATCTAGGGGTGGGTCACCCTTATCATGTAGGGGTATGAAAAATAGATGTTGGCCTATTCTCAGACCAACCCGATATGCACACATAATCGGTTCAACCGTTTCGGAAGAGTTTGGTAACAAACACCGCGACATGAGAATTTTATATATTAGATATTCTTAAATAGAACTGTTACCTATGTGTTATTATTTATCATTCAATTTCATTTCAACATTACAATGACCATTTATTTGGAAACACTCAACATAGTGCTCGATATAATATATCTATGAGTCATATATTTTCAGTACCTAAGTATTACGTCATGATAATGAATACAAGAAAAACCAGTTAGTAAATCAATAAAGTGTTGTTGCCTTCCTTTGAATTTTTAAAGTAAAATGAAATAGCTATTAGTATAATATTTCACAGAACACAGTCAATTTGGACATAAGTAATCTAAATATATAAAAGGAAAAGGTGACTGACTGACTAGCTGACTGACTGACTGACTGATCTATCATCGCACAGCTCTAACCACTGGACGAATGGAGCTGGGCATACAGATAGCTATAATGACGTAGTAGGCATCCGCTATGAAAGGATTTTTGAAAGTTCAACCCCTAAGGCGGTAAAATAGGGGGTTGAACAATCGAACTAAACGTGAGCGAAGCCGCGGGCAAAAGCTCATATGATTTATAATCCATAATAAATTTTTACCAACTTATAGAATAATATTTTTACCAGCTTTGATAAATATTCCTTATTCATAATTTCATGCTGTTTCGATATGCAACGAATCGAATCCAATATAATTCGTACAATCTTTTATTGCGTGAGTAACCTTATTACCTATATACTTAAAATTACCTACTTTACCTACATTAGAATTGCGTATTGAATTGTTTTAGTTTTTGTCCTCAATACTAGAAAATGTTCAAGTACATGAACAATATTGCGTATATTATTCTTGAACTCGTACCTATCTTACTTCATCAAGTAAGTAAATAAACACTTAATAATAGTCAATAATTCATTTTATAGGTGTATTACCTCTGAGAGTCGTCATTTAGCTAGAGTCAGAGATGTCTTGAAAATAGTCACAAATCACAACCTGGCTCTATACAAGTCTGCAAAGATATTTTGTCTACTTCTAAGAGCTTCCTATTCTAATATCCTAATAATAAACAAACGGCCATCAGAAAAGCTTCGATAGCGATCTACTATTTTCACAATCTGTACAGCTTTGTTCAACAACTGCAAACAGCAGAATTATTCAAATGAGGTAGACGGCTTTGCTTCCTCAAAGTTAACATTCTGCAAGGTACTGTAAGTATTTATCAGAAAACTCTTCGGTTCGTACGACTTTCCCACGTAAAGCTTCTGATTTCCCTTGGCAATATTATGATGTTTAACTCGGAAAAAGCAAAGTACCTTAGGAAATTCCTACAATCTATTTTTCCTTAGTGCCATCAATGAGCAAACAAACGCCGAAGCCTTCTTCTTTTTACAGAAATATTTTATTCCTTTGCTATATTCCGCCAAACAGAATAAATCTTTTATCACTCTACGTATATACGTTTCGCTCGGATATCGGAGCATCATCAAGAGACGTTGACTCCAATTGCAATTTCTTTGCAATTTTTCTTTAAATATGGAATTCCGCAAAGTAACGCCTGATTCTATCCAATAATACTGTTCTTTTTTTAGGGTTCCGTACCCAAAGGGTGCCAACGGGACCCTATTACTAAGCCTACGCTGTCCGTCCGTCCGTCCGTCCGTCTGTCAGCGGGCTGTATCTCGTAAACCGTAATAGATAGACAGATGAAATTTTCACATATTATGTATTTCTATTGCCGCTATAACAACAAATAATAAAAATTAAATTATATTAAAAAAAATTAATTTAAATATTTCCATGGGTACATGGAAATATTTTTATTTAATTTTTTTTAACGGAACCCTAAAAGAGCGAGGCCTGACTCGCACTTGGCCGATTTTTTAAATACGTCTCATCAGGATTGGTTCAATAAAATCAGTAGGTGTGAAGTTTTAAAAGTATTAAAAGTCATCCCTTAATGGAGACCGGGCCCTAATTAATTTGTAGTGATAAGAGGATCAACAGCTTTGCTCCCGAGCGATTTGCATCCAATCCCATTAAGTAATGGACGCGTAATAATTATACGTAAATATGTTTTTTTTACTTTTTCTTTATTATTAGGTACTAGCTGATGCCCGCGACTTTGTCCGCGTGGATTTAGTTTTTAAAGTCCCTCGGGAACTCCTTGATTTTCCGGGATAAAAAGTAGCCTAGATGTTGACCCGAGTAATAAGCTACCACGGCATAAAATTTTGTAGAAATCTGTGCGGTAGTTTTTACGTGAAAAAAGGACAAACAAACAGACAAAAATTAAATAAAAATCTGTTTTGGGCTCAGTATCGATAGTAAAGCATCCCCCAATTAAAATTTTCAAAATATATTAAATGTACAGAAATCTTCCAGTTACAGTTTTATTATATACTAGCTGCCCGGACAGACTTCGTTCTGTCAAAAGTTAAAAGTAAAAATTAATTTTTTTTTGTTTTTTTTTTTTTTATTAAAACCTTCCGTGGACCTTAAGGAACATACAAAAAAATAAATTAACCGAATTGGTCCATCCATTCTTGAGTTATGCGCTTACCAACATTCATTTTTATTTATATAGATAGATGTATAGATATTCGGTTCATGAGATATAGCTGACAGACGGGCGGAGGCCAAACTCAACGGGCATACCAGCGTCATTTTAGCCTGACCAGATAATAATTATGTGCCCATAAATGACACAATCGCATCAGTTCATTAGCAATAGGGTCCCGTTGGCACCCTTTGCGTACGGAACTCTAAAATAAAAACAATATTTAGAGAAAAAACTTCAAGGATCACGCAACCAGTCGCAAGCCGCAGACGCCCTTGCCTGGCGACCCCGTCTCGGGGACTAAACAAACTTTATTGTCCGCCGTAAAATACGTTTTACTTTACAAATTACTTTGCTGGTGGATTATATCGTCTCAGTTGTACAAGAATATTTTTGTAAGCACCCAGTATTTTTGATATCAGTTGAAGATAACTCTACAAAAACTTGCTTATCGGCGTTTCCAACAGCGTTCTTTAAAAAATGTTTTTCGTGAAGTCTAAAGAATAAAATTAAAGAAATCATCGAGGCTTTTAATTCGTAAAATAAATAAACAATTTGAAGCAAATTTCACACTACGATTACTATACGATTGTATTATAGGTAAAGGTATAGTAGATTGTATTGTATACTGCTATGACACAGGATTATTTTCTGAGAATTAAATGAAAGAAAACTGTTAAATAAATAAATTTATTTATTAATTTTCATATAACATAACACTTATATATACAGGATTTCAGTCTATATAATCTGGCCTTGTGAGGTACAGTCAAGCACATTACCGTCGGCTTAGGCCTACGCTGGCCTACGATCACTAATAACAAGGCCTAAACGTAAATGTACACATCGTATCGTATGTCTTTCCTTCGCTCGCTCTTCATTCGCATGGACACGTAGTGGTAGCCTAAGCCGCCCGCAGTCACGTTGGCTGAAGCCGAACTGTTTGTCAGGTCGTAGGCCATGATACCCTGCAAAGGAAAGTTGGTTGTGTTACAGTGTAGCTTATTCTGTGGTGATAGGTTTAAATCTAGTGCTATCCTTTTCCGCAGGGAGAATTAAGAAAGGGATATCACGTCAATACACCTATCAATTTAGTTTAGCTTAGATATTGTATACCTCAGAATTACCTAGTCGTAATATGTGGAAGCGATACTCAGATAAAAGGTGGACGATCCAAACTACACATTGGAAAGGATCTTAAGGCAAAAGGGTTGTTGGAAGACTATAATATAAATGGTGGGCTGATGACATCCTAATAAACAGCGGGGGAAAATTGGACTAAACTAGGAGAAGATAGAGAAAAGTGGAAGACGTTGGGCAGGCCTTTACCCGAGAAGGGGCTCATATCTCTTAAAAATTTTAATACAAATAACTTAAGAAATATATATAGGTTTTAACTTTTTAAATTACTTGTACCTACTATTCTATATATATATATATATATATATATATATATATATATATATATATATATATATATATATATATATATATATATATATATATATATATATATAACTTTCGAACTGTAAATAGGTAGTTAACTGTTTAAAATACTGTAAATGGTATGGGATTGAATTACTTTATTTAATTTAATATTGTCATTTAATATGTGAAAGGTCTGGTCTGGGAACCTACCCCATTGTTTCCTTAATGAAAATGAACATGTGACGAAGAGACAGTGATTAAATTAGATTGTAAATTTATAAATAGGTAGGTACTTTTTTAAATGTCGACAAATCAGCAAATTCACCAGATGGAAAAAGAAGGAAAAAGACGATCGCTTCGAAAGGTTTTATTTTCCGTCGGTTACGTACTCTACTCTTTTACTGTTAAGGTATACTAATGTACACTGCCATAGCCCATCTAACTTAGCCCATTACAATCTTAAGTGACGTTCACTTACCATCAGGTGAAATCGCAGTCAAGGGCTATCCTGTCATGAATATAAAAGGCCCGTATTGTGGAAGGCGGCGTGATAAAGTTGATGTCATGGCCACAGTGATAACGAGTTAGTCAAGAGGAAATAAAACTAAGTGAAACATTTGAGCCATGTAGACAACATTGAGGTTTATGATGTACCAACTAAGTATTTGCTTGCGACTTGGTCTGCGTGGATAGGTTTTTAAAAAACCTGCGGGAACTTTTTTTTTTTCCGGGATAAAAGGTAGCTTAAAGAATAAATGTAGGTAATTATAGAATAATTGGAGTAATTATAATCTACGATAGCTTAAATGTCACCCTCCAGGTCCTCAACTATAGCCATGCAAATTCATTCATTCCACGAATTGCAAAAAATACTTATCATTGCTAATTTGGCTAGGTAGTATTCATGTATAAGTGAAAGTTTCACAATCGCAAAAATTTATTAATCGAGGAATAATTAGGACAGTTTTCTCGGAATGTATTTGTATTGAAAATATTTGAAAATCTGGTAAAACGTCGTATTTTATTCATCAGTTAAACCTTACGAGACGATGGCAGGCCTGTGTCACTCCGCGTGTAGGTATTAAAAACATACCTACAGGCGGCGGCCCTTGCGCAAGGGCCAATTTAATAGGCTGCCGCAAACGAAAAAAGACACACGCGCGCGCGCTATTTGTTCGACCACGTTCAAATTTCTCAATAATTGCAAGATGGACACAAAACGAAAAAAAGCAAAAAGATACTGTGCAGTATTTAATTGTTTAAATACGGATGGTGATCGAAATTTAACTTTTTTTGGTTGCCTAAAGACGCTGACAGGTAAAATCTACTTTGATTGGATTACATTATGTTCCTATTTGAAATGAAATTAATTCAAACTACAAACCCTTTCTCCCCTTGTTGAACAAAGTACTATTCCAATACCCTAAAAGTATTTACTCGGCGCTGCCTGCTGCGCGTTGCCCGCCACAAGTAGGAGTAAACGCTCGTGCTGTGCGCTAGATGGCGTAAGTAGTTTCTCGAAGTAGGCAACCCTAGTCCGCGGCTCTTTCAATACGTATAACCACGTATAACTTATTAAGAACCGTAGTCCAGTGAGTTAAGGCCCATATTCCCTCAAAAAAAATTTGGTAGGTATGTAAATGAACACGTGCTCGACTGGAACGCGAGCTAAATTAAATCATATTGTTTATCAGATTGAGTACATATTTCTTTGAAAACCATTGCGAAGTAAGTAAGTAAGTAAAGCTTCTGTACGCTAGTTACTAGTTATTATTCTGTGACGATGGTGAAATACTTAATATTATATCCTACGTGATATTATTCTGTATGACTAGAGTGTGTTATTTATGAATATTTGCATATCCACAGTTGTGTATAGGTATATTTTGCATATTGACACAGCAGCCGTGGATTGAAACCGAGAATAATCGAAAACATCGTCATTTCGTGCTGGGTATTTTAGGTTCTTAACAATTAATTGCTTAGTTGGGTATTTAATGCTTTTTATTTGTATAAAACAATGTCTGAATAGGTAGTCTGGCGAGGATCGAACCCAGATCGAATCGCGCTCTGAATGTGTTTATTACATCACACTACCTACAGCCAAGCTCGAACTGCCTCCTTGAATTCCACTGAATTAGTGATAATGATAAATGTATGATATAGTGATACTTTCAATCAGATAATATGCAACTGGCTTTGAGTATTAATTTTGGTTTAATACTCAAAGGCAACTAACTGGTGACTGTTTTAGTGATATATTGCAGCTATCGATCTAATTTTCAAAGACCCAAAAGGTAAAAAAAAAGTCAAAAAAGGTGTCATGTAGTTCGCTATGCTTAACAACTGGAAAAATTTTACCGGAATAGTCAGCGTAGACTTAGTCAACGAATAGCCCGCGAATAGTCCAACGTAGGAAGTTTGGAGTCTCACCTACCGCTATACTTTCGAAATTACTTTATCATTTGATTGAAAAATTACCTGGATAGTCCTTCCGTAGCCAAAGTGAACTGGTAATGTGTAGTTCAAATACTCGATCCGCTTTGTCAGCGTATTCCCACTGTACTTCACTTCGCGATGGAAGACCTGCTGTCTGTTCACATTGGTGCCCATGAATGTGTGGGAACACTCGACGACTATTGCGGCCAGCACTACCACAGGCAAAACAATGTAGAACCTCATATTGTGGACCTTTCAAAAGAAATGCACTAGGTATGTGCTATTGAGAAAGTATTGATATGAATGGACCGAGGGAAAAGGTGCAGTCTTATATATACTTGCAATAATCTCGAGCATGCTTTTAGAGCGTTTTTACACTATTCGATACGATATTTTAATAATTGCGTTTTGTAGAAAATGAGAGAAACTAAAGTCGGTCTAAACCGAATAGTCCGAATGATCTAACGTGATTTATCTTAGTACAAAATGTACTTTTTAACCAATTTCACGTAGAAAATAATAATCATATATATACTTATTATGATGTATGGACTCATGGAGAGTCCAAATATTATGTCAGTTGTTTAGATTCGCCGCAACAGAGCTACGGATCGACGTGATTTTTTGCATGGGCATGGGTATAACCAGTATAGTGACGTAATGCTTCTTTTTATCCCGGAAAATTAGTCTCTAGAGAATTTTAAGAAAATAAATCCACGCGGACGAAGTTGCCGTCTTCGTCTAGTTAAAATAAAATATAATTCAAGAAATCATGGGAATACATTCCCAACAACATCAACGTTTAAAATCGTCGCTTACAAAATAGTCACACGTAAATTCTAGTCCGCCGAGCGACGCACCAGCCCAACGTACATACGCATATTATCGTTTTTGTTTGTGGAGATAATTTTAGATTTCTTTCACTGTTGGGCAATGACTGTTGGGCTTCATTTTGCTTGTACTATGTTTTAAATTTAATTGACTAAACAAAAATGAACATCGACCTGATACCTTTCGTGTTTAAATTGCGTTGTTGTGTTACATTTTATTCTTATTTTGATTTAAATACATAATAGGTGCGTCGGTTAGGTATTTAAAGAGTTGACGACGCGCCTGGTTTGATGCAACCATACCCAGGGCAGGGCTGACAGATAATAAAATAGAATCTTCCAAAGAAATAATGCGGCTGGCGTTCTGGGGACGCTTCCGTCTGGCGTTTATGTTATTCAAAGGTTTGTTAGACATTTATTATATTTATAGTCCAGTCATTTAAGCTTAAATTAGGTAAGAATCTCGGAATTCGAGATACCCAGCTGTAAGTCTGTAAATACTTGTATATTGACACCCTAAAAGTTGTCTCAAAACCTACATATGGTAGGGTGTACGCAACTATTAAATTTCAAGGTCAAAGGTCACAAAAATCGTTTTTTTGCGCTTTTTTTGTAAATATCTCATTTCCTATGGGTTTTTTGCTATTTGTATTTATTATCAATATTGTAGAATACAAAATTCTCTACAAATTTTGTTTAAAAAAATTTTTTTATACGGTGAACCGTTTTCGAGATAGAGGGCGGAGAGCGCGCGGTCACAGCATCACTTCAGGTCAACTGGTGCCTCCGGTCGAAAACGCGCCATATACAGTGTGTCCGGACATGAACTAGCGATATTTTAAACACTTATATAACAACTATTTTTAAGTACAAATACACCCTAAACTTGGGCCCAATCCACTTTCCTCCTATGTGGCAGCCATTTTGTTTTTGTACTAAAATATTCTCTAAACGTGTACAAAAAGAAATATCTCTCAAAGTTTTGGTCTTACTGAGATAAAAATGGGCTTATTCGAAGGGCAAAAATACTGTCCTACCGTCTACATTACAAAACAAATATGTTTACATTTCCATAACCTTTAAAAAAAATATGAAACCCGAAAAAAATAATCGTAATATCATGCGTATGCGCTATGTCCAAACAACAATAACTCTGAAAGTATTAGACATACAGTTATAAATTAAGTGTTGTATTGTAGCTTAGCTCAAAATCTCTTGATCTAGTAAAAAAATAAAAAGGGTTGTCAGGGGTGTTTTTGCAGTTATTTACAATAATTTGTTGATTTGCATGACTTTACGATTATTTTTTCGATATTTTTTTCAAAGGTTATGGAAATGTAAACATATTTGTTTTGTAATGTAGACGGTAGGACAGTATTTTTGCTCTTCGAATAAGCCCACTTTTATCTCAGTAAGACCAAAACTTTGAGAGATATGATTCTTTTTGTACACGTTTAGAGAATATTTCAGTACAAAAACAAAATGGCTGCCACACAGGGGGGAAGTGGATTGGGCCCAAGTTTAGGGTGTATTTGTACTTAAAAATAGTTGTTATATAAGTGCTTAAAATATCGCTAGTGCATGTCCGGACACACTGTATATGGCGCGTTTTCGACCGGAGGCACCGATTGACCTGAAGTGATGCTGTGACCGCGCGCTCTCCGCCCTCTATCTCGAAAACGGTTCACCATATAAAAAATTTTTTTAAACAAAATTTGTAGAGAATTTTGTATTCTACAATATTGATAATAAATACAAATAGCAAAAAACCCATAGGAAATGAGATATTTACAAAAATTTTGTGACCTTTGACCTTGAAATTTAATAGTTGCGTACACCTTACCATATGTAGGTTTTGAGACAACTTTTAGGGTATCAATATACAAGTATTTACAGAATTACAGCTGGGTATCTCGAATTCCGAGGTGAACTTACTATAATGACTGGACTATTAGTGTTTTTTGTATAGGTAGTTTATTTTTGAATCATTTTGGTTTTAATTAAAATAAAGTTTACAGTTAAAATTAAACTAATACGTACAAAAAAATTATTGAATTTCTATGTTGATACGTTTTAACTGTAGCAACTATATGATCGGAATGTGCTCCGAATGCGACAATTATCGTCTTCACAGGTTCTTTTACATAAAAATCTTTACTTGAAAGTTACCAGTTTAAGAAATTAATCAAAATACTGAGTTGGACGTGAGTTACTCACAAATTAGTCGATATTTTGATTAATTTCTTTAACTGGACACTTCCAAGTAAAGATTTTTATATAAACCTGTGAAGATGATACTGCCATTGTCGCAATTAGAATGCCATAAGCCTACTTTGTCGTATTAGTTTACAAATTGCGAAAAACCAAATTAAATTTTAATTTCGCGGGCAGACCCTTGTCTTCAACTTTAATAACGAATCGTATAGTGTAAGGACACGTTAAAATTTGTATCATCAGCGATTAAAACCGTTAAGTAACGGGAAAAGTGTATTAAGTGTTCATTGTTATTTGCGGTTGCTATCTAAACACTGATAATAATGATTACCGATTTGATTAGATTTTAACGGTGAATAATTTAGATGAATAACATACTTATACTTACCTTTTTTTTACGTAGCTAACTTTTCGCACTAAGCAGTCACCCGCGACTTTGTTTTCTTTTAATTTCCGGCTTCCGTTTTTCTAACTACATAACTATAACTTGGGTATCGTTATATCAAGAGTGAACAGGCGCTCTTCTAGGCAACCGCGCAGCATCTTACCACCATCTTATCATTTTCACTTACCATCAGGTGAGATTACAATCAAGCGCAAGTCTATATTATAGGTACTATATTATAAAAAAATCTCTCTTTTTACAGTTAGACTGCATCATCACTTACCACCAGGTGAAATCGCAGTCAAGGACTAGCTTGTCATCTTTCTTCAGAATTTCTGAAAGTTCTTAGACTTTTTTACTGTTTCAAAAATCGATCAATCATGATGTCATTATGTACATTATATTATTATTATAATGGTTAGGTGCTATAAAATATTGATATTTGATAGTGTAAAATAAAAGACCACCTAAAATAGAAATGACTAACCTGCAGGCCTAGCATGCACTTCGAAGTGATATCTGGCGAAGAGAGAGAGAGAGAGATATTGTCGATGTAGACTGATTTCTCGTTTACTCTTTTAAACTTCAAAATTCGAGAAAATGACGTCGCCATTCGCCATGTTAGAGTTTGTAGAGGAAAATAGAGAGAATAATTTTATCTCTACTTTTGACGTAACGAGACGAATCATGGTGTGCAACCATGTTAGTTTCGATAGAGATATAGAGATTATACGAGAAAGGGGGTAGACAAAATTTTCTCGCGCGTGCATGCTAGGCCTGCCGATTTCACCAAACTTTCCTATTCTTTACTAGAATATATTTTTATAATTCTATAGAATACTAGATACAAATAGTCTACTACATAACAGGAATTATTTGAAAACTCGCCGTTTTACTCCTGATAATATAGTTGTGATTTACTTGCGAACATCGATTTTAGTAAAAACCGATTTAAATAATAATAAGTTAGGTTTCACTGTAGCTTAATCTGGGATTAATTAATGGGCTTAATTGGGCTTTTAGTAAATTTATTAAGTCTATAAGCTATGGTGAAACGTAAATTATTATTATAGATAACTAGCTGATACTCGCGACTTCGTCCGCGTGGATTTAGTTTTTAAAATCCGTCGGGAACTCTTTGATTTTCCGGGATAAAAGTAGCCTATATCACTCTTCAAGTCCTCAACTATACCCATGCAAAAATCACGTCGATCCGTAGCCCTGTTGCAGCGTGATTGAAGGACAAAGCAACAAACAAACACACTTTCGCATTTATTAGTAAGGATTCTTGCTGTAAAAGCTGCTAAACTCTAGAGCAAGATTTCATTCCATGTTGGTGAAATTGGGCCTAAATATGTAGTTTAAAATAAAAATGCTCTTTTTCCATCTTTTTCAGAAAAAATCCTCTTCGCTTTTGAGTTTTGTGGAAATTCTTTCCAACAATAAAATATTTTACAAGGCAAGAGTCACTTTGATGTACAGCATTCGAGCTGTTAAACGAAATTTCTTTTCTTTACTTTTTAATAAAAATTGAAAACACTGAGGCGACGTTTTCGCATAGGCGAATCGCCGCGCGACGCGCGGTGCGTCGCTCGCTCGCTCTCTCTCGCCCTCATACCTTGGTCATATCGCGCGACGGCTCGCGCGACACGCCGAACCGCGCGCCGCGCGGCGATTCGCCTGTGCGAAAACGTCGCCTGAAAGAGAAGTGCTCGCTTTTCCTTAATGCCGCAGCTAACATATTTTTTATTCGATGACAAATCAGCCTTTGACTGTGAGCTCACCTAATGGTAAGTGAAGAAGCGATGCAGTCTAAGATCGTAACGGGCTAACTTGGCAGGGGTACATCAGTGTAAATTAAACCCACAGGTATCCCTAATCGGTTTCTAGTTTCTACACGCCATCGTGCCGGAACGTTGCATTTGACGGTGCGTCACCTGGGCTAACTATCAAAGCCAAAGCCTCCCACCCGACAACATTTTTTAACGGCATATTTATATTACGACTAGCTGACCCAGCGAACTTCGTACCGCCAACTTATCTATATAACTAAAACAAATAAACTATCCCAATCCAAAAAAACTATCCTACGAAGTTTGATAAAAATCGGTTCAGTAGTTCAGGAGTCCATCGCGGACAAACAATGTGACACGTAATTTATATATATTAAGATAGTAGTAGTCAGAGGTCACTGTACTTATAGATTTTGGAGCGTTGATTGGAGTTAACTTTTTATTAAGTAAGATCGATACCTATCTATTGTTTCCAATCTTATTTCTATGTAACATCGATTTCAGTGACCCTAAAACCGTATTAGATAAATATATACTTAATGCAAAAATGAAAGTTTTCTTTCATGGCCGTCCCTCACCGGGATCCGGGAGCATTCGCCTATACCTAATATTATAACAATTCAAATTCGAGCATTAAATCAGTGAGTAAGGAGAACTGAGCATTAGTACAGTGCGCAACCTGTAACGATACAGTTTGTATTATAACACACGTGATACAATGTGACATTAATGCCTCATGACATCAAAAAACAAGAGACTATGTAGAGATCTCTACTGCAGGCTAGTGTTCAAAATCTGGCGTCTGTCAGCACGACAGCTGTATTGCAACGTACTGCTCAAAATCGAATCTTAGTTCGTTACATTACACGCGAATGCTCCGGTGAGGGACCGCGCCTTTAGTTAGTAATTGTCTTAATATTTTTCAAGTTGTAGCTTCGCATTACACATATTCTGAATATTTCTATAACATGTTAAAGACGTATTCAGAATTTATGCTTAAGGCACAAAAAGTGTACATATCGTTACATACATATTTTTGTTACAGCTGTTATTACTCAACTACCTACACAACATGCTCAAAAATTAAACTACACGACAGTACGGAAATAAGATTAACATTGACATTACCGCACGTACGCGTTGTCCATTTAACCTATAATCCTATTACCGTGCACGGCAAGCTTTATCGACATTTTATAGCCTCGGTCAAAGGTCGTATCTATCAAACAGACACCCTGGCATACACGTAATGACTAATGACGTAAGTAGTCAATTTTCTCCTATTAAAGTCACCTTGAATTTCATATTTAGGTACCGTATTTTAAACTTTTAACAAATAATTTGCAGAAAATATCTATGTGACATTTCCAAATTGCGTTCATTAAATGGCAAGTAGGTTAAGTAGGTATCAAAGATTAATTTCGCAGGCATCTTTAGTTACAATAATTTTCACAACTGTCTTTCCACGAGGTTCTCTATTAGCTCTCATGTTAATAATAATAATTTATTTGTCAGAATGTTTGTACAGTAGGATGGTAGTAACAAAATATACTGTCAGTAAAAGACTATTTAAAAGTGAGATTTACTATAAATTAGTAAGTCAAGATTAAAAATAATAATAGTCAAATAAAAAATAAATTTCAAAATGTCAATATATATGTCGAAACTTGCTCCTATCCGAGCGTCTAATAAAGGCAATCACACACTATCTCAGAACAGAACATCATTCTCAGCAATCATCTTCTCTCAATGATAATAATTATCCACAACGGAGGTACATTGTAATCTTTACGTGACAAGCATGGAACCCAACATTTCCATGTCTAACTAGACAAATCCGGCTAACTACTCTAGCCTAGGCGCAGCCTCCACCATCCCCAATAGCTGCCCGTCTCCACCAAGAGAAGACCCTAAGCAAAACTCCTGTCTAACTCGCTCATGGCCCATCTTAGGCAAAGAGACACTATCATAATTACCATTGCAACAAACTCACCAAATAACCAATTCATCACTCACTCACTCCACAAGGACTGATCAATCTTTCCGCAGTATCACCAATTACACAATCAATCACTCTAGATTCCAAAAGCATTGCAACCACAAAATCACACCGCATCCAAAACCAAGGACTCTTGTCCATGACAGCTAGTAGTCTCCTAACAGCAACTACTCCGACCATTGCATAATCACTACACCAACATTTTATCACAATTAAATCACTAATCCTACAAATAACCTCAATCCAACCAAATTAATGACAAAACTGCTAAAGACCGCCTGCCACCCTGTCTAACCGAATTCTCTAATAATAATGACGGTCTGGCGGGCACCAGCCCTACTTATAGACGAATCGTCAACCCCCGCCACGCCAACTCCATCCAGGTTTGAATGTCAATGGAGTCAATTGAGTGATTTAATAAACTTACTAACAATTTAAGTCAATTGAGTGACTTAATAAACTAGTACAAACAATTCCGAGTCAGTTGAATGACTGAATAAACTAGTACAACTATTTCATAACAGATGGCGCTTTAAATAATGACCATTTTAATTTTAATCTCCGACACGGCCATCATGACCATCACACGTCCGCGTGTGACTGATCCGCAAACAAAAAAAAATTATTGGAAGGTAATCTGTTCGGCTATCCTGCCATAAGATCTTATCAATGAGGAGTTTACATTTGTTTCACATGAAAGACATCATAAAATCTCAATTCTAACATTTCATTTCAATGTTTTTAAAATATTGTGACAAACAATAAAGATGCCACGATCAACAAAGTTATTACAACAAAAGGTCTTAGTATTTCTTTAAATATCATGAACACCAATCATAAAAGGGATCACTTTGAACACAAATTGCCAGTCCGTCGGCAGTAGCCAGTCCATCGGCTATAAGTTTTGCCAGTCCATCGGCAGTAGCCAGTCCATCGGCTATAAGTTTCGCCAGTCCATCGGCAATAGCCAGTCCTTCGGCTATAAGTTTTGCCAGTCCATCGGCAGTGTGACTCGTACGCAGGAGCTATCCATCTCAGCCGCGTAAGTGCTCTCCTTCCAAGGATAGTGGATAGAGAAACACCTATTACATGCTCCGGTGCAACTGGTACTGTCACAAACATACAACGCCCAGTCCTTCGGGCATTCAATCAGTGTGAAAAGTGAAACCAAAAAAAAAAAAAAAAAGAAAAAAAAGAGAGAAAAAAAAATTTATTGACTATTATTATCGTCACCGTCATCATCTACAGTCATTAAATGAAGCGGTCGAGCAACTTTTCCTACCAATAACTCGAGCGGACTCGCTTTAGTGACACGGTTCATAGTGGAATTCAAGGCCAACTGAATATCACCAAGGGCATCCTGCCAAGAACGTTCGTTAGTAGACTCTACTGCAGTCAAAAAAAAAAAAAAAAAAAAAATGCACTTTACACAACAGCAAATCGTCAAACTCCTGGATTCAACATCAATCAACTTCGAATCAAAAATCTACAGAAGAACCACTTACGTAGACATGAAATTCTAACGTGGGCATGGAATTCTACAGTGGGCATGAAGTTCTATATCGTGGGCATGAAGTTCTTTATCGTGGGCATGAAGTTCTTTATCGTGGGCATGAAGTTCTTTATCCCACTTCTGATGTCGAAACTTGCTCCTATCCGAGCGTCTAATAAAGGCAATCACACACTATCTCAGAACAGAACATCATTCTCAGCAATCATCTTCTCTCAATGATAATAATTATCCACAACGGAGGTACATTGTAATCTTTACGTGACAAGCATGGAACCCAACATTTCCATGTCTAACTAGACAAATCCGGCTAACTACTCTAGCCTAGGCGCAGCCTCCACCATCCCCAATAGCTGCCCGTCTCCACCAAGAGAAGACCCTAAGCAAAACTCCTGTCTAACTCGCTCATGGCCCATCTTAGGCAAAGAGACACTATCATAATTACCATTGCAACAAACTCACCAAATAACCAATTCATCACTCACTCACTCCACAAGGACTGATCAATCTTTCCGCAGTATCACCAATTACACAATCAATCACTCTAGATTCCAAAAGCATTGCAACCACAAAATCACACCGCATCCAAAACCAAGGACTCTTGTCCATGACAGCTAGTAGTCTCCTAACAGCAACTACTCCGACCATTGCATAATCACTACACCAACATTTTATCACAATTAAATCACTAATCCTACAAATAACCTCAATCCAACCAAATTAATGACAAAACTGCTAAAGACCGCCTGCCACCCTGTCTAACCGAATTCTCTAATAATAATGACGGTCTGGCGGGCACCAGCCCTACTTATAGACGAATCGTCAACCCCCGCCACGCCAACTCCATCCAGGTTTGAATGTCAATGGAGTCAATTGAGTGATTTAATAAACTTACTAACAATTTAAGTCAATTGAGTGACTTAATAAACTAGTACAAACAATTCCGAGTCAGTTGAATGACTGAATAAACTAGTACAACTATTTCATAACAGATGGCGCTTTAAATAATGACCATTTTAATTTTAATCTCCGACATATATATTATATCGGTACATAATTATTGCACTAAATATTTTTTTTACATCATAATAACTTTTCTCCAGTAGCTATTCGTTGATTTTTCTTTTAAACTTATTTAAAGTTAATTTTTCTTTTGTTAGGTATTACCTACTTGCACTTTTAATAAGATTTGTAATTTCAGCTTACAGGCCTTACCAAAACTGATTTAAATTTCACCGGAGCGGAAAATAGTTTCGTGGTTTCTTAAAAAATTTTGCTTGCCTTTGACGCTACTCTACTAAACAAAATGGTACACGAATTTCTTCTTCAAAAGACGTAGGTATAATGCGAAGAATCTCAGAATATTATTTCAGAAGTGTATAATAAGCAGACGTCATTTTGTTATTTCAGCCTACCAAATTCTATAGTCCTCCGAGCCCGTATTTGATGATTGTTGGCTGACTGTAGGCTGGATTTAGGTCATATTTTCTTTACGATTAGTTAAGACAAAGGACTGACTCTCCTTTTATCTTGAAGCTACTTTAATAATAGGCAAAACAAAACAAAAAAGAAACCTTGAGTAAAAGGATATCACTAAAGAATTCTTTTTTTCATTTCATCGTTGTTGTAGAATGCCTATAGGTACTCTACAAAGACTTCTAGTGGGATACACAGAAGTCTTTGGTAATCTACAGTACATGTTTGCATGCATTGTGCAGTATACTGGCAGTAAATATTATAACAATACCTATGCACTTCGTGTTTTCATTGCACTTGTATAATTTATGTTTTTTCCCTGACTACTCACTATACTTACATCC
The DNA here is from genome assembly GCA_029955525.1 of Oeneis ivallda. Lineage (NCBI taxonomy): Eukaryota > Metazoa > Arthropoda > Insecta > Lepidoptera > Nymphalidae > Oeneis > Oeneis ivallda. Next base: position 6,333,021 of record JARPMR010000020.1, on the reverse strand, counting down.
GATAAACTACAATGATTCTCTCAAACGTCAGACGTCCAGCGCTGGACCGTACCTATCTTGCAAAGATCACGGTGTCTTTCAACGTGACGGAGACAACACTACACTTGGGACTCCAACCTCTTGGTTTTTCGACTTATCGTCATTTTGTTGTTAACTGTGATTTAAATCGTTGCTGAATACCTATTTCGTACCTTCTACATCTACAAAAGAAGTTCTTTGTGCTAGTGAAACTGTAAAATAGTCCAAATGAAATAATCAATATCCAGTTTGAACTATTTTAATATTCCCTCGCATGTACGAGTTAACTCCGCTCAACCCTTCACAGAGGTTAAGGTCAAGACTTGAGAGTCGTTTTAAATGAGAGATCGACATGAATTCGATATTCAAGTTTCAGCTATTCAGTTAAACTGCCTGGAAACTATGGAAATAATAGGCACTTGGGTAACAAAACTTAACAAGGTAGGTACGTACCCAAGACGTTGAAAAATGTACTTGCAACCTTATGCGAAAATGTGTTTGTTGAAAGAATGAAAATGAAAATCTTTTTGATTATTCCTCCAATCACGCAGCATTGGAGTCAAGCGAGCGTCGCGCATCGGTTTCATTGTTTCTATTTCAGCCCGCCCGACAAACGTGTCCCTCAGTCACGTGCCATCACGTGTCTCAATAGCTACAGTCTCAGTATAGTGTAGCATTATTATATATTCTGTGGTATAGTGGTGTTTGGCTGAGTTTAAGGCGTTATTGCTGTAACAATGCATTATAGCCAATAGAGACAGAACATCGGCCAACCAGCAATTATTTTGAGACAATCCCTCAGCTGAGGCTTTGAAGCCTCAATGGCCCAACGGTTAAAAGTGTGGACTGAAAACTGAAAGGTCGCAGGTTCGAATCCCACCCGTTGCACTATTGTCGTACCCACTCCTAACACAAGCTTTCCGCTTATTTGGAGGGGAGAGGAGGATATTAGTCATCTTCAATTTGACTGATATGCTTTTTAAATAAAATAAAAAAATAAAAAAAACCCGCCGCTGCTGGCTGTATGAAATGTTAGCTGATTTTAGTAAAATTTGCCACGGCGCGCGCCGCAGTGAGATTTCCCAAAACAATTTACCACAATTCACGTTAGGTCTAGGTGCAGGTCCTCGAATCGATTGCTGCGCGTTCCGCTACTGCGTGATTGAAGAACAAACAACGAAACAATAAACACTTCCACAGTTATATTATTAGTAGAATAGAATAGAAATATATTTTTTTCGAATAAACTTTTTTACAAGTGCTTGTAAATCATCGATGAGTCTACCACTGGTTCGGAATGCCCTTCCTGTCGAGAAGAACCAGCAAGAAACTCGGCGGTTGCTCTTTTCAAAACAAGTTTACAATACAATAGAATTACTTACAAGGGATTAGTAGGGATAATAATAGCTGGTTTGTTTCCTGTTGTAGCGGGCGAATGGCACAGCGCGACGTTCTGGATCCTGGTGGTTGGCGCCGCCGCCATCGTCGCGTCCATCATTGCCGCCTTCGCGTGCTGGGTCGCCCGCCGACGCGCCACGCTTGCCCACAAACTCGGTAAGCCTAAGGCAGACATTGAGGCACGTGACCGCAACATGCCTAACTTGGCAATTTGGAAACACCGCCTTGTAGGTGTAGGCTAACGAGCCATGGGCTGGTTATGAATTGCAGAAGTTTTTACAGGCATGCATGATTTTTTTTTTTCAAAATCTTATTTGACAACTAAAATAGCAATATAATATCGTCATCATCAGCGACCATCAACGGCTCACTATTGTTGAGTGCAGGTCTCTTCTTAGAGAAGGGTTATAGGCCATAGTCCAGCACGCCACGCTGGTAAAATGCAAATTAGCAGACTTCATACCTTTGAGAACATTAAGAAGAACTCTCAACATGTAGGTTTCCTCGCACTATATTTTGCTTCATCGCTGAACCGTGTGATATTTTATTGTTACACATAACTCTGAAAAGTCAGGGATGTGTGCCCGGATCGAACCCGCGACCTCCCGAATAGACCGCAGTCCTAACCACTAGGCTATCAGTGCCCTATAATATCATTTACCTATCATGCGAAATATATGTATATATCTAGTAATAGAATACAATAGAATAGAATAGAATTTTTTTTTATTCAAATAAACTTTTTTACAAGTGCTTTTGAAGTTTTGAATCGTCGATACTGGTTCGAAATGCCGTTCCTGCCGAGAAGAACCAGCAAGAAACTCGGCAGTTGTTCTTTTCAAAACAAGTTTACAATATAATAGATATTATGCTATGTGTGCAGTGTTTTCAAAAATGAGGGGAATTTCCTCAAAAGCATACCTAATTATAATTCAACACCTCCCGCCGGTGGAACCTGTTCACGAGCATGACGCATGACCCAGCCATTGCTTCGCTCAACTATATTTGAGGGAACGTAAAAACCCGCATCACACGACGCCACCACAGAAATGTGCTTCCCATGTTAAGGCATCGAATTGAAACTGATATTAAAATCATGACTTAGACACAAATAAAGTGAAAACACTGAATAGTGACTGCAATGAACACTGAGTATTAAGATTGGTCCTTCGCAGGTGGGAAGCGAGGTCCAGACAAAGCGCTAGTGTTCCAGCCCCCGCGTCGCGCGACCGCAGTGCGATCGCCCGGCTCGGCCACGCACTACCTGCGCAAGTCGCCGTCGCCAACCGCGGCCGCCCCGCAACCAGTCGCGTCGCCGCCGCAGCCGCAGCCCCCGAACAACCCGGTGAGTCTGAATCGGAGACCTCAAGAGCGTGTTGTAACTTGGCTTGGACTTGAGACAGAGTTATAACGAGACTGCATAAAATATATATCTTCATCTTTATCTCTGCATCGTATTCCTCATTGCTGAGGGTTATGAACCTTTTCCATCATTCATATAACGGTAGGAATACTTGTTCAAATCGTAACGCAATTAAAAGCTATAATACCAACAATGCAACGCGAACAAATAAACACACTTCCGCTTTTATGATATTACAGGAATCTTCTGTTTTTCCGGGATAAAAGGTAAAGTCTATGGCACTCCAACTCCTCGACTATACTCATCAAAAAAATCACTTCAATCTATTGCATTGTTGAGGCGTGATTGAAGGACAAACACTTAAATGTGTTTATTTGTCTTTCGCGTTTGTAATATTATTAAGGATTAGTCCCTAATGATATTAATAAGGATTAGAATGGATAATTTTTAGGGTTCCGTAGTAAACAAGGAACCCTTATAGTTTCGCCATGTCCGTCCGTCTGTCTGTCTGTCTGTCCGCGGCTTAGCTCAGAGACTATTGGTACTAGAAATCTGTAATTTGGCAAGGGTATAAATATCAATCACGCCGACAAAAAGGTGAAATAAAATTGTGAAAAATAATTTTTTTAGGGTACCTCCCCTCACATGTAAAGTGGGGATGAATTTTTTTTCTCTCGTCTATCCCATAGTGTGGGGTGTCGTTGAATAGGTCTTTCAAAAACGTTGTGGGTGTGGGAACATCATTTTTCAATTCAGGGATCCGTTTGTGAAATATGATATTTTAAAGTGCTAAATTTTTATAGCGTCAAGTGTCTCCCCCCTCTGCCAGCTAAATGGTTGTCTATAGGATACAAGAAAAAATTATAATTATAATAATGAATTTTAAAGGAAAACTATCACGGCTAAGTAGGGTTCATTAGTTAAGGAGTTATATCTGTTTTTCTAAGTTAGGTATTACACGTAGTGTAAGTTGCATATTTTGTAGAATATTAGAGTATTTAAACCATGGAACTCAAAATGTATTCAATATTCATAAATAAAACAAAAGCACTATCCTAGGTCAGCACTAATATTTGAGACTTTCAACTACGGAACCCTACACTGCGCGTGGCCCGACACGCACTTGGCCGGTTTTTACATAGTAAATCCTCTTTCAATATCATCATCCATCCATCCATCAGCCTGTATACGGCCACTGCTGGACATAGGCCTTTTCGAGAGTGCGCCACCAAACACGTTCCTCCGCCTTCCTCATCCACCCGTACCCGCTTCCCGCAATCATCTGCATCGGTCCAGCGAGCTGGAGGTTTGAAAGACGACCTTTCAATACTACAACGATACTTTCAATATAGAAGAGAATAGATTTTTTTATTCAAATAATTTTTTTACAAGTGCTTTTGAATCTTTGATGAGTCTGGTTCGGAATGCCCTTCCTGCCGAGAAGAACCAGCAAGAAACTTGGCGGTTGCTCTTTTCAAAACAAGTTTACAATACAATAGATACTGTGCTAAGTATGCAGTGTTTCCACAATGAGGGGAAGTTCCACAAAAGCATACCTAATTATAATTCAATACATGTTAAGACGGGCAGACAGAAAGTAGCGCCATTCCCGCCGGTGGAACCCGTTCACGAGCATGACGTATGACCCAGCCGTTGCTTCGCTCAACCGTATTTGAGGGAACGTAACAAACCGCATCATGTATCTTTTTATCTCTTTATACTGTGCTATTAACTAATAACTGCCTCGTTGGTCTAGTGGTCAGCTTGTTCGTCTGCGGATGACGAGGTCCCGGGTTCGATTCCCGGGTCGGGCCGTTAAAAAAGTATTGGGTTTTTCTGCCAAAGAAATTCTCAGTACTGGCCCGGAGTTAGGAAGTTGGTGGTTAGCCACCCCCGTGCCTCGGAGAGCACGTAAAGCCGTCGGTCCTGCGCCTGATCTCTCTCCGGTCGTGTCGGATTTCCGTCCCATCGGACTATGAGAGTGAGGGAATAGAGAGTGCACCTGTGTTTGCGCACACACTTGTGTATAATATCTCCCGCGCAGATGGCTGACCTCTAAAGAGGTTGGCCGCCGTGATCGGATTAGGTCGGGAGGACATAATACTGTGCTATTATAGGAATAGTTGTATGTTGCTGTGTAGACCTTATCGTGGAGCAAAAGACAAACCATAGCGTCCTTATAATTGTCCCGGTAGCCGTCGGGCGGCAACAGTCCACACTCGCCGACCGCGCCGGAGGCCGCCCCGCTCAGCAAAGAGCTCGCCGACGCCAACGCCACCGAGAAGACCAAGCCAATCGAACCGGAGCCAGCGGCCGACGGCAAGCTCGGCGACCTGCACTTCAAGCTGCGGTAAGATTATCTTTCAAACATGTCTTAGGTCTCTCTTCTCTGCGTCTTTAAATAAATTGAGTCTTGTAGGTAAAAATGATCTTAAGAGTGTGGACCAGGTGTTAGCGGTCCTCCCTCCTCCTTTATCCGGGCTTGGGACTGGCACTGAGTGACCCCAGTGTCGGAGTTTGCTTGACCAAGCCAAGGCCCACCCATTGCTGTAGCGCTTTGATGATGATGATGATGTAGGTCAAAATGTGCGCAACGATTGCTCCTGGCGCGCAATTTTTAACCGACTTCAAAAAAAGGAGGAGGTTATCAATTCGTCGGAATCTTTTTTTGACGTGATAACGTCTTATAAATCGATGAACACCGGCTGCTCGCACGAAAAAGTGTCACGTTCCGCCTGAGCCTGTGCGTGCAAGCGAGAGCGCGGAACAAGCGATAGAGAGGCACGATCGGCCCAAGCGTTGGCTTGTGACTAGAGAGCGCCCGTATATACGTTATCACGTAAAACTATCGTCCGAAAACCGACTTTACAGACAACCAATTTTTTTTTTAATGTATGCTCACTGATTACTCGAAGACGCCTAAACCGATTTGGAAAATTCTTTTTTTGTTTGAAAGGGTATACTTTCCAGGTGGTCCCATTTAAATTTTATCGAAATCGGTCAAGCGGTGTTTAAAATATCAACAATAAAGTATGTAAAACACTTTGTAGTGGCGCGGATGTTTGAAGTCGGTTTTTTAAAAATATTTTTTATATTAAATTATGTCTACGTGTTTTATCGTGATATCCCGAGATTCACGAGTAAATGTGTACGCAAAATTTTCTCGTGGCGCGTATGTTAGCCCTACTGGTTTGTTTAAAGAAGAGAATTAATAGGAAAAGTTATAAAAAAAGATGAAAGATAAAATAGAAAGGTGTTTTTACCTAATTCAAATATTATACTAATTTCTTGTAAATGCTTAGAACTTATAAACTTCAAAAGGCTTCTAAGAGAAAAGCGGCATAAACTTTAATAGGATGATTTTTTTTGTTTTAGTACATAATTATGTTGACAATGAAATAGTACCAACTACCAAATAAGCAATAAAATCTTTCATGCATTTTCATCTCAAAACATCACTGGTTCACTGCTGGTCTCCCCTCAAATTAGAAAGGTAAATAATTAGATTTCATAATGGACAATGGAAGTGTAATTAAAATTTTTATTTATTCTTTTTTATTTATATTGTAATTAAGATCCAATTTAAAACCATGATTATACAATTTGCTTTGGTTTTACGTAATCGAAATAAATAAAATGGTAAACAGAATTAATTGGAAAATTTCAGTTACCTTATTCGAATAAAAGTGAAAATAACTTTGTTTCTCGGTAACAAAGACAGTATAATTAAATTTAAATCAAAGCGTTCCACGGATAAAGAAAATCCATTAACAGTAAACGGAGTTTTCATCTAACTTCAGAGAAGAAATTTTCCGCTACTCTGCTAAGGTATATATTTACAGGAAATACAAAAATAGACTGAAGTATTAAAGATCTTCTATTAAGAAATACGGGGAAAATGATAAAAGGAATTCAAAGCTTTATGCTTAGTCCTAAAAGCGAAAATATCTTCTACTTATTTGACAGAATATCAAAGGTTATAAAGGTAAATTCGTTTACGTAAGACTTTATAGAATCGACTATAAAAGACTAGCCTTTGCATACGACTTCGTCCACACGGGGTTACATATTGAAAATCCCGGCATAAAAGGTAGAGTGAATAATACCTATTATAAATGCGAAAGTGTGTTTGTTGGTTGTTGTGTTTGTTCTCCAGTCACTCTTTTCATTGGGATTTTTGCCTTTTATTCCAGAAAAACATAGGGTTCGGTTCCCGTTGTGTTTTTGAAACCTAAGCCTAAGCGGTCAAAGTCGCGGGTAAAAGCTAGTATCACAATATTTTTTGAATCTTTAAGTTTCGTACGCTCCGCCCGCCTTTCCCTGCAGGCAGCACCGCCCACGCGAACTACGTTTAGCCGGCGTTTATGAAGGATTCATGATTTTCAGACTATATAGTGTCTTTATATGCACCCGTTAAACTTGTATGCACTTTGAAATAGCTTTAGTGTTTTGTGAACTCTTTTGTTATTTATGCCAAGCTTCTTTAACTGTACTATGAATAAACAAATAAGCCCATAATACATTAAAAAAAATCGGCCAAGTGCGAGTCGGGCCTCGCTCTTTTAGGGTTCCGTTAAAAAAAATTAAATAAAAATATTTCCATGTACCCATGGAAATATTTTAATTTTTTTTTTTAATTTAATTTAATTTTTATTATTTGTTGTTATAGCGGCAATAGAAATACATAATATGTGGAAATTTCATCTGTCTATCTATTACGGTTTACGAGATACAGCCCGCTGACAGACGGACGGACGGACGGACGGACGGACAGCGTAGGCTTAGTAATAGGGTCCCGTTGGTACCCTTTGGGTACGGAACCCTAAAAAGTAATAGTTTTAATAAAAAAAAATCAATATAATTCTTAACATTGGTACGTAATAGGTACTATATTTAAAACTCATTTTATCTTGATTATATCATATTATTATTTTAAACATCATATTTCGTTGTTTGAGACAAAGAAATATGATGTTTAAAAACACACTAACACACAAACTTTATGTGGTTATCGTACATGAAGAATATCAGAGTCATATAGTAAAAGCCGATATCAATCAATCCTGTGTCTGGTGAGATGGTGAGCCATGAGTTAGCGTTTGATTGCATCAAATCCTTGCAATCATAACTATATTATAACTATGCTACATAAAGTTTCAGTAACCAGTAGGGATACCTTAGTAGGAATACCTTTGTAGGGTACCTTGGTAGGGTACCTTGGTTTGGTGTACCAGGCGACTTATCGTTTGCAATAACTTTTAAACCATGTAATATTTTACCAAACAATGTAATTAAAAAAAATTAAGTGATCTACTTTTTGACTTACGAGGCTGTCGTGTCGCGGTGTGCATGTTGTGTAGTATGGATTTGCGCGTACTTTTGCATAACTATGTCAGTTGCAGTTTTCTTTTCTGAAAAAAAAACGCTGATTCTTCTTCTTTGTCAACCGATAGACGTCTCCGGTTGAACTAAGGTCTCTCGACTCTCGCCTGTATCCTAGACTACACACTGATTATTCTAGTAAGCTTTTCTTTTAACAGAAAGTAAAGTTGGTTTACCAAAACAAATCATTCTATGGTACTTTTTGTTAACCGTAGTACCTACTCGTACATCATCATCAATTAGGTCTAATCGAAACGTACGATTACAATCGACAGGCGTCCTCGCGGCTTGACGTGTTCTCCGCAAATCAATATCTACAATAGGTACGTCGCTAGTATTTCAGCCGCAGGCTTTACGAGAGCTAGGGCTGTCACATATCACCGTTGCTTGGAGAAAATATAGCATTAAATATTTAGAAGAACTAATAAAAGTAGTCTCGCCTAGGTATACAATAATTATAATGTACTCTCCTTAACTAATTCACGCCATAGTGGCCAGTCTCAACGGATACTAATCTTCTACGCAGGAAATATTATAGTGCACAAATGTGTTTAAAATCTAAGCTTCACTCTCTTTTCTTTTTAACTCATACTCAGGACAGGAGAGAGATCAAGCGCAACAGCGACGACTGTATCTCTCTGTATACGTTGTATTTCTCATTTTTGACCATTAATCTTACAATGTTAGAGATTTTCGTATTAAAATAGTATGGTCATCTTCCAAATCGTCTCGCAAAAGATATTAAGTAGGTACCTAGTACCTCTTTATTTTTAACCGACTTCCAAAAAGGAGGAGGTTCTCAATTCGGCCGGTATCTTTTTTTTTTTTTTCTTTTTTTTTTTCTATGTATGTCCACCGATTTCTCCGGGATTACTGGACCGATTCACGTGATTTTTTTTAATCGACAGAGGATGTTTGCGAAATGGTCCCATAAAAATTTTAACCTTCAACTCCTCAAGCCTGATGCTGCAGGCTAAAACTATGGCGATTTAGGAAATTTCGATTACGAATTGATATTGTAGGTAACAAGTATGGACTACATCATGGAGCTCCAGGTCCTAGCTCCTCAATCATAGGATACTACACTTAAAAGCTTAAAATAAAAATTCTTTTCAAAAAACCGACTTCTAACGCCACTACAAAGTATAAAAATAATTTTAGTTTGTCCACGTTTGTTGAAGTCGGGCGGGCCTAAAATACAAACTATGAAACCGACTCACGATGCTCGCTCGACTTCTACAAACGAGTCTATCATATTCTGTAGCGTCGCGCATCGGTTTCATAGTTTGTATATAGGCCCGCCCGACTTCAAGAAACGTGGACAAACTAAAATTATTTTTATACTTTGTAGTGGCGTTAGAAGTCGGTTTTTTGAAAAGAATTTTTTCAAGTATTTAAATTAAAACAGCATTTTTAGACTCTTTGACCTCAAATCCCATGACGCACGGCTCTCCTTTTAAAAGAGAGTCGCCATCGGATTTGAGGGCGCAGCCGTGTTACTCAATTATTTCTTCAGCGGGAAATACAATAGCGTGCTTGTTCCATTGTGATTCTTTTAACCACTTCTTAATTCATAACGTTAACTACTTAATGTAAACTAACTAAGGAGACTTTACATTACCCTTTTTTGGCTACGGTGGCTGTCTAACTGAAAATACTTAAGGCTAGTTCGGACTACTAGTCGTCCGAAAAACCTAGGTAGTTAGTTTAGTTACTAAATTACTCGCTACTTGACTACTAATGTAGTTCAAACTAGTCTTTTTAACTTTACCTATCGAGCAACGCCTGCCAATCCTGGGCGAATATGTTAAGTATAGGGAGCATTTGCACAAATAGTCTATTCGTGACAGCCCTGGCTGCCGCCCACGCTCTGTCATCCCCTACGTACGGCGAAGGGTCGCGGGGGTCGCTAATAGATTTATCAATAATTGTCCTCCTCCGTAATTGCGTTTGCCTTTTATAAACAACGTGATTTGTTAAGATGAAACCCAATTTACTACATCAATAGCTCAGTGGGATTCAATTTCATCATAGGTACCCACATAAAATATTCTAAATTATTTATTTCATACTAGCTGATGCACGCGACTTCGTCCGCGTGGATGGAACTCTGATTTTCCTGGGTAAAAAGTAGCTTAGGTATGTCACTCTAGGTTCTCAAATATACCCAAGGAAAAAGTCGATCCGTAGCTTTGTTGCAGCGTGATTGAAGGACAAACAAACACACTTTCTCATTTTAAATAGTATTAGTAAGATTTCATATAGGCCAACCTGTGGCTCTTCTAACACGTCAAGGCTCTACCACCAGTACAGAAAGCAGATTCTTTTGAGAAGAGCTGGCAAGAAAGTCAGCAGTTGCTCTTTTCAAAACAAAAAAATTAGGTATTATAATAATAAGGAGCTATTACAATGTAATATGTAAGTTATTATTAATTATTATCTTGCGGACAGCTGAACTAGGCATAGGTACCTAGCTACTATAGGTATAGTATAAATGCGACGGTGTACGTTATTATAATTTTGACGAAATAATTGGGCAGAGAAATACTTTTTATTTCGGAAGAAGCTCGGAAAACAGGAAATTTTAAATTTCTCCAAAATTTTCGTTCTCTTTGGCCCAAAGCTGAAAATAACAAACACTTGCAGTTATTTTTGTGTTTCTGATAGGCCTGCGACTTTGAATCTGGGAAAACTAATAATTCAATATTTCTAGGACGCTTGAGGGTCATATAATATAAAATATAACCCTCTAAAATATTTTCAGGCTGCGGTGTACACGTTTTGTGGGAAGGCCTGTGAACCCAAAATCCTAGACTTATTGAACTAAGCGGCTTATACAACATAATAAGTAAATAAGTAAACATGCCAGAGGCTTATATGTTACATAATGACGGCTATCGGGACGGTCGCCATATAATGTCCCGTTTTACGGCAACATCGTGAGGCGTCGTAAACTCGACCGTAACTGAGATACGGGCTACGGCTTGATGTACCGTGATATCGTAAATATACTTATATGTTCAATATATATATAACACTTTGTTTGGCGGATAAAAGCTTGAACGTGCATTTTGATGTTCCGACTACATAAACGGGTAACGGAGTAACGGATCGATGTGATTTATTGAATGGGTATAGTTGAGGATTTTGAGAGTGAATAAGGCTATCATTTATTCCGAAAAAACAGAGGGTTCCCGCGGGATTCTTAAAACGTAAGTCCACGTGGACGATGTCCCGGGCAAAACCTAGTTCTTTGAATAAACCGAAACAGAACAGCCAACATCAAACGCTGGGCACGAACGTTGGGCCTAATGCTATTTTGTCCATCGACACGAGAGGCGAGTGAGGAAATTGGAATATTTTGGGCACGTGATGCGTAACACCAAGAAATATGAACTCCTTCAACTTATCATGCAGGGGAAAGTAGCAGGCAGAAGGAGGCCTGGCCGCAGAAGGGTTCGGAAAGACCACAAGGTCACTATTTAGAGCAGCGGTCTCAAAAGTTGAAATCGCCCGAATGATTGCCAACCTTCGCTAGGAGACGGCACGTTAAGAAGAAGACGTGAGGCGAACTTTGGGGTCAACATGTGGAGCCGGGGTTACAAATGTACCTACATAGATTCTGTCGCCAGTCAGTCGACACTCTGATAAAAGCTCTAGCGTATTTTAGTTCACTGCAGGAGGCGATCGTAAATTGTCAACGTAACAACTCTACGACTGAACAATACTGAAGCCTTATTAGATTTGTTTTTTTTGGTCACATTGGCATACAGCCTTTGTTTACGTTATTTGGTAAAAAGTTCTCCAACCAAGTCAAGTCAATCCACAATTTTTCAAGAACCAATTTTGTTACTCTTTTTATCACTTCCCTTACATAACGGACAAGTAATAATAATTAGTATATAATTTAATTACTTGATGACATAATTAAATTAATTACATGTAATTATTTAATTAAATAATTAAACTAGCTGACCCAGCGAACTACGTACCGCCAACAAAAATATTTAGTGGTTGGTCACCCTTATCATTTAAGGGTATGAAAAATAGATAGTAGCCGATTCTCAGACCTACTGAATATGCATATAAAATTTGATTAAAATCAGTAAAGCCGTTTCGTAGGAGTAAGGTAACTAACATTGTGACACGAGAATTTTATATATTAGATAGACTAGCTGACCCGGCGAACTTCGTACCGCCAACTTATCTATAAACTTAAATAAAACAAATAAACTATCCTAATCGAAAAAACTATCCTATCTTTCAAGTTGGACCAAATTACAGATAGTTACGAAGTTTGATCAAAATCGGTTAAGTAGTTTAGGAGTCCATCGCGGAAAAACAACGTGACACGTAATTTATATATATTAAGAAGATTAATTACATTTAATTAAATTAATACATGTTTCAACGGTGAAGAAAGACATAGTGAAGAAACCTGCACACCTTAGGGTGCTCGAAGGTATGTGAAGTTAGCCAATTTGCATTGGGCCAGGCAGCGTAGTGGACTATGGTTTATAAACCTTTTCTGAGAGGACACCTGCGCTCAGGTCGCCCCTCATAGTCAGGCTGTGCTGGAGTAGTTAGATGTTGTTGGGTTGCTGATAAAATGATAATGATGATGATGACGATGATGATGATGACGATGATGATTTCTCGCAGATATGAGAACGAGAAGAGCGCCCTGGTGGTGTCGGTGGTGTCGTGCCAGGGGCTGCCCGGCCGCGAGCCCGCCGGCCCCGACCCCTACGTCAAGCTGCAGCTGCTGCCCGACAAGCAGCACAAGGTCAAGACCAGGTGAGCGATACAACTTGCTACCATGAGAACGGGAACTTGCTAATAAATAAAAAAAACGAGTGTGCTTTAGACCACACTACTGAAGTAAAACTTACGAAACGCTATGAGAGAAAGAGAGAAAGAAAATGTGTTCTCGCACCTCTCTCTCTTGTCCCTACAGTAATATACGAAACGTAACTCTCTCTCTTTCTATCTTCACTAACTTATATCTCCCTCTCAACTTCCGTTCGCCTCGCCCGATCACACTTTTCGTAACGCATTCACCAGCTTACTCCCCAAGTCAAGCATGCGTAAAGAAGTTTTACTTCAATAAAACTTAAAAACATACCACAACATCATAGATTTAGGTTTAGTAGCTTAGTCGCTACTAGATACCTCCCCTCCTACGAACAATTGCTGATAAATGCGACAATTATAATATGAGTTTGTTTGAAAACGTCAAACATTGGTTGCTACGAGGCTATGTGGGTACGCCAGTTCAGGCGTACTATGACTTGCCGCAATTTACTAGTACATATTATCCATAGGTACTAGACGCTAGTCAGTAAAGTAGTAAGTAAATCAATGCTATTCAGTGGAAAAGTCCTTAAAAGTTCGAGTAAGAGTTCTTAATAAAATACTCGCTTTGAATTATTTTTAAGGACTTAGGTACCTTTTTAATGAGCTTAGGTTCAAGTAACAATTACTTAAATCTCTTACTAAACCCTTGGCAGTATAAATCCTTTTTTCCTTACAGTAGGTGAGATGCATCTTTTAGATGTTATAATGGACTGATGTAGATCTTATGGGTGTTGGAAAATGGGCTTTAATTCAATCAAATAATTGGGTTGGTAACCGTTTGTATTACAGAGTGGTTCGCAAGACCCGCTGCCCCGTGTACGACGAGGACTTCACATTCTACGGCATCGCGCCGCACCAGCTCTCCGCTATCACGCTACACTTCGTCGTCTTGAGCTTTGACAGGTGACGTCATGATTTAAATTTTCAATACGGACGTACCCACAAAAAAGAAAATTAAAAGTGATTGTAAGCTGTAAAAAATTAAAAATACTTGACTCAACTCAATTTATCAAAAATTAAAAATAAAACTTCAATAACTAAATAGTTAAGAAATCATTGGGCGTAGTGTAACTTTCAACATTTACGTTTTAACTCTGCGTAGAAATTCTCCTGTTTCTTTCCCGTCCAAACTAAATGACAGATTTAAGCACAAATACGTAAATACAAATGTACCCTTGAAAAGTTACTTTAGAGTTTTAGTTGTGTGGCAGTAGGAAAACTGTTTAACGGAAATTTTATACGTTCATGACGGAAAGTTAAACAAGTAGAAAGTTTCATAAATTATTTGGTAATTCCGTTATTTAACCACAGATATTCTCGCGATGAGATAATCGGGGAAGTGGTCTCCCCTCTGTCGACGCTGCAACTGCAGAGCGGCGAAGCCATGGCGCTGTGCAGGGAGATACAGCCCAGGAGTCTTAAGGTAAGGGACTGACAAAGTGTCTAAGGCCCGCTTGCAGCGACGCCGGGTTAATTAACCCAGGAATAAATTTGTAATTTTGACAGAAACTTTATACGAAATCTGTCAAATCTGTCTGAGTTAGCAGCTAACTCTGGGTTAAAAGGATAACCCGGCGATTCTGCAAGCGTACCTAAGAAATAGGTAAAAACTAACTGTTAAACTTTTTCATTACGCTTGACGAGTTGAATGTAAAGAAATGAGATTTAGGCTTCATTTAAGTCAGGCCATGCTTGTATATAAAATGCCTATTAACTCTTGCCTTGGCTTACTTACTTTGGCTTGTAGCAAGAAACACGGACACCATTCTCCATTGGGAAACAATCCCGCATTCTTAGTTGCGGAAAGATCTTCGAATCTACCGTAGTAATATCCCAAGAAAAACCACACCAGACTACGGATCAGACCCCATAACAATGAGGCTAATACCCGCTTTCACCAACCATACCTATAAATCATCCTCTAAGTAGGAGTCTCTTTACGTTGGTAGTTTATTGTATACAATCCCTTACCCAATGTCATATCCACCTTTAAGTGTGGTAAAGGTTCGTGAAAACGAAATTGACAGAAAGCGTCCTAACGAAACCTAACTTAGCTTAGGTAGCCCGTAAAAGTTAGGGAACGTTGGTGATAACTGATAATGGGCTAAGACTCAAAGATAAGGAAAACGTTACTTCGCACCGTCACGACGTTACTTCGCTCTGCTTCGCACCAAACGGGGACGTATAAAGGCCATGAAAAGTAATGCAAATGTTGTTAGACTTGATGCTGCATTTTAGGGCGAATTCGCTTTGGCCTTTGAGCGTTCAATATCGTGACCCTCGGGACTCGAGTTAACTACAACTATGAGCACTTGCGTTGGACAGATGCGCAGCGTGGGCCGCGGGGAGGTGCTGGTGTCGCTGTGCTGGCAGCCCGCCGCCGCGCGCCTCACCGTGGTGCTGCTGAAGGCGCGCAACCTGCCCAAGATGGACGTCACCGGCCTCGCCGACCCGTGAGTCCATCTTCACACTCATTCTACATGTACATACCCAAGCGGGATCAAATTAGAAATAAGGAGAGTTGAAGAGTTGGGTCTACCAACTGGGTGGCATTCCAGAGCCTTTGGACACCAACGCTCATTGGTTCTTCGAGCCATGTGCTCCGCCCATTGCCACTTCAGCTTTACGACTTGCTGAGCCATGCCGGTAATTGTGGTACTCCTACGGATCTGCCCATATCTGATTTGATCCCGCAGGGACACTCCGCGCCGCTGAGAGACTTTGAGTCTTACCATAAGGCCTAAAGTAAACGACCATGTTTCGGATCCGTAAGTCAGCACTGGCAACACGCACTGAATTCGAAGAATTTAGTCTTGATAATTAATAATAACTTATTGAAGACTAAATTCACTAAAAATTGCTAGAAAAACATCATGCTCTTTATCATTAATTACTCTGCTTAACCGTTAATTTAACCGTTTGACAGGAGTGTAGAATTTCCGAAGTGAATTTATGGATCCCAAAATAAAGGAGTGATCAGATTGTCATTAATCGAATTTGTCTACCTTACAGTTACGTGAAGATGTACCTGCTGTACAACGGGCAGCGCATCGCAAAGAAGAAGACTCATGTCAAGAAGCGCACCCTCAACCCGGTGTTCAACGAATCCTTCGTGTTCGAGGTCCCGGCCGCCCCGAACGCCACGCTCGACCACGTCTCACTGGAGCTACTCGTGCTGGACTGGGACCGCGTCACCAAGAATGAGGTAATGTCTCCATCCTCTTTTTTACGAGGAGAAACAAGAAAAAGTTTATATTCTGTAACTCGAATACGCTTCAGGAAAGTCGAAAAGTCATTTGTGGGAATAGGCGTGACGTTCTATAATAAAATTCCACAGTTGATCTTAGACTTGCCTTTACATAAGTTTAAGAAATCCATTAATAAAACTATTCTCATGAAAAAAGCATATTATACAATTGAAGATTATACCTACATGATAAAAAAAGTGTGGATAGGTACAACTCACTCCACAACATGATTTTGTAAAAAGAGCAATCGCCGAGTTTCTGCTGGTTCTTCTCGGTTGGAATGACATTCTGAATGGTCGTCGATTCACTTGACGATTCGAAGGCACTTAAAAAGTAAAAGTTCATTTGAATAAAAAATTATTCTATTCTATTCTAATCCGACTACAGAAAATCGGAGCCTCATTCATCAAAACCGCCTTAGAATGGTTGAGGTATAGTCGCGTAGCCTATGTCACCCGAACCATAATAAAGAAACGATTGACATCATCAAAATCGGCTCAGCATTGTTAAGGTTGGGGACCTGGAGAGTGACATACTTAGGCTCTTTTGAATCCCGGAAAACAAAGGGTTCTCGAGGGATCTAGAAACCTAACTACGAGTACAAGTGGACGAAGTCGCGGGTAAAACCTAGTTAATTTTATACATGTGATAGTGTGTTTGTTTGTTGTTTGGAGCAGAGGACTTGCAGAGTGACATACGCTACCTTTTCTCTGGAAACTGAGAGGTTGAGAGGGGGAGGGAGGGGGTATAAGCACATAAAGAATAATTGTCTACGTGTAAAATGACGGCGCAGTCCGCACATCACAGGCAGGCGTCCTTTCTTGTAACAACCGCACCCCTCGTGTGCAGGTGATCGGCCGCCTAGAGCTAGGGGCCGAGGGCACGGGCAGCGCGCGGCACCACTGGCGCGAGGTGCAGGCCGCCCCGCGCCGACAGATCGCGGACTGGCACAAGCTGAAAGAGTGAGCCGAGCTACTTCCCACTGCCCCCGCGCCCCTGCCCACGCAGCCGCCGCCCGCCCACCACCGGTACCCGCTGGCGCTGCGGCCGTCGAGCCTGCCCCTGATATTCTCCAAGTATCTCGGGCCGTCTAATGTGGTGGCGTGAATTGCTGATTCATACATACTCTGTGCATTGGTTCTGTCATCACTGCGTTAATTTTATCGGTACCTTAGAAATCAAACGAGTTCTACTGACCTATTTTATGTCTCAGTGGCTACAGTTAAAAACACTGAACTATATAATTATTAATGTATGATTAACAAACACTGGACTGGCTGTCCCTATATAAATGTTCATCAATTTGAAGCATCACATTGACATGAGCGTGACATACGAGTGTCTCTGGAACTCATTAATTTAGGGATGCAGAATGTAACAAGAAGTATCACTTATTATTATTTTAGTTCCTCGGACACTCGTAACTGTTTACAGCGCCAAAATGGCGTCAATCAAGTAGCAGCCGCTCCAGTGTTAATCTTACATTAAGTGTAGAGGTCAGTGGTTAAATGTTAACATCAGAGGAGCTATCTTATTGGCTACGGAAAACAATGGAGCGTCGGTAATTAAGTCAAACCCTTCGTCATACTAAATGCGGGTTTGACAGTTCACACTGACACTGAGATAGAATTAACCCTACTGGTGAATTGTAGAAAAGCTGCATTAATCACTGCTAAAATTTCGATTGTCTGATTGGTTTGCTACAACAATGCAGTGACCATGACGAGAAAGTCTCGGCGAATCAAAATCTCGTAGCATGCAGCCTATTACGAAAAGTTTCCAACATTCCTATCAGTTTCTGCAAACGAAATGTTTTGGCATCAAAAGATAAGTTAAAGGCTAAGATAAGATCAAAGGATAAGATAGGATAAAGGAAGATAAGGCTTTGTTAAGATCCCGAGACGGCATCATCTCGGGATCTTACCGAAGCAAGCCAATAACAATTTATGAGTTTGACTGTTATTGATTGTTGGACACTTTTTGTATCGTAGGTAATATAGGCCACTCAGATTTATGGATTAGGTTTAGGTTTAAGTACCAACTGTTTGATTTCTAACGTCCTAAGCAATCAACAAAATACACCCTTGTGTCTCTCTTCTGCTTTGATATTTTTAATTCCTTTTATTATGCTGTGAGTTATGTAAGTTGCTGATAAAAACATTTTCGATGCGTCATTTCCTTCAACTAAAAGCCGTGTGGTAAACCCAAGGGACGTTCAGTAGATAGCGACATGCCGGGCTACCTAAAAATTCTGACGTATACTGCAAGGTACGCTGCGGCACGTCAACACGTTGAGATGTCGCTTCGTTGCTTCTGCGGAGCCGCTGCGGAGACTTTGAGGGAGAGGGTAGACTGGCTACTTTTAGCGGCAGCGATCGCGCGTTTTTATGGCCATTTGCGTGCACCGCGTTTCACGCGATTCCCGCGATTCCCGCGATTTTCACGATTCAGTCGCGAAAGGCCATAAAAATGCTAAAAGCCATAAAAACGCTCCGATCGCTGCCGCTAAACGTAGCCAGTTTGTTATTTCCTTAAAAAATTCGCGGTGAGTGCCGGAAACACCGATAAATCTATTGTACCCTCAGAAACGCTCAACACCGCAATAGCTGTGTAGCGTAGGTAGTTCTTCTGTATCAACCGATTGACGTCCACTAGCTGGTAGACACAATATGTTGTGTCTTCCTTCTAAATGCCTCTGGCTTCTCCCTCTTCTGTCGTCTGTATTAGCGACTCCTTACAACTGAAACTCGTCTTATATCGTGTACCTAGAGAGGGGTCCTGAAGTACCTCTGTGGGTACCCTGTAGTAACAACACTGAGCTTTCCGGCACCTTGGGACACCAAAGACAATCGGTTCTTCGAACTACGAGTTTTTTCACCGCGCATTATTGCTACTTCAACTTCGGGGCTAATCAATAACTGTGTGTCTGTGTCTTCTCAAAAGATTATTATTAAGATCGTTATTTTCTTATCACAACTTACAAGGACGTATGCTTAAGAGGACTATTACATTTCGCATCTCTCATTCGCTCTCGCAAATTCTAATATTATTTTCAATTATTATTGTAAAAATCTCAAATACTTTTGACCAAATGTGGTCTATTTATCTTCGACAATCACTTAAATAGCAAATATTATCCGTAATTTTACTGTCAAGGATAATAATATACCTACCTACCACATTTCGTCAAAAGTATTTGAGATTTTTACAATCATTGAAATTACATTAGAATGTGCGAGAGAGAGAGAGAGAGAGAGAGAGAGAGAGAGAGAGAGAGAGAGAGAGAGAGAGAGAGAGAGTGAGAGAGAGAGAGAGAGAGAGAGAGAGAGAGGAGAGAGAGAGAGAGAGAGAGGAGAGAGTGAGAGAGAGAGAGAGAGAGAGGAGAGAGAGAGAGAGGAGAGAGAGAGAGAGAGAGAGAGAGAGAGAGAGGAGAGAGAGAGAGAGAGAGAGAGAGAGAGAGAGAGAGAGAGAGAGAGAGAGAGAGAGAGAGATAGGAGAGAGGAGTAATGGTCCTTTTAAAAATTCGCTGTTGTCTCTTGATACAATTAACATGAATGATTGTTAATCTATAGAATTATTGATTGTTTGTTGTAAGTTTCCTAAAGCACGACACCTACTCGTTATGTACCAAGCTATGTACCTAAGTAAGTAAAAACCATCGAATATGGGGAAAAAATTGTCAATCATATTTTATTTGATTGTAATAAATAGCGCACTCAGAAATAAAGTGACCTAAAGCGAAATGTATTAATTATATTTTGAACCTACACAAATTAAAGTTATGAATTAATTTTTTTCGTAGGTCTCTTTATTATCGCCACATGCACAATCATTGAATCATCGGAATCATCCGCAGTATTGCGGTAAAATATCGGGTAAGTGGGAATTTAAGTTAGCCAAAGTCCAGAAACAGGTAAACGGTTTCTTTAGCGGTAATTTAAAATTAAATGTAGTGATATTTTGTATTAGATAGATGAAATTTATTTCGTTACGAATTAGGATTTCATAGTTTCTTCGATGTCCTTTGTATGGTTTTTGAAATTTTCGAAAACGCACATTTCAAATGTCCGTTGAACTTGTCACAAAAAATTAGATACTTACTTTAAGAATTGAATAAATAATTAAAATCTATATATATCATTCAACAATGTTTATCTTTACGCCTTTAGTATTTTCTGAAGATAGATAGAAGATTTAGATTACATGACTATACTACGTTACGACTCATGAATTAATGGTGTGTGTTATAAAAAACTGTTTGAAGTGTACTTTAAGAATTGATGTTACGAAGGTGTAATGAAAAACATTGTAACATTAGTTTACTTTGAATGTTTTGAAATTGGAACAATGATTGTAGCTCTATTTTCAATAAATTAAAATGTAACATATCTAATTGTTAGATACAGTTAACACATTTAACCCAAAATACAATTTTCATCCAATTAGTAAACGCGGGAAAAATTGATAAACGTGGTTTATTTATTTATCTAAAATTATTTTATCAGTTTAAAAATGTTTAAAATTTAAAAAATACAGCAACTATCTTTGAGAATAAGTAAAATTATTTTTCTTAAATATTGTAGGTCTATAGTGAAGTTTTACTTGAAATACTTTGTATAGCTTTATTGCTAACTCTGTAATATTCCTATTTTTTTAAACAAATATATGTGCGTCGTTTTTGTGAAACATCATGTAAGTCACTCTTATTTTTCAACTACTGCTATGCTATTACACTTTTATATTAATGGCATTAATTAAGACGTCGATGTAATAAAATAGAAAATAGAAATTATATTCCGCTTGTTAACTAATAAATTGAGTTAGGTTATGTATTACAAATTTTGGTTCAATCTAAAATATTTCTTTACCCAATAGAAATTAATTTGGTATTTCAGTGTTTGAATAAAATTAGTAGAATTTCGCGTAAGTTACAAAATGTATTTTTAATGTAAGGAACATTCAATATCATTTTTGCTATTAAGAATAAAATTTAAATAACGAAACTGATGATAATTATATTACTATTTTTATTTAATAACTATTTACAACTATAACATCCCTCAGCATACATATTAGTATGTAAGTTATATTTATACTACAGATAAAATGGAATTACCTAAGCCCACCCCCCAAAATATAAGTATTTTGGGGTATAATAGCAAAATTGATGTTGACCTTAAAAATATGTAATACTCAAATTGAATATAAGCTCTTAACAAATTACATAATATAAACTTACAGTTAGGTTATAGGGACAAAAATCTATTTTATACTAACTGTAGTGTTTACCAGTAACTTAAGACTTTAAAAATTTGTATGTAACGGCTCATTTGACGAGGCTTTGAGCTTTGTAGTCACTTGTACCTTATAGTCGCAAATCCCATAGATACTTCTATCTCTTTCTAGGGTCTTCTAAAATTTTAGCACAACATTTTTATCAAGCTACAAAAGTTGTAGTCTGCTTACATGCATTCGGAACTCACCATAGTTCAAAATACACCCTTCATGTTATTCTAAAAACATAATATTTTCTCATAGGAAATTATAGTAATATTCCATTCAACTAACCGAAAGCAATAAAACTATGACTTGGATTATATTCTATCCTTACTAAGGATTTTCATATGTCGTTTAATCGTATAAAGTAATCACTAATCATATTGAGTTGACAAAAGCAATGGGCAATTATAATAATTTTATAGTTCTCATAGTATTCTATCTTGTAATAAACTACACATATACTTTACATATACACTGTACACTTCATCTATGCTCACCTATTCATAAAACAAACCAACCGCGACGTCATAATATTTGTGCGAATAAAAAGGTATAAAAGCGCGTTATGTATACAAGGCTTTACATTACAAGTACTAAAAAAATACAGTATGACCCCGTTTTGTTTCACACATTTTATGACGTCACATGCACATAATCAGGAATGTATAATCTTTATAATTAATTGACTTATTGATGTTACTATTATTGTAGCGACAATAAGGCATAAATTATATTAGGATAAAAATAACAACTAAAATTATTTTGTGATTTTTATTTATCGAATGTTTTTTTGATTAAAATGATTCTAAATTTTTTGTTCTTAAAAACATTTTCAAGAAATTTAGTTATTATTTATTATTTATTTTGACCTTCATTGTACACATTTTTTTTTTCTGTAAATATATTTCAAATAAAACAAAATACATCGGAAAAAGTGTAATTCAAATTTTATTATTTTGGTTATTTTTCAAAGTTAATTTTATAGTAGTTAGATTTAAATTAAGGGCATAATATAAAAAATGGAATTAATAAACCTCAAAAAAAAAAAGAAGTACGATAAACTTTAAACTTATGTATGGAGTTGTAGGATATAAAATAAACATTATTTATTAACAATTAAAAAAATAATACTCCATACTTCTACATTCCAAAAAACAATCATTGAGAGCTAATTTGTACAGAATATTTTGTGATTTTAAAACAAAAAACAAGCTGATTCCCTATTTGCTATAATATTCAAATCAAACCCCATTCGTGATTTGAAAATTCTTGTATAATAAAGAGGTGTCATAATAATTGGCGTCTCAGGATGCACACGTACCTACGTCATAGAGAACCACAGAACCACAAAATTTTTGAGTTAGCTCAGTTTTGTATTAGATGATGCGTTTAAGTTTAATGTATTTTGTAAATATTCATCGAATCGTAACGAATACGTTCTACTCTTTAGTGTTAAGGTACCTATTATATGTGTAAAATTAGGTACAATTCCCGGAAGTAATTATTGCATATCGATTGGCTTCGACTTCATAGAGCGACGTATTTGTCACAAGTAAAGACAAAACGGAACACATGTATCAGTGACAGGGACGACGTTCTACGAAACTGAGCCTGGCTGATAGTCTCTTTCTAATGTGATAATTACGGCCGGGTACTGTAAATATTGTATGTTTTTTGTTTTCAACTCTATATTATGTTTTGACAATTTGTAAATGTTTATCAATGTAGTAGATGCAAAAATCAATGCAACAACGTTAAACAAATAAGCTACAAACACTGCAAATGCTATAACTAAATACAGCAGGAGACAATCTAACAAAAACACGAGGTACCTACTAGGTATATGTATTTTAATAAAAAAATAATATTTATGATTTTCAAGACTATTTCCTTTAGAGATATTTCAATATTTTCAAGGTAGGTAACTATAACATAAAATATTACTTTGATTAAGTTTAATTTAGAAAACAAAGGAACCTTAAAAGAACAATTATTCAAATCGGTCAAGCCGTTTTTAAACTGTTTTAGCTAGACTAACCAACAGCAATTGATTTTTATCTATAGGTATATAGATTTCAGACGTAATCTGAAAGAGGGATAGTAAAATCGAAAGTTAAATTATATCAATACATACTTATTTAATTCAGTTAATGTGAAAATAATATATTTTTTGTCTCCTGCCATGTTTTAGTAATAGCTGTACATTAATATTATGTATCTTATGAATTATCGCAAAGACAACCGCACGGGAGGAAAAAGGCCAGTCGAACTAAGCTAACTTAGCTTAGCTTTAGTTCAATACAACCTGTTTGGCTTAGTTATGCGAAGCTACGTGTACACAAACCATAGGAAGAAATGACACCGAGCTAAGCTAATTTATAATTCTCGGTTGCGCCTAATATAATACCACAGAGTAACGAAGGTAATAATACTTAGGTATTGAAAAAGATTATAATTATAAGTCTCTCTGACAGTACCCCAGTAACTATAAAGTACTTATAAATGATAAAATTACGTGACTTCCTATCGATCTGTACAGTAGTACAGATCGATAGGAAAAAAGATCACCTTTCGCGTAGTACATTAATACGTAGTAGTATAATATTTTAGAAATGGTAGCTACAAGCATAGACCAATAGTAATATTATAATGATCTGTGGCTACATGCATAGGTATTACCTACATTGATAGGTACCACATTTGCAGTAAGTAGTGACATAGCAGACGATGGGGGCGCATACTGATTTTCGACCCCGGCGTCCAGTAGGGTTATGACGGCCCTGCTTTTTTCTTTACTTTGTATGCTTCAGAGATGGAAATTGGAATGGTAACTTAGATATTTTTCATGCTAAGTAAATATTGTTCTTACAGCTAAAAGTAAATAAACTATCTTGGAGTATGCAAAAAAAAATGTCGTAAAGATTGACTCCTTTGTGATAATTCATATGGATAATGTATAATATTGATTGCAAAGTCCAGCACTTTTAGTACCGACATACACTTCACCAAATATCAGATTTGTATACTAAGGAATTTTAGTACCTAAATAAATTACTGACTGGTGCTTTCACAATAACTGTAAGTTTTATTTGCGTAATCCTTTTGATTCCTTGATCCTTTTTTTTCCATATTTTTAGAAAAGTTTATATACATTAACCCGACTAGAGAAAATAATTGTGGATGTAACGTGCATCATATTGATTTTGTTCTTATAAAATGTAGCCTATATCACCTGGACCATCGTAAGGAATCGGTTGATAATCATCATCATCAAAATCGAGTCAGTAGTTGATTTTGATTGAAAGTCTTCGAACAGTGCGTGTTGTAGTGATGACTTACGGATCCGAGACATAGTTGCTAACTATGGGCCTCACAAGAAGTCTCAGGGTCACTCAGCGAGCGATAGAGATATGCTCGGAGTATCCCTGCGAAATCAAATCGGAAATGATAAGATCCGTAGAACATAGCTCAGCAAGTCACGAAACTGAAGTGGAAATGGGTGGGGCATATAGTTCGAAGAGCTGATGGAGTCCCAAGATGCTGGTGTGGCGACCCCGCATCGGGAAGCGCAGTGTTGGCAGACCCCCCACTAGGTGGACCGACGACATCAAACGAGTCGCAGGGAGCCGCTGCATTCAGGCGGCGCAAGACCGAAGCCTGTGGAAGTCCATGCAGGAGACCTTCGTCCAGCAGTGGACGTCCATAGGTTGAGTAAGAAGAAGAAGAAGAAGTTAGTTGATTTGCTACGGTGAAACATTCGTAAATAGTCGTATACATAAATACCTAGATATATTATATAATACGAGAATACATACATAGACTGGTAAAATCATACCTTTCCTTTTGGCTTTGTAGTCGGGTAAAAATAACTGTAGGTTCTCCATAATATTCTCGAAGGTGTGTGAAGTCCGCCAATTCGCATTGGGCCAGCATGGTGGACTATGGCCTACAACCCTTCTCTGAGAGGAGACCTGCGCTCAGCAATGAGCCGTTGATGGGTTGCTGATGATGATGATGATTCGATTACAAGTTAGCCCTTACCGTGCTAGTCCAAATGACTGTAACTTGTCAGTGTTTTAGCCCGATCGGATCCTTTAAGTCTGTTATACCCCCGTCAGCTAATTTTTAATTTCAATGTGTATTTTGAAAGTTAAGGGGGCTCAGTATGCGTGAACGAAGTTGCCAGCGCACGTGGGTAACCTGCTTGCTATTTCACCTAACATTGTGTGAGAAAGAGATAGAGTCAGTGTAGCGAGTGCATGCGCGCATACTTCCGCGCTACCGTCCCGCTCCCGCTCCGTGTCGGGTGAGAGGCGCGATAATTTACACCGAAATCAAGCGCGCGCAAAGGGTTGAACAGTCGTTTGGGAAAAGTGTTTTTGAGAAAAAACTACTAAATGTATGTTTACAAAGTAAAATTATTTGAACTGATGAATAAATAAACTATGTCCAATGATAATTTTTTTTAGAATTTTCATACTCCTAATGTTATTTATTTGCGCCGAAAGTTGTCATAAATTTAGTGTGAAAATGACGATTTTTCGAGGCTCATAACTTTTTAGCGAATATTTTTTTCACTATTTTATATATCAATAAACCTAGATAATGACGAGGCAAATCCACATAATACTTCGTTTTGAGCGTACAATATCAAATAATGTAGTAATCACTCATCTACGTTTGTATGAAGAAGGTACTGGCTTGCGTCCCCTTAAGGCAAGCTAAACTGTATTATGTTCAAATTAATATGACAAAAAAAACTGTATCGAGGCTTACAGTATTTTACTATAGCAAAGACAATAAACAAACTACGCGCATCGCGCGTTTTATACCGGCGCTATACCTACTTATTCGGCGGGCGGCGTCAGGTCTCGAACTCTCGGGCATGCAGTTTCCCCTCGATGTTTCTAGTTAAAACACACAACTCTGAGAAGTCAGAAATACGTGCCTGGGTTCGAGCTCCCAACTCCCCGGAAAGGAGACTAAAATCTTATCACTAGGGTGTATTTGAAGAATTGCCCCTGAGAAAAAAACATCAAATTATTTATCAATTGTATATTTGATATCAAATCTTATAGTACATATAACACAGCTTAACAAACTTAGCTTAATAAATATACATAACACTACTTTCACCGTCGAGTAGGGAGATATTGTGAGATATACGTGAGATCCAACGAACAATGTTATACAGCAGCTATAAACACAGATTATATATTTAATTCATTCCAGTTCAAAACAGCTGATAATATTATGGTTACTATGTGCTTATAAAATATTATACTTCATTAAAAATCTTGTTTCCTAAGACAGCGATGTCTTCATATTATAGCGGCCTAAAACCATAGACCGCGCCTAAGCTCTGTAAACTATCCAAATAGGCTCGTGATTACTCAACTACGCCTCAAGAAAGTCCGAAAGTCATTTGGGGGAATGGGCGTGACTTTTTTTTAATAAATTCCACAGTCAATGCACAGACTTTCCTTAAGGTACACAAGTTTCAGTTTGTTAAAAGTGAAACTTGTGTAATGCTTTTGTACCTAAAGGAAAGTCTGTGCAATAATCAAATAATATTAAATTTTAATTAGATTAAGAGCAACCGCCGAGTTTCTTGCTGGTTCTTCCCGGTTGGAATGGCATTACAACCATTGATAGATTTAAGTGGAAAGAATTTTGCATGAATTTCCGGTAACTTTTCAAGTGCTTTTCAATGACCGGTAATAGAATTGACGTCCATTCTTTCTTCTTTGAAATTCTGAAATTTTCTTTGAAATTGTTGAAATGAAAGATGTGTCTATTAATCGTAAAATGGTCTTAAAGATACGCTTGATATGAATATACCATACACTTAGGTATATACCTACTTAAATTAACACATCGAATGTATGAATCATGAAAACACTGAATTCAACACTTTTACTTACACATCACAGTTTTAAGTAAGTATTCGGATAAGTTAAAGACAAATGAGAAACACTTAGTAAAGAATCGATACAACATATTTTAAGCTTAGGTATAACATTCAAAATGCATCATAATTTTTAATTTATACAATTATATTGTCATTTTAATACACGGACGTCTCTTTGATATTTTCTAGCTGATGTTGCACAAGATTCATGCCGCTCAAAACTTATCTAGCGAACTGTGATTGTTTTTCGAAAATTCCTGATGATTCACATCACGTTTTACTGGACTATTCAAGGCAGATATATCATCTATATTCAATTTGGATATCACTGGGGTTTTCTTTGTACAGCTACCTAGCTGTACAAAGAAAACCCCATATACCTACAAAGTATTTATAGGTAAGTAAGTATAGTAATTTTTAGGTATAAATCCGACGTTATCCGATACACCCAGAATCAGAAGCTGGATCCCGGGTGTAATGATCAACAGTTGAGTATTTCTGTTACATTTATATACGTTGAATTTAACACACTTTTAATATTCAGAATTTGATTCTTACTTACTCGTAATTTTAACTTTGAATCGTTAAAACTAAATTATAATTAGTTTGTTCGTTAAAACCATATTTAAAACGAACAAAAGATTTAAACATCTCAATAAATATGTATTATTAAACTTAATGTTTCTTGATATCATCGACTAAATGCATCTTAAGTCTTAACTAGGTACGTGACGTGGCAAGTATTGTGCAAACGTGTATAATATTGTCTACTAATATAGATTTTCAAAAATAATCATTAAAGTTAATAAAGCCATGTATTCGCTAAGCAACAAATGCCATGCAACATATTATAGCGCATAATTTTTTTTGTAAGAAGTATAACGATGCTTCTATGTTAATAATAGGAGGCTAATTTAGAAAGGGGTATGGCAGTTTAAAATTAAACCCACACTCCTAATCGGTTTCTACACGCCATCGTGCCGGAACGATCAATCGCTCGGGTGGGCAGGTCTTTGACGGTAGGGTGGCTGCTGCCTTCGGCCAAAGCCTACCTACCTATACCTACTTTCCACAACGGTCACCATTACGCCAGGGAGGTCGTCAAAAAACATACATACAGTACCCGGCGATATAAGTATATTGCACATCGGCCTTTGGAATAAAACGCTATTTCTATTCTATTGCAAGGAAAGCTAGCCAGAAATTCACGTAGTAATTACTGAAATATCTTCACAATCGGCGAGCACATCACGTAACATATATACTAGTGGTTCGCCCCGAACTGAGACCTCGCGGTAACGGTATCCCATGATTATTCATTCAATCGATACATGATAACCAAAACTGACATTATTATTATGCCCGTTTTCACCAAACATACCTAAATCATCCCCTAAGTAGGAGTCTCTTAACGTAGGTAGCTCCTAAATACAATCCTAAGTCCTAACATCCGTCCCAATATCCTTTTAGGTGTCCCGTACAGGATCGTGATAAATAAGTTGACAGAAAACATCAATCACCTAACTTATAGGTAGCCCGTAAAGGTTAGGGAACGTTAGTGAAAACATTGAATTATTTATCAAACATTGAATTTAACTCGTAGTTCCATGGGAATAGTTACTGACTGCGCCATCTATTAGCATTATTGTGAAGCTATGTTGATGCTATATGAATTACTGACGCCCATTAAAAATTAAATAATCTCGTTTCTTTATAATATTCATATAATTTTAGTATTTGTTGTTCAAGTACAGGATATAAGTGACCTAAAAACATAAAATCAGTTTGAAAATCCATAGCGGATTTTTCTAGAGAGCGTCTTCAAGCGAGCGTATAAAATCGCCACTTTGAAAGCCCCCCATTTCGTCAATTTTAAGGGAAAAATTAAAAAAAAATTATTTTTGTACTCAGTTCAAAATTATCTTTAAAATGATACGTAACAATTTTATGTAACGCGATATTTTTTTTTTTACTTCGCATTCGCTTCTATGAGAGCCCCCCTGAAATAAAGATTTTTATAACTTTTTAAGCCATTTTCGGCTGGAGGCCATCGGTTTACATATTATATCTAAATTTGAAGTAATTACGTTCAGTAATTCAAAAGTTATAAGGCTCTGACAGACGGACGGACGGACGGACGGACGGACGGACAAGTGCAAATCGCCCTAGTTAACTCAAAGACCTTCGCTTCGCTCGGTCGATAAAAAAAATGCAGTCGAACTGTGAATAGAATAGAATAGCGTTTTATTCCAAAGGCCGATGTGCAATATATATCGCCGGGTACTGTAAATACCTGTAGCCCAACATGTTGAGTGTCACGTGTTGCGCGTTAATTGTTGCTAAGTGAATACAAGGCTTAAGTTTTATTGCTAGAAAGATAGAGATATGGTGTCAGTTCAGATATGCTTGAACTCTCCTAGATATTAAAGTTTTGGTCCGAATTTTTACGTCTTTTTCAAACGTAGGTAAGATCTATTTTAAAAATTCTCGTTTAGTAACGTGATTGACTAATGGGAAAATTGTATTCTTTTTATCAAGTCAGTGTAGTGAAGTAGATAAGTATAATTAGTGCCGATTTCACCACTTCATTCATTCTTTCATTCACATAAAAAAAATTCGTCACGAAGGACGGTAAAGTACCTACTTTCAACATGTTTCAACTTTCAACCCGGTATAATAGTTTTGTGTTTAAAATCCATAACGTAAAAATTCAAAGATGGTGAAATCGGCACTTTAGAACTTTTGATAAAATATATTATTTTGTAAAAGTTTACATAAGGTATTATCTGAATTATATTGAAGATTTATTAAAAATTTAATCATAATTATATAAACATATTTTAAGTAAGTGATTGTAAGGAAAAATCGTCGTGAAATATAGCTATTGCAATCATTTTTAGGGTTCCGTACCCAAAGGGTACCAACGGGACCCTATTACTAAGCCTACGCTGTCCGTCCGTCCGTCCGTCCGTCCGTCCGTCCGTCCGTCTGTCAGCGGGCTGTATCTCGTAAACCATAATAGATAGACAGATGAAATTTTCACATATTATGTATTTCTATTGCCGCTATAACAACAAATAATAAAAATTAAATTAAATTAAAAAAATTAAATTAAAATTGGTAGGTGGGTAGATGGAAATCTTTTAATTTAATTTTTTTAACGGAACCCTAAAAGAGCGAGGCCCGTGAAATATAGATATTGCAATCATTTTTATATGCTAGCAATCTTTGAGAGAAGTAACAAAAACTAATTTAAAATGTTTACTTATAAGGAGCACGCCTTTGACCGATTTTGAGAGTTATGTACCTACGCATAATTTGCTTACAAAAAAAATATACGTCAAATCGATTAAACAATTAGGCAATCGTAATTTAAGAAAATATAAATTACAAAAGAGAGAATTAGGCACATGCAAAATAAACATTAAGTAATATTATTGTCAGACATAAATAATTAAACGAACTTATAATGAGAAATGTTACTTAAATAACTAAAAATAATTTATTGTTTAAAATTGCTTATCAGTAGAGGTAACGGTCAATATATTGCCTTAAACCACTAACTATTCAATGTACAAATATGTCATCACATTAAACTAGGTATACTTATATCTACATCGAAACATAATACATCGATTAATACAGACTAAAAACGGGGCAAGTCAACATTAACACATAAAGGCAGTAAATAAATAGATTAAAAGTATAATAACAACGCAACTTGAGTAGGTACAATAATAGGCTTAATATACACGGACAGTTTCTTTCAGGATTTATAGAAAAATTGTATAATAAATGATTATGATCTGATAAACATTGGGTCTCAGAAATTGGTCCATGTGTCAGATGACCCAAAAGCTGGCGCTTATTTAGCCCAAAAGGTAAACCTGGCAGGGCACCATGCCCATAAATTTTATCAATTGGGATATTATTGCCTATGCTAACAGTAAATTATTTCTTACCGAATTATTTATTTTACATAGGGTCTTAAAAATGAGTAAAATACACGACCGCTGTTAGTTTTAAGTTTGATAA
The DNA here is from genome assembly GCA_029955525.1 of Oeneis ivallda. Taxonomy (NCBI): domain Eukaryota; kingdom Metazoa; phylum Arthropoda; class Insecta; order Lepidoptera; family Nymphalidae; genus Oeneis; species Oeneis ivallda. The sequence continues at coordinate 6,301,529 of JARPMR010000020.1, read as the reverse complement.
TTATTTCAATTTATCGATTTAACTATAAAAAGAGCATCAGATGTTTGTGATGTCACAATTCACTATTTCATACAAGCTCCGATACTATGCACGAGTTCTGACGTTTGATAGAGTTGCTGATTTGATTAGTTGTCAACATCCCTATTGATTGTAGAATAAAAATTGACAGTAATAAAGTTGCGTTGCTATTCTACTTTATTTTAGCGTTTTGTAGGCGTTTTGGAATATTGGCAAATATACGGCAAGCTTTAATATTTCTTATACTTTTTATACTCACACATTAATGTAAAATTGGACACCAAATTATAAATTATTTATTGTACCTTTTTAATTTGTATCATTCATTTATTTATTCATTCTTTATCAATAATAACTTCACTAAACATTTGAATAAACAAAATTTTTTCATACCTATTCCTTATAAAATTGATTTTCCTCATATACATATGAGGAAAACGGAAAGTTGGTACAAAGCCTAACGGCCGGTACTTAGACAGTGTTTGTTATTTTTTATAAAGTCTTATAATTATAAATTATCTTTGAGAAAATTCTAAAAAAAACTAAAATTAATGTAGAGAATAAAAACTGTGCAACTGAGTATTCAAAACAGTCTCTACAGTTGTGTGAACACTGCATTCTCAAAATCGTGTATTTTCTAGTTTAGAGAGCTTTTAAAGTAAATAACTTAAAACGCGTCAGTGCAAGTGGATTGCAGTTCCGAAGCGATGCTAATGTAAGACACGTGCAAGAATATCCAAAAGTCCTTGACGCTATAATCAAATCTTCATTTGTGAAGATAACGATTGAAGTGATCCCATTATCGAAGCGTAAGACGAAGATCAAGTCTTAAGCGACTGATTTAAGATGGTATGTACGCATAGCTTTAGAGTAGGACGGCACACTTTTTCCTCGTTTAGTCGGATTATAGCAGTCCCCTGTCTAGTTCTTTCCGAAGCATCTTTGTGAGTTTAAGGACGTTCTCATCAACTTGTCCCGCGAACAAAGAGTCGAGAAGGTCGCCTCTTGAGGCAAGGGCGAACACTCCTGCCAATCTGGAGACTGATTTATCTGATAAGTGTCGCTCTACCACCGACCTGTACAAGAAAAACAAGGGAATCAGTTCCGTGTTATCCATTATTGAGTACTCTTCTTCTTCTTCTTTATAAACCTATAGACGTCCACTGCTGGACAAAGGTCTCCTGCATGGACTTCCACAGGCTTCGGTCTTGCGCCGCTTGAATCCAGCGGCTCTTTGACTCTCGTTTGATGCCGTCGATCCACCTAGTGGGGGGTCTGCCAACACTACGTTTCCTGGTGCTGGGTCGCCACTCCAGCACCTTGGGACCCCAATGACCATCAGCTCTTCGAGCTTTTGAGTACTATCGTACCTAAATAAGACCAAAATCCCTCAGTGCCTCAATGTATGAAATCATAGATTAATTAATTATTATAGAAGTCGGTACACCATTTGCAATATTATTCCAGAGACACTAGTATCTACTTACAATGCCAAAATGGAGTCAATCAAGTAGCCTCAGCCTCTCCAGTGTTAATCATAGATTAATTATAGGGTGTGGCGTATGGATTTGATTCATCTTGCTAACTAAGGGCCTTAAAAGAAGGCTTAAGTTCAATCAGCGGGTGATGTAGAGAGCTATGCTCTACATGGGTAGTCAAGTGAGAAATGAGGAGATCCGTACGAGAACCATAGCGACTTCGCAACGGAAAGCGTAATGTTGGCTGAAATAACACCGCGCCTACCAATATAGGTACACCACTGCAGACTGCTAGTCGTCGTTGAAATAAAATATAATTGTTACCAGCCTGTACACTGCTATCGTTTTTAAGTTCACACAAGCAAATAAGTACTAGGTAAATGGACACACAATCGAGCATTAGGTATTTTTACAGAGGGTTTCCACGGAGCGGTTTTCACCCGCGCCCACAGCGGGTGCTGTACCAAATTGTACCCGCCCGCCGCGGGCGCAAACCGCGCAGTGGAAATTGAAACTTCATTTTCCATACAAATCTGCATTCTACGGAGGCCGCGGGCCCGCAACCGCTGCGGGCGCGGGTCGCGCACCGCGCCGTGGATACCCAGTCTAAGTGTTGGTCAAAAAATGTTTTGGTATTGTAATGTTTCAAGACTAGGCTATTATAGTTTAGAAGGTTGGTGATAAGCGATCTGCTTAATTCCCAACAAAATAGACTCTAATATGGTTAAGTTCAGTACTAGTCACTTAAATTATTGATCATTAAGAAATCAGGAAAGTAGGAATCATTGCTGTAAGTAGTTATTTATTTTTAATTCATATTTTATTAAATATTAAGTAAAAAATTATGTATTTTAATACTAACTTTAATTCATAAATTTTGTTATTAACTATCGCTATTGCAATGTACCATTATACTGCATGTAGTGTTTACTTTAAGACGATTTTACAAACTATAAGTAGGTATATAAATTAGCATATGTAACTATATTGTAAGTCTATATTGTAAAATCACTAGTAAACCTATTAAATAAAATAAAAATAAAAATAAAAATAAAAATAAAAATAGTATTTAAACTAACTATATTTAAACTCAAAATATATTCAATATTCATAAATAAAATAAAAGCACTATCCTAGGTCAGCAATAATATTTGTGACTTGCAACTACGGAACCCTACACTGCGCGTGGCCCGACACGCAATTGGCCTGTTTTAATGTTGATATTGTTGCGTTTGCTAGTTATCGTCGATGGTCTATTTGATGAAATGTGATGAATTGGTGTTGTACTGCGCAGTTAATTTTGCATCGTCTCACAATTTTATTGTAATTATTGTCTACCAATATCTTTACTCACTATTGCACGCCATACACGGCAATACACTGTTTCTATATTATTGTAATACCATATTTACATATTTACGTGTATTTATGCAATAAATAAATAAACATTAAACAACAAACAATAAACGGATTGCGGCCATACTCGTATGTTTGAGTCGACTATGAAGAGGAAATTACTCACTTTAGTGACTGGTGGGATTCGCGAAGAGCATCTTGGAGGAAGCCTCGGTCGTAGGAGAAGTCCACCTCGCAGAATGAAACCACTGCCATCAACACCGTCTGCAATTTTTCAAAAATCTACATAATATTAGAAACGATTCAAGTTTTAATAGCTTTTAACTTCCGTGGCTTTGCTATCGCCACCTACTTACTAAAATTAATCCGAAGTGGTGTTTTCGATTTTTCAACAGTTCTTTTGGGTTATCCCTATTTTTTTTTGTTTTTAAACCCCCACTGCACTGTATCAAGGCAAACAAAAAAATTATTAAAATCGGTCAGGGCGTACGTTTGTATTAGCCATATACCTACTAACGAATAGCAATATTGATTTTTATGTATATTTACGTCTATAGATAGATACGTAGATGATGCCCACGACGTCGTCCGCGTGGATTAAGGTTTTTAATTCCCACGGGAACACAGTAATTTTAAAAAAGTAATAAGGATAAGCACATAGGCTATTAGTTAATAGCCTATGTGCTTATCCTGGGTATGAGCTCCATTCAAAATTTCAGCCACATCGGTTCATTCGTTGTGGCGTAAAAGAGTAACAAACATCCATCCATACTCATACATCCATCCTCACAAACTTTCACATTTATAATATTAGTAGTATTAGTAGGAATCTCCGCTCGTACGTAGGTACGAATCCGCTGCGTTGGAGGACGTCTTTAAGCTTCTGGATTGGAACGGGCTTGGCATCAACATAAACGGCGAGTACATCACTCACCTGCGATTTGCCGATGACATAGTAGACATGGCAGAGACTCTGAGAGACCTCAATACAATGCTCAACGATCTCAGCAGGGTTTCTCAACAGGTGGGCCTGAAAATGAACATGAGCAAGACGAAAATCATGTCCAATGCTCATGCACCGCTCCACCCAGTAATTGTTGAGAACTCTGCACTCGAAATTGTCGACGAGTATATTTACCTGGGACACACAGTCCAGCTAGGTAGGTCCAATTTCGAGAAAGAGATCAACCGCCGAATCCAACTCGGCTGGGCAGCGTTCGGGAAGCTCCGAGATGTCTTCTCGTCCAAAATTCCTCAGTGCCTGAAGACTAAAGTCTTCGAACAGTGCGTGTTGCCAGTGATGACTTACGGATCCGAGACATGGTCGCTAACTAAGGGCCTCATAAGTAGGCTCAGGACCGCTCAGCGGGCGATGGAGAGAGCTATGCTCGGAGTGTCCCTGCGGGATCGAATCAGAAATGAGGAGATCCGGAGGAGAACCAGAGTCAACGACATAGCTAAGCGAGTTGCGATACTGAAGTGGAAATGGGCGGGGCACATAGTTCGAAGAGCTGATGGTCGTTGGGGTCCCAAGGTGCTGGAGTGGCGACCCCGCACCGGGAAGCGCAGTGTTGGCAGACCCCCCCACTAGGTGGACCGACGACATCAAACGAGTCGCAGGGAGCCGCTGGATTCAGGCGGCGCAAGACCGAGGCCTGTGGAAGTCCATGCAAGAGACCTTTGTCCAGCAGTGGGCGTCTATCGGTTGATAAAGAAGAAGAAGAAGAAGAAGATTAGTAGGAATAATATAGTAGGATAATATACCGTCGACTAAGAGCAGAGACATCATTCGTAGCTATACGGGATAACCAATAGTAATATTAGTAAATAATAATTTATGCCAAAAATTGTGTCCAGATACACACAACATATTATAGTCCGTCATAGCAGCACGTAGTGGTCAACCAGCACTTACGTGAAACTTGGATCGGAAAGCGGCGAGAGCGCGCTCGTCGGCCGCCGACAGCTGGCCGTGCCGCCGCAGCACGCCCAGCTTCACCGCCGACTTGATCACGTGCTTCACCAGCTTCTCCGCCTCGCGCTTCTCCACGCGCTCCCGGAGCACTGTCAGGAACTGGAACAGAAAACACACAATTTATGGTATCGGGGTGAACAAATCAGGCATCAGCAGATCTGTAGAGTAAGAGTTCATCAAATTCAGAATAATTTTTTCCATGTAGGCCAAATTGTGGCACTTATGACAAATCGAGAGTCTACCACTGGTTCGAAAAGCAAATTTTGCTGAGAAAAGCCGGCAAGAAACTCAGCTGTTTCAAAACAAACGTTCAAACTTCAAATGCAAAATTATTTATTTTATGTGCTCTTGACAGAAAAAAATTCCGTGTCTTTCCCCATACTAAAAGACAAAACGCACAGTTAAAGTAAAGAAAACTTACACTTGACCCTCGGTAAGTTTATTCACCTCCTTCACTCCTCTCACCAAAATTTGCCTGGTAGAGATTGATCTGTTGGCAAATCTTCTTCTTCTTCTTCTTCTTTATCAACCGATAGACGTCCACTGCTGGACAAAAGTTTTTTGCATGGCCTTCCGCAGGCCTCGGTCTTGCGCCGCCTGAATCCAGCGGCTCCCTGGAGACTCGTTTGATGTTGTCGGTCCACCTGGTGGGGGGGTCTGCCAACACTGACTTTGGTTCTCCTGCGGATTTCCTCATTTCTGATTCGATCCCGCAGGGACACTCCGAGCATAGCACTCTCCATCGCCCGCTGAGTGATCCTGAGCCTACTTATGAGGCCCTTAGTTAGCAACCATGTCTCGGATCCCTAAGTTAGTCTTCAGGCACTGAGGCACTGAGGTACTGAGGGATTTTGGACGAGAAGGCATCTCGGAGCTTCCCGAACGCTGCCCAACCGAGTTGGATTCGGCGGTTGATCTCTTTCTCTTTTTTTTTTTCGAGTATATATATACCTGTTGGCACTTGGCAATAATAAGTAATGATTATATTGTCGGTACCTGATCAAGGAGTTTAGCCGCGTGTTCGTCGAGGACGAGCGAGCGTGCGCTGGCCGCGCCGCCAACCCTGGATAGGAACTTCTTCTGCGCCCGCAGAGAGATGTCGCGAGCGCACCACGCGCCGCCTTCCATCGCTGGAACAACAGATTTATCACTTCATTACACAGTCCTTGATCGTCGGACATCATCATCTCAACGCATCACCGGTCCCCTCTCACAATGCCAAGGGTGGATTGGCTGCCTGCACCTTTGAGAACATTATGGAGAACTTTTAGGAATGCAGGTTTAATAGAATTCAAAAAATTCAAAATTCAAAACTATTTATTTCACGTAGGCCACTGTGGCTCTTATGACACGTCATGAATCTACCACCAGTTCGGAAAGCGGATTCTGCTGAGAAGAGCCCGCAAGAGACTCAGCAGTTGCTTTTTTCAAAATAATCATTTTACAATACTATTTTGTAGCTATTACACTGTAATATAAGTTTTTTATACTATCTTGTGGGGCAGCTGGATGCCAAGCCGATTTAACCCATGCAAGTTTGATAGAATAGAATAGAATATTTCCACAATTAAGGGAAGTTCCAAAAATGTGTACTACAATTCAATACTTGTTAAGACGGGCTATAGCTACCGCCTTTAAAGCTAGTGTTATGTAGTCAAATAACATTTGCACCTATAACTTTTTGGAGTTAATTTATACGTGCGTTTTCATCAAGTAGCTAGGCGTAACGGTGCTTTTCATAGCAACATCACAATTCAAGCACTGCAATTCATTTCATTTCAATTCCCATTCATTCATTGTGATCCCAAATAACTGTCGATTTTTAGAGCTGTGCTAGTTGAAAAATCTGTTTTGAAAGGTAATTTCATTTTTCCTTACTATCATCACCAACTTTATAGTGAAGATATTTAGCAGCATTTAAATGAATAGTACCTATTCTAAAGGCTAAATATAGAAATGGAGGCGATCTTTCATAACGCCACTTGACCTTAAACTCCGTCGAGACTTGAGCAAAGCACTTGCACGTACGATGCAATCACGATGCAATCGATACTCAATTTGAACAAAATATTTGGTTATTGATATGTTTTTTAAGACTTTGGTCGTTATTCTGTAAAATTCATTTATCTCAACCCATCGACAGCCCACTCCTGAACACACAGGTCTCCTCTCGCATGAGAAGAGTATTTGCAACAGAATCCTTAAGGATTCTGTTGCAAATACTCTTGTTATTAATAACAAGGAAACCTGTTATTAAGAATTCTGTGGTATTAGCCCATAGTCCAAAACGCTGACCCAATGCAGGTTGACAGACTTTTTGAAACAATTATGGAGAACTCTCAGACACGCAGATTTCCTCGCGATGTTTTCCTTCACCCTTAAAGCAATAGCAATGCTTTAAAGTTAAACGCACCCAATTCTGAAAAGTTTTAGCATGCCTGGAATTTAATGGGTAATAGTCGCGATGTTCGCTGGGCTAATTTAAAGATGCCACATCCCATATTGTGCTGTATTTCGCTCAATGTCTGAATTCGGTCAACTGAGTCTAACAAATTATACATTTTTAGGGTTCCGTAGTAAACAAGGAACCCTTATAGTTTCTCCATGTCCGTCCGTCTGTCTGTATGTCTGTCTGTCTGTCCGCGGTTTAGCTCAGAGACTATTGGTACTAGAAATCTGTAATTTTACAAGGATATAAATATCAATCACGCCGACAAAGTGGTGAAATAAAATTGTGAAAATATTTTTTTTTAGGGTACCTCCCCTACATGTAAAGTGGGGATGAATTTTTTTTTTCTCATCTATCCCATAGTGTGGGATGTCGTTGAATAGGTCTTTCAAAAACGTTGTGGGTGTGGGAACACCATTTTTCAATTCAGGGATCCGTTTGTGAAATATGATATTTTAAAGTGCTAAATTTTATTAGAGTCAAGTGTCCCCCCCCTCTGCCAGCTAAATGGTTGTATATAGGATACAAGAAAAAATTCACAGCAGTAGTATATATAATGAATATTAAAGGAAAACTATCACGGCTAAGTAGGGTTCATTAGTGAAGGAGTTATATCGGTTTTTCTAAGTTAGATATGACACGTAGTGTAAGTTGCATATATTGTAGTATAATTATTATAGTATTTAAACCATGGAACTCAAAATGTATGTTGAGACTTTCAACTACGGAACCCTACACTGCGCGTGGCCCGACACGCACTTGGCCGGTTTTTTTCTTAATATCTTCGTTACATAATAAGCTTTTATGTAGAATCTAAGACAGGAGAGGATTTTGTATCTTTATTTTAAGTGATGTCTAAATTGATTTGTTAGATATCAACCAAGTTTCTTTTATCTACGTTGTGTATTCTGCGTAGACAATTAATTTATTTCAATACGTAGCTATGTATCTAAGAAGTTTCTAGCGACCATTGCTAATGCTAACTCAATCGCAATTCTCAATTGAATCTGTCTCCAATGTAGAACAATTCATCGATTGCGTATAATTGCTTCAGTAGTTTATTTTTATTGTTTTGTACCGGCTGTTGATAATCGAAACTTGTGATCTTCACATTCCTATTTGCTTTAATAGCATTTGTTTTCCTGGCTGAAATTATTATACCTACTTACACTAGCAACAACCCGATGGCGATGACGGGACTCGCTCACGTGATTCTACCAGTGACCACCCCCGCGCCGCGTTGATATTGCTATATTATAAGCCGAGCGATACTTCTTTTATAAGCCTACGTACTGTTCAATATGCTGTTCAATATAACTTAAGGAACATTTCAAGGAGTTTGCAAGGCATAGGCGTAGTATGCTCTACAACCCGTGCGAAGCCGGGGCGGGTCGCTAGTATAATATAAATAATAAAAATCAATCGCCACGTGTTTGTATTTTTGTAAGATCATTACTTGAGAAAGGCGCTACCGATTTGGCTTGGTTTTTTTGTTTTGCTCGTAATTTTTGCTTTTGTGGAGGACAAGGCTTATGTGAAAGAAAAATCATTGGAAAATCCACCGGAAAAGTCCGACATTTAGATGGTATTAAAGTTTAAATCTAAGAACACTTTTTTGCTATAGATACCAGTAAGTTACCAATAACTTTTCACTGGTATTGAGTATGGATACTTTCTCATCGAGTAAAAGTGTCGATACCTACTCGTTATCGCTTCATCTCTATAAACAGCTGTTTCATTGAAGTCACACCTGATGAAAATTAATGATGCAGTGGGGGTGCGGGTGGAGAGTGTTCGCCTAAAAGCTTTCGATTTTACACTAAGAGCCCTATATTCATTCTTGGTACCTCCAAATATTTATCTTTATGTACGTCCAAATAGTGGATAGACTTTGGATTTTATTATTTACCAATTATACCTACAGATAATTATTTAAAAAATACTAGGTAGGTAGATAACTATTAAGATAAATATATGGCAAAATACTCTTTTTTAGAGTTCTGTAGTAAACAAGGAACCCTGATAGTTTCGCCAATGTCCGTCCGTCCGTCCGTCTGTCCGTCTGTCCGTCCGTCCTTCCGTCCGCGGTTTAGCTCAGAGACTATTGTTACTAGAAATCTGTAATTTGACAAGGGTATAAATATTAATCACGCCAACAAAGTGGTGAAATAAAATTGTGAAAAATATTTTTTTAGGGTACCTCCCCTACATGTAAAGTGGGGATGAATTTTTTTTCTCTTCTATCCCATAGTGTGGGGTGTCGTTGAATAGATCTTTCAAAAACATTGTGGGTGTGGGAACACCATTTTCGATTCAAGGATCCGTTTGTGAAATACGATATTTTATAAGTGCAAAATGCCCCCCCCCCCCTCTCTGCCAGCTAAATGGTTGTTTATAGGATACGTGAAAAAATTCACAGCAGTAAAAAGTAAACTTCATAAAGAGCTTAACCGACTTCATAGAAATAAAAAATTTTAAAGGTAACTTAATTGCTTATTCTTGTTGTTGATCTTATTGGTTAAATGCTCTAAGTTGCTAGGAAAATACCACGAATAGTTAGGAGCTGAATATAGTAAGGAAATAATACGGCAATGAAGTCTGAACTTTGCTAGCGTAATATTGATTTAGTTCTACAAGAAGGTAGGTACTAATTATTGTTATTATGAAATGAGTCAGGGCTAAATTGGGCTTAATTGTCCTTGCAATTAAAACAATAACAGTGTTATATCACCTTTTGACTTAATTTAAGTTAATACGCACTTTATTTCAGGGCTGCCGCCTATTTTCCGGTTAAACGTCCGAAGTAATGAATATTATAATAATTTTATCTTATTTAATAGAACTTAAACCTCACTGCCACAGGTTTACCTAGTTCGACTTTCGAGTGATGAAGCACTCCTTTGTGTTTGAAAAAAAAATAGCGCAATTGTTACGTGAGTCACAACTCACAGCGTAGTAGGTATCTCAGCACTTTTAAAAGAAAACAATGACTAAATCCGTTTATAGGGGCGAGTCATACCTACCGAGAATTATCGTAAACTATAGATTTTACGCTAATTCTCTTTATTTGTTTATATTTTTACTATGTATAAATACACATAGTTTGAAGAACTGATGGTCGTTGGGGCTCCAAGGTGCTGGAGTAGCGACCCCGCACCCTAAAGCGCTGGTAGACCCCTCAGCTCCCTGCGACTCGATTGATGTCGCCGGTCCACCTAGTGGGGGTCTGCAGACACTGCGCTACCCGGCGCGGGGTGACCACTTCAGCACCTTGGGACCCCAACAACCATCAGCTATTCGAATTATATGACTACGTCTCTTTTACCAGCAACTTTTCCCATCATAATGAGTTGTAGGAGCTCGTATCTCCTGTGTCTGAGCACGTGCCCCAGATATGCGATATTTCTCCTTCCACATTCTTTACTTTCTGAGTCTAACTATATTATAATCCAGTCCAGCATGATCTATAATATTCCGAGTACAGTTTTTATACACAGCGGAACTTGTCCTGTCAGCTTTTCAAACCCATCTATCAATCTCTGTCCTTGTCTAATATACCTAAACGTTAAGTCAGTAAAGCAATTTCCTTAATACACCATGAACCTTCATGTGTCATTAATAGAAGGTCACTGCATTGTCATGTACATTATTAGAGGCTTATATCATCATACTCATATGCTTTGCTTAATGGTAATTTTGCCTAATGCTTTATTTTTTTTGCGGGCTTCTGCGACTGCTATAAAAAGTCCGTCCAGGTCGTCAACTATATTATCCATGCAAAAATCATGACTCTAGCTCTGCTGCATCGTGATTGAAGGACAAACCAACACAGTACCCCCTATTAGGTCGACCAACGACATAAGATGATTCGCAGGAGCCGCTGGATACAGACGGCGCAAGACCGAGGCATGTTGAAGTCTATACAATAGTGGATGTCTGTTAATTGATAAAGAAGAAAGAACTTTTTAAGAGAGAAAAGTGGGAAAGAACTATAGTACTGCGCAGTGTTGATATGCGGATTTCCATTATAGAAATTGCACAACACGATCCCCCGTGTACCTACCGGCGGGTTATTCGATCCCCCATAAGCCATATTTCGTGGTATATAGTGAAGTTTTCAACTTGACATTGGTTAACGCTCAGCCTGATTGTGGGGGTACAGCCAAGGCCGCGCAGACACGCGATATGCTAATATTCCTTGAGAGTTCCGCACCAACCTGTATTATTACCTACCTACCACGTACTTAACGGTACATATGATAATTTAATATAGCGGAGCGGAGCGAAGCAATGGCTGGATCATGCGTCATGCTCGTGAACGGGTGCCACCAGCGGGAAAGGGGCTGCTTTCTGTCTGTCCGTCTTAACGTGTTGAATTATAATTAGGTATGCTTTTGTGGAACTCGTTGTGGAAACACTGCATACATAGCATAGTATCTATTGAATTGTAGACTTGTTTTGAAAAGAGCAACCGCCGAGTTTCTTGCTGGTTCTTCTCGGCAGGAAGGGCATTCCGAACCAGTGGTAGACTCATTGACGATTCAAAAGCACTATAAGTTTATTTGAATAAAAAAAGATTTCTATTCTATTCTATATATTTTTTTAAAACCGACTTCAAACGCCCGCGCCACCACAAAGTATATAATTTATTGTTGATTTTTTAAAAACCACTCAACCGATTTCGATAAAATTTAAATGGGACCACATAGGAACCACCACCCAGCGGTGCGCTGGGGCCACACTAACGGGAAATGCTGCTGCTTTAATCTTAACATAGGAAATGTGAAAAGTCGCGGAAAATAACTAATAAATAGGTTGAGTTAATTACACTTCATGTAGAGCAATACAATAGTGAAATTCCAAAAAATAATACTATTATTCTAAGGACACATTTGTCGGTTCCTGGATTCCAGATTTTAAGATAAAATTACCGCCATACAATACAAAACCCTCCAGTTATCCGGATACGTTTCTACGTACAATTACTGATTCAATTGCTATTCAAACAGCGGGCGCGCTGGTGTCATTACCCGCGTTCAATACTCGATTGCAACAATTGCACTCGCGTGTACGATAGCACGTGACGACCCAGCATTCGGCTGCATAAAAAACCGGCCAAGTGCGTGTCGGGCCACGCGCAGTGTAGGGTTCCGTAGTTGAAAGTCTCAACATACATTTTGAGTTCCATGGTTTAAATACTATAATATACTACAAAATATGCAACTTACAACACTACGTGTAATATCTAAATTAGAAAAACCGATATAACTCCTTCACTAATGAACCCTACTTAGCCGTGATAGTTTTCCTTTAAAATTCATTATATATACTTTTTTCTTGTATCCTATATACAACCATTTAGCTGGCAGAGGGGGGGACACTTGACTCTAATAAAATTTAGCACTTTAAAATATCATATTTCACAAACGGATCCCTGAATTGAAAAATGGTGTTCCCACACCCACAACGTTTTTGAAAGACCTATTCAACGACACCCCACACTATGGGATAGATGAGAAAAAAAAAATCATCCCCACTTTACATGTAGGGGAGGTACCCTAAAAAAAAATTATTTTTCACAATTTTATTTCACCACTTTGTCGGCGTGATTGATATTTATACCCTTGTAAAATTACAGATTTCTGGTATCAATAGTCTCTGAGCTAAACCGCGGACAGACAGACAGACAGACAGACAGACAGACGGACGGACATGGCAAAACTATAAGGGTTCCTAGTTTACTACGGAACCCTAAAAACGAAGCGAATGCGAGGCACAACCAAATAACAATAGAGAATCTTGTACGAAGCGTTTTAGTTCAACGGTGCTGAAACGAAGGTGTGGAACGCCCTTCTGGCGTCCGTGTACCCTGACACGTCTAATTTGAGTACCTTCAAGCCAAAAGTGAATAGGCGTTTTCTAGGCAAGCGCGCTCAAACTTCATCAGTGCTTACAGTCATTATTTGCCGTCAAGCACAAACCTATCATGCTAATATTAAAAAAAACCGGCCAAGTGCGTGTCGGGCCACGCGCAGTGTAGGGTTCCGTAGTTGAAAGTCTCAAATATTATTGCTGACCTAGGATAGTGCTTTTATTTTATTTATGAATATTGAATACATTTTGAGTTCCATGGTTTAAATACTATAGTTAATATACTACAAAATATGCAACTTACACTACGTGTAAAACCTAGCTTAGAAAAAACAGCTATATCTCCATAACTAATGAACCCAACATAGCCGTGATAGTTTTCCTTTAAAATTCATTATATATACTACTGCTGTGAATTTTTTCTTGTATCCTATATACAACCATTTAGCTGGCAGAGGGGGGGGGGACACTTGACTCTAATAAAATTTAGCACTTTAAAATATCATATTTCACAAACGGATCCCTGAATTGAAAAAAGATGTTCCCACACCCACAATATTTTTGAAAGATCTATTCAACGACACCCCACACTATGGGATAGACGAGAAAAAAAAATCATCCCCACTTTACATGTAGGGGAGGTACCCTAAAAAAAATTATTTTTCACAATTTTATTTCACGACTTTGTTGGCGTGATTGATATTTATACCCTTGTCAAATTACAGATTTCTAGTACCAATAGTCTCTGAGCTAAACCGCGGACAGACAGACAGACAGACAAACAGACAGACAGACAGACGGACGGACATGGCGAAATTATAAGGGTTCCTTGTTTACTACGGAACCCTAAAAAGTGTCTTATGTTTGTTGGTTTGTCTTTCAATCACGCCGCAACAGAGCTACGGATCGACGTGATAATTTTTCCATGGTTTGAGGACCTGGAAAGTGACAGAACTAATTTTTATCCCGGAAAATCGAAACGTACACGGGCGGGCGCAAAGATAATATAAGTACCTAGTCCAACTATTCAACCCATTCACCCCCAACGTCATCCTAAGCCGAAGCCCGATCCTCACAAAAGGCGCCCTTAGGAAGACGTTGCCTCCCGAATCCTTTGGTCTGTTGAGTCCAAGGGCTCAAAGAAATCGAGAAGGCAACGTGATCCCAGGTGATGATTGGTAGTGGTACTCGCCACGCCACTCGGTGACGCCTTGACGCTCATTCCAGAAAAACAACTAGACAAAAGTCTTAACAGATAATTGGTGATAGTCAACATAAAAAAGGCTCTTTGTTCGCTGCTCATCATCATTTCTCAACCCACTGGCGGCCCTCTACAAGTCATGGTCTCCTCTTAGACTAAGAAGGGCTTTGGTCCACCTGGCTAACCCAGTGCAAATTGGCAGACTACACTCCTTTGAGATCATTATGGGGAACTCTCAGGCGTGCAAGTTTTACTCACGATGTTTTCCTTCGCCGTTGAATCATGTGATATTTACACCGAGTTGCTCATACTTCACATCTAGTCTAAAAGTGAATTTTAAACTAACTATAACCTACTAGGTAAAAAAGTAAAATTAAAAATTTTAAAATCCCCCCGACACAAAAAATAATCTCTAAAAACTAACAAATAATATTTTATACCTATATATAATTATTATCGTCACATATATTATGTAAGTTCAAATATTTTTATTTTCCAAGTGTCGTCGTCGCGTCGCGGGACCGCTAAAGTTTATAAAGTATTTTTCCAACAGCTAATTAATTATTACGAATTACATTTAGGTACGAGCGATCTTAAGTTTCATGCATATATTAATAGTCTACGCTCTACGTAATGCCGCGCGCGACACGTGAGGGCAGACGAAGTTGACGGTTGTGTCGATTTTGCGAATTTTTCGGAGTAAATTATTTTGTTGCAATCTGCGACTACACCTGTTTTTCTCACTTAGCGGTCCCCCGACGTGACGACGACACTTGGAAAATAAAAATAATTGAACTTACATAATATATGTGACGATAATAATTGACCGAGCGAAGCGAGGTCTCTGAGTTAACTAGAGCGATTTGCACTTGTCCGTCCGTCCGTCCGTCCGTCTGTCAGAGCCTTATAACTTTTGAATTACTGAACGTAATCACTTCAAATTTAGATATAATATGTAAACCGATGGCCTCCAGCCGAAAATGGCTTAAAAAGTTATAAAAATCTTTATTTCAGGGGGGCTCTCATAGAAGCGAATGCGAAGTAAAAAAAAAATATCGCGTTACATAAAATTGTTACGTATCATTTTAAAGATAATTTTGAACTGAGTACAAAAATATTTTTTTTTTAATTTTTCCCTTAAAATTGACGAAATGGGGGGCTTTCAAAGTGGCGATTTTATACGCTCGCTTGAAGACGCTCTCTAGGAAAATCCGCTATGGATTTTCAAACTGATTTTATGTTTTTAGGTCACTTATATCCTGTACTTGAACAACAAATACTAAAATTATATGAATATTATAAAGAAACGAGATTATTTAATTTTTAATGTACATCAGTAATTCATATCGCATCAACATAGCTTCACAATAATGCTAATAGATGGCGCAGTCAGTAACTATTCCCATGGAACTACGAGTTACGACTAACGACCTATCCCAAAAACAGTTTTGCGTCGACCATTATTATTTAGTTACTTATTATAATACAATAATTGTATTGTAATTTTTTTTGTACCATATTATTCAATTAAAATTATTTTTTAGTTAAATTTTAGTTAAATATTGTATATTTTCTATTCGCGTCGATAGATGACGATTTGTACAGATGCCCGTAACCCGGTTTCACTCGTTAGTACCTACATAATAATTCAATGTTTTCACTAACGTTCCCTAACCTTTACGGGCTACCTATAATAAGTTAGGTGATTGATGTTTTCTGTCAACTTATTTATCACGATCCTGTACGGGACACCTAAAAGGATATTGGGACGGATGTTAGGACTTAGGATTGTATTTAGGAGCTACCTACGTTAAGAGACTCCTACTTAGGGGATGATTTAGGTATGTTTGGTGAAAACGGGCATAATAATAATGTCAGTTTTGGTTATCATATGTATCGATTGAATGAATAATCATGGGATACCGTTACCGCGAGGTCTCAGTTCGGGGCGAACCACTAGTTATATATAGGTATAAAATATTATTTGTTAGTTTTTAGAGATTATTTTATGTGTCGGGGGGTTTTTAAAATTTTTAATTTTACTTTTATTTAGTCCTTTTTAAAGTAATGGTATAAATATGAGGAAGGTATTTATAGTGATTTGTTAGCGCAGTGGTAATTGAGCCTAATTGATCCCATTTAATTACCCACCTTCGAAATCTAAACCTTACTCTAACATGTCATATTCAAAGTCATGGTTACCTTACCATGTTCTTTCAATATCATTGAAGCAATACGGTACCTTTAGAATCGATAGGACATATGGAAGGTAGTCAGATCACCTCATCAACTATTAAAGAGCTGATGATCTTCAAACGGCTGATCAGGTCATGGTTACCTTACCATATACCTACTTTCAATATCATTGAAGTAACACGGTACCAAATTTCGAATCGATAGGACATATGGAAGGTAGTCAGATCCCCTCATCAACTATTAAAGAGCTGATGATCTTCAAAGGGCTGATCAGGTCATGGTTACCTTACCATATACTTTCAATATCATTGAAGTAACAAGGTACCAAATTTCGAATCGACAGGACATATGGAAGGTAGTCAGATCCCCACATCAACTATTAAAGAGTTGATGATCTTCAAACGGCTGATCAGGTCATGGTTACCTTACCATATACTTTCAATATCATTGAAGTAACACGGTACCAAATTTCGAATCGATAGGACATAATATGGAAGGTAGTCAGATCCCCTCATCAACTATTAAAGAGTTGATGATCTTCAAACGGCTGATCAGGTCATGGTTACCTTACCATATACTTTCAATATCATTGAAGTAACACGGTACCAAATTTGGAATCGATCGGACATAAGGAAGTTAGTCAGATCCCTTAATCAACTAGAAAAGAGCTGATAATCTTCAAACGGCTGAACAGATTTTCATGAAACATGGCTAAGAACACTCGGGATAAAATTATCTATGACACAGAAAAAACTAAACGAAAATCGGTTCATCCGTTTGGCGGCTACGCTACCACAGACAGATACACAGATACACAGATACACAGACAGACACGTTAAACTTATAACACCCCTCTCTTTTTGCGTCGGGGGTTAAAAATTAGGTAGTTATACAGTATATAGAGTTTATTTCAAATCCGTCAAGAGTCAGTATGAACTAGAACGTTGTTGTAATGTTCCCACCTGTAATGTATTTCCATGAATTTTCCTCATATTTCTCCTTTATGGTTAGTTTAAATTAAATATTCCAGTAAGTAAATTGTACATTTTCCCGTACCTATACATCGTAATTTCGTTTCCTGCAGAATCTTGCAAATCATAACAAATACTTTCCTTGCAGAAACCCGTAATTTGTGTTTTAATACGACTTTGTGTGTATATTAGGTTGATATAGGTAGGAATATAAATGCTCTGTCATGCACAGAGCCTCCGTTTTGTAAGTTAGTATTTCCCCGACATTTTACCATTTATTTTGTTCTACCTACATAAAACTACTTAGGTCGCTATCACACGGCTCTTTATTAAAAAATTAAATGTTTCAAATCTTTAGAATGTCATAAATGAAATTGCTTCATACTGATTTCGCACAACTCAAAAAAACCCGGTTCTCTAGACGAAAAAGGCTATTTCTGAATCTTTTGTTAGCAAAGTTATGAAACTCGATTTTATTTTATGTCAAATATGTTGAGAGTTGTGACCTGAAAAGAATATAGAGTTGCATAACTTTAATAACAAAAGATTCAGAAAGATTTTTTTTGTCTAAGCAACAGAGACATTAATTTTTTATTTATTCTGTGTCTAGGTGTGCAATTTGTATCTCTACTTATTAGTTAATGTTTATACATTATTTTTAGAATTATTTCTAAAAATAATTATAATTGCTTAAACACAACTCGGAAATGTCAGTGGACCAGAATGAAACCCGCGACCCCCCAAATAGAAGAACGCAGTCCCCGCCACTAGGCTATCACTGCTAATGTAATGTAATGAGCTGTATTCAAATTCAAAATTCAAAATTATTTATTTCATGTAGGCCAACCTGTGGCTCTTATGACATGTCATGATTCTACCACCGGTTCGGAAAGCGGATTCTGCTGAGAAGAGCCGGCAAGAAACTCAGCAGTTGCTCTTTTCAAAATAATCATTTTACAATATTATTATACAGCTATTACATTGTAATAAGTTTTTTTATACTATCTTGTGGTCAGCCGGATGCCATGCCGATTTAACCCATGCAACTTTGTTAGAATAGAATAGAATATAATATTTCCACCATGAGGTGAGGTTCCAAGAAAGCGTAGGTACTACAATTCAATTCATGTTAAGACGGGCAGACAGAAAGCAGCCCCATTCCCGCCGGTGGCACCCGTTCACGAGCATGACGCATGATCCAGCCGTTGCTTCGCTCGACCATATTTGAGGGAAAGTAACAAAGTAAACGTAAAGTCAGTAACCTCCTTGGTGCATCTAAGAGGCAGTATCAATTTAAGCTCGACCACAATGGTCCCACAATGTTGTGTCCAATTAACTCGAGATGTGTATCGGATACGCGGGCGGGGACAAGTTAAACTCTATTAACTGATAAGCCCTTATACGATCTTAGGACGGTCTTATTTAAGCTCACAGTTTCGAGGCAGACGACTACCGGAGAGGTATATTAATTATAATCATTTCACTAAAACGTAGTGAATTAGATAGATACTCTTTGGAAGAGACTGCTTCTTATCGTAGTTTGTATACCTAAACATCTTTTACACATAAACGAAAATAATTTTATTATCAACCCAAAATTCAAATAGATTCGATACAATATGTTTTTTTTTCGCGAATGACCTAAATTTTATAGCCAGTCACTCCCACCTAAGCTTATCTCATGTCGTTGGGTTAAAATCCGTCAAATCCGTTTAGACGATGTTTAGATGTTTAGACCACATGAGGTTTAGACTAACACAGCGCGCACCGTGCCACAATAATAGAGATACGTTAAATTTGAAAAACAATAGGCACCCTCCTTCGGCAGTCGGGTATAAAACCAGCCTTCTCAGTGTTGGTGATAATATGTACCTACTTATATTTTTCACGACAGTAAAAATTTGTTTAATTAGAGCGGAAGGATAAATATTGTAAAATGTACTAAACTGTGAATTAGGGAGCGGGCGTTGACACTTGACCCTCATGTAAATATTCAAAGGATGTCGCGTTCATTAGCACAAGCTAGGCGGCCTCAGCAGCTCTAATTATGGCTTCCAACACTTTATGAGACTATTATTCTTTTAAGAATACTAGCAATCTTGAACATAAACAACGATTACTTTTACGCAGCAATGGAGCAACGAATCGACGGGAATTTTTGCATGGGTATAATTATTGAGGAACTGGAGATGACATAGGCTGCTTTATATCCCGGGAAATAAAAAGGAGCCCACAGGATTAATAAAACTTAACTCCACGCAGATAAGTTACAATAAAGAACTTGTTAAAGCAAACTGTATGAATACCGAATACATTCTATTGAAATTCAAGACACATCGTAGCTGAACGAACCGCTAGAATATTTTCTCCATAAATTCAATATGACATGATTACAAGATTGTGTAGGTACCCTTTTTTCGGAACTCTTTGATATGGGTAAGTATCTCTGTATTTTTATTTTCGCTAAATTTTGAACATGCTTTTTATCGACTACGGCAAAGCCAAAAGAAAGTGTTATGATTTTAGCTATGTAGATGTGTTTATAAAATATAAACCTATAATACAATAAATAACTGGTATCCCTAAGTTTGATCTGGCAACACTTTTGGCGGCCATTTGCCTCTTCCCCACGAACAACCAAGCACCAACCAAGCGAGAAGCACCACAATGTAAAATAGTAAGTAAAGTTAAATACCAATCAATAAAAGACAGTAAATTGCATTGTTTATTTTCTAACACAGTGTGTCTATTAACGCATGTTCCACCGTAGCGTCTAAACTACCGATTTTGATGAATCCGGTGTCAATCGATTCGTTATTATGATGAGCTGAATGTCGATTACATAAAGAAATCAATAAGAAGGATGTTTCGCCTAATTTCCCGTAGTCGGGCAGTTTTAATTACATTTTCTTTTGAGACATTTGCAGGTTTGAAAAATAAACAGCCGAAAAAAACATGGCAGTTATTGCTACAGATAACATTATACTACTGTTACCATTAGCGTGGCGGTGACGTGAACCTATAAGATTTTCCTTCACCAAAAATCGCTGAACAGGCTGAAAGAAAATTACACTTTAAATTTCATTTATTTAAGTATCATACTCATACTAATATTATAAATCAATCACGCCGCAACAGAGCTACGGATCGACGTGGTTTTTTGCATAAATTGTAAAACTCACTGTACTCGTCTCTCCGTAACTCGTCGATCGGTAGCTCTGTTGGGGCGTGATTGATTTATAATATTAGTATGAGAATGATTTGGGCGAGTTATTTTTTTTTATTTGAATCAATCAAAAGGTAGTAGGTGGTAGGTACCATTTATATTTACTTACAATAAATCCAGCCAGCTAGAAACACTAGTAAACTAAAACCCAACACAAAAACAACGATCTCTCAACTCAAGATTTGATTCCCACACTAATCTTCTAACTCTCGAACACAATAGGATATTCACGTTAACATAAGACTCTCGATAATCCGGTTAGAACCAAGTAACCATAGAAACTGGAACATGTAGTATCCTTGACACGGCCGACCTGCTGAGGCTTTGTATCATTACCTACTCGTAAATATTTTAAGAACTCGTGGAACGCCTACCAAGTGTGGGAATTATAAATACGATAATAATTGGCTGACAAAAAGTTTAGCCAACAGTTTCACTATGCCAATCATACATCTCAGCAATTAAATATCACATGCTTCAACGGTGAAGGAAAACATTGTTAGGAAACCTGCACGCCTCAGTTCTCAAAGGTGGGTGAATTCTGCCAATTTGCGTTGGGCCAGCGTGGTGGAATTGAGCCTATACCTAAGTAACTCTTCCCTGAGGTCTCCTCTTAAGGAGACCTACGCTAGTGAATAGTGAGCCGTTGAAAGTACTGAATTTTTCTTTATAAACATATTGTACTACCACTTATTTTATTTGGGGTACCTTATACCTAGTTCAAACAAATCTTACAATTCGAGAGCGTATTGCTGACTCACAAAATAATTTCGTGTCCAAATTAATATCAAGTATCCATTTCGTTACTCTGATTTCTCACGGTTACATAAGTAACTCATAAATGAACACTTTCCTATCCGACATCATGGTTTTGCGCTTTCGACTTTTATGACTTGTGGATATTACACTCGTGAGTAGAAGATCTTAGAGATTTAATGACTTCATCAGACACGTTGATGTCTTTACTATAGCATACCTAGTATCTATCGAATTGTAAACTTGTTTTGGAAAGACCAACCACCGAGTTTCTTGCTGGTTATTTTCGGCAGGAAGGGCGTTCCGACCCAGTGGTAGACTCATCGACGATTCAAAAGCACTTGTAAAAAAGTTTATTTGAAAAAAAAAAACCTTTCTATTCTATTTTATTCTATTCTTCGCAGGCAAAAGTCGCGGACAAAAGCTAGTCTTACTAATATTATAAATGCGAAAGTTTTGTTTGTTGGTTTGTCCTTCAATCACGTTGCACTGCGACACAAATATGGATCAACGTGATTTTTTGCATGGGTATAGTTGAGGCCCTGGAGAGTGACATAGGCTACTTATTATCCCGGGAAATCAAAGAGTTCCCGCGGGAATCTAAAACTACATCCACGCGGGTGAAGTCGCGGGCATCAGCTAGTAATTAATAGAATCTTCAGTGGCCTATAAATCATACAACGGGAACAAATGATATTCCCAACCCAGAACCCTAACGAATAATTCATGTGCTCAGGGTAGCAGGTTTATTTTATCCATACGACTCGACTTATGACAAATCGCCAAAATAAAAAGATTTATTATTATTACCTAATACAAAAATAATTATTACCCGGAGAAAGCTACAACTTTTAGAAGATAAAATGGGTTTATTTATGTGTTATGGTGTATAGCTAAAATAGACAACTCGTCTTTTCTAGACTTCTACTTCTAGTTCAGAATGAGTTTTTGGCGTAGGAAGCTTTGAAAAAAAAAGATTAAAAAAATTATCCTTACTAATATACACAAATAATAAATTTCAAAATTTTTTGTGGTAAATTGGTTTTTCCTATCATGGGGCAAAGAATTGATTTGATTTTTTAAATAGGTATAGTAGAGGACCTGAAGAGTGACAAAGCCTACTTTTTATCCTAGAAAAACAGAGGGCTCTCACGGGAATTTTTATAAACATAGGTCTACGCGGGCATAAATTAGCTTACAATAATTTGTGATTTAGAAGGTCGAATAATAACAAAATTTTGTGCCAAATTCCTCATAGTTATACAATTTAAACTCCAGACACTCTTTCGGCATTTTACGGTTTGTTAGACACGTCCATGTCAATGTCGTGTCGAAAGTCGTATAATGTAAATAGAGTGCCAAATGTTGCGAGTTCGCTGACCCTCGATAAACACGAGTCGCGAAACTCGATAGCTCTAAATAATTTTGATACACCAAGTTCGGTTGAGGAGAACAGTTATAAAAAGGCCGGCTGCATATTTTATCACATATTTTCTGTAAGAAAACTTTCTGTCTTGTGCTTCCTGCGATTGGGTTCCAGCAAAATTCTGATGGTGTGCCCAAACTAGTAAAAAATTAGTGTCAAAAAATTAGTCAAGTAGAGGCTACATTATATCCCGGAAATATTTAGGGTTATCTTTCGAAAAAATAACAACAATACAGGCTTGCCACTGAAATGATATTGACAAAATTAGCCACAGAGATAGCTTGCATCTCGGAGAAGGATAGGTACAGGCTCTTTTTTATTCCAGAAAATCAAGAATTCCACAACACCACAATCTGCGCGGACGAAGTCGTTGACATCATCTAGTGAATGAATAAATACTCTAAGATGGAAAAGCGGTAATCCGGAAATACACTTTTGTAGCTTCATCGGTTTCTAGGCGACATCTTACAAGAACGCAAATCGCTTAGCGGTAGGCTTTGCTCGTAAGCTGAAGGGTAAAGTTACCGT
Source organism: Oeneis ivallda (assembly GCA_029955525.1). NCBI lineage: Eukaryota > Metazoa > Arthropoda > Insecta > Lepidoptera > Nymphalidae > Oeneis > Oeneis ivallda. Next base: position 6,278,078 of record JARPMR010000020.1, on the reverse strand, counting down.
GCCAGAGCCTCTCACAAGGTGAAATTTAAGACCAAACCATTTTAATATAAGTACCTACTAGTATAAGACGTTGGTAATATATCATATCCCCAGGATATTATGTAAAGAATAAAAATTATGCAAATAAAATAGGTAAACATGCATTTTTTAATTTTTATTCTTTATATAACACAACAAAATGTAACACTCATATTTTTAGGGTTCCGTACCAAAATGGTAAAAATGGAACCCTTATGGTGAGACTTTCTCCGTCCGTCCGTCCGTCCGTCCGTCCGTCCGTCTGTCACAGTCGATTATTTCAGTAACTATTAAAGCTATCGACATGAAATTTGGCATAGTTGTGTATAATAGTAGCCCAACATCATTGAAATAAAGAAAAATCGAAAATTATTTTTAGTTTTATTTAAAAAGGGGGAAAATCGGGGGTTTGAAATCTAAAAGTAAAATAATTATACCGAGTGGGGTATCATATGAAAGGCCTTCACTTGTGCATTCTAAAACAGTTTTTTATTTATTTCTATATATAATAGTTTTTGAGTAATCGGCCAAAATGTCGAAAAAAATACCGTTGCCCCCCCCTTATCTCCGAAGTTTACCAACCGTAAAATCTGAAATAATTATGGTCAATAGAGGTTTATGTATATTTTACAGGAAAAATAAAACCAACGCTCTAACTAGCATAGTTTTTTTATATTAACAATAAACCTCTACAAACAAAGTTAACGATAAATAAGCAAATTAATATAATATTATCGTTTTACTTTTACTTTTGGAATACGGAACCCTCGGTGCGCGAGTCCGACTCGCACTTGGCCGGTTTTTATAAAATGTGTAAATTACATAAAAAAGCTTTTTAAAACTGTCATTCCATTTGGAGTATTTAAACGCCGCCATTTTGCGCACTTTCAAAGCATGACATATCTGGCGGTGCACATATAGATTGTAATTATTCCCTATACCTACCTTTATTTATTGACGTCATATTTCAGCATTTTGTTGTAACTTGGTTGTAACCTTTTGTAATCTTACAAATGTTATAAATGCGAAAGTGTGTCTGTTTGTTGGTTTGTCTTTCAATCGCGCTGTAACAGAGCTACGATCGACGTGAATTTTTGCATGGGTATACTCGTAGTTGAGAGAGAGTTACATTGGCTACTTTTATCCAGGAAAATCAAAGAGTTTGCGCGAGATTTTAAAAACTAAATCCACGCGGACGAAGTCGCGGGCATCAGCCAGTTTTGAGTATCACATAATTAAAAGTAAAATTAGGTACCACCATAAAATATTTTCAAGAAAAATTCCTGTTAGGTATATTTACAAAATAATAAACCTAATTTTTCTTTCTATATCAATCAACGCAGTAAATATTGAAGAAAAATAAAATTAATGGGTCTGAAACATTTCAATAACAGGCATAAATTATTGCGAACGAAAATATTCGAATAAGTGAAAAGAAAATCTCGTTACGAAACATTTCAATAACAGGCATAAATTATTGTGAACGAAAATATGCGAATAAGTGAAAAGAAAATCTCGTTACGAAGAACTTCTACTGAGAAATGAAGTGTTATCAATAAGTTATAAAAGCGACCTTCGAAAAATATTCGTCTAAGAAGGTTGAAGAAAGATGGAACTTGAGACTTGCTACGAATAATTGTATAAAGAGCGAAGCAAATCATCATCATCATCAGCAACCCATCAACGGTTCACTACTGAGCGCAGGTCTCCTCTCAGAGAAGGGTTATAGGCTGTAGTCCACCACGCTGGCCCAATGCGAATTGGCGGACTTCACACACTTTCGAGAACATTATAGAGAACTCTCAGATGTGCAGGTTTTCTCACGATGTTTTCCTTAACCGTTGAAGCAAGTGATATTTAATTGCTTAAACGCACTTGACTCCGAAAAGTCATAGACGCGTACCCGGGACCGAATCTGCGACCCCCCCTTATAGGAGAGAGACCTGCACAGTAGGCCATCACTGCTTTTTAAGTCGTCACTAAAAGAATACTTAGCAGCTGATTTCCGCTAGCACAAATCACCACAGTCATAATAATAATTATTTATTAATTGCGTACCTACCATTTATGTTCTAATCTATATAAATAAAAATCAATGTTTGTGTGCCTCTATGCGTTCCGAAAGCATTGATCAGATTGTGATGAAACCTTGGTAGAGTGTTCTGGGGACGCCTTCGAGGGTTCTTGGTCCAAAAAAAACCTATAATATAATTTCTTTATACTTTACGTGGCCTTGCATTTGCAACGCATGCCGGGAACAGTTCTTCTTCTTCTTTCTTCTGAGCTGGTTTCCACACGTAAACCGTGATGGTCTGTTGTGTGTGACCAATCGCCGGGAACAGTTATTTAATCATACTAATATTATAAATGCGAGAGTGTGTTTGTTGGTTTGTCCTTCAATCACGGTGCAACAGAGCTACGGATCGACGTGATTTTTTGCATGGATATAGTTGAGGAACTGGAGAGTGACATAGGCTACTTTTTATCCCAGAAAATCAAAGAGTTCCCGAGGGACTTTTAAAAACTAAATCCACGCGGACGAGGTCGCGGACATCAGCTAGTTATTATTAAATAGAAAATTTATTCTAGATGCTTGTATTGTAAAATTTGTTTTTTTTAATAATGCCACTTTTCTATTTAACCGACGATATAATTATGTTGGCCATACTAGCAGTGTCCTCCACCTGTCAACAGTGAACTCTATGACATGGAACGGATGTAGTGGTCCAAGATCCCAGTGCCGCCAGACCTAAGTTATTTTCTCAGCAATTATTTGTGTACGATAGAGTACTGTTCGAATGTCCTTTCAGTATATGCGTACCAGCTAGATTGTGCCGACGGCCAATTTCCAGATACCAGGTGCTAAAGGTAGGTAAAAACTAGAATAACTTATCTTAAATTCTCAGGGCTGATTTTCATATATGTTTTAAAGAATATTGTAAAAATTAATTAATTAATACTGCCAGACGCTTACCGCCGGCGGTTACTTTAGCCAGACGCTTTGAAGCTCCCAAAAAAATATATAATTTAAGTTAACTTATATTCTCAGTTCTGATTTTTATACATGATACTCAGGGAACTATTGCGATATTATCTGTAAGCTGCCAGACCTATTGGAAGGGTCAAACATCCCCCCAGACACACATTATGCGTCCCCATATGTATGAGCGCTAGAACATGATTCACTTGTTTAAGTGTGTGAGAGATAATATCATCATACTATGATATTATAAATGCGAAAGTGTGTTTGTTGGTTTTTCCTTCAATCACTCTGCAACAGAGCTATGGATCGACGTGATTTTTTGCCTGGGTATAGCTTAGGATCTAGAGAGAGAGAGAACTATTGCAATATCTTCTGCAAGCTATACCCAGGCAAAAAATCACGTCGATCCGTAGCTCTGTTGCAGAGTGATTGAAGGACAAACCAACAAACACACTTTCGCATTTATAATATTATAGTATGATGATATTATCTCTCACACACTTAAACAAGTGAATCATGTTCTAGCGCTCTTACATATGGGGACGCATAATGTGTGTCTGGGGGGATGTTTGACCCTTCCAGGTCTGGCAGCTTATAGATAATATCGCAATAGTTCCCTGAGTATCATGTATAAAAATCAGAACTGAGAATATAAGTTAACTTAAATTATATATATTTTTTGGGAGCTTCAAAGCGTCTGGCTAAAGTAACCGCCGGCGGTAAGCGTCTGGCAGTATTAGTTAATTAATTTTTACAATATTCTTTAAAACATATATGAAAATCAGCCCTGAGAATTTAAGATAAGTTATTCTAGTTTTTACCTACCTTTAGCACCTGGTATCTGGAAATTGGCCGTCGGCACAATCTAGCTGGTACGCATATACTGAAAGGACATTCGAACAGTACTCTATCGTACACAAATAATTGCTGAGAAAATAACTTAGGTCTGGCGGCACTGGGATCTTGCTCTATAGAGAAATTGTATTGAATATACCTACTTTGTCATTGACAAACAATAATAGCAGCACCCAGTATACTTAGGTACCTATCGGTAGTTCCTCCACGCAACCCTCCTCACATGTCGCGGCCTGGTTTCCGCCGGTCAAGGCGTTAGGTAGGTGCGGCTGTCCTTGATACTTCACTTTACTTTACCTATAGCGTGATACAGCGACCTAGCGACTTCCCGGTATTATGCCTAACAAGTGCCTAACTATTAATGCCTGTTTACACTCGATTTTATGACTAGCTGATGCCCGCGACTTAGTCCACGTGGATTTAGTTTTTAAAATCCCTCTTTGATTTTCCGGGATAAAAAGTAGCCTATGTCACTCTGCAGGTCCTCAAACAATGCGAAAAATCACGTCGATCCGTAGCCCTGTTGCGGCGTGATTGAAGGACAAAACAAAAAACCAGCAAACCAACAGACAAACACACTTTCGCATTTATAATACATATTAGTAAGGATTGATGAGTTTAGAGTCTACTTAACTTAACCTACGCATTTTCATAAGGTACCTAGGCACAAATACATAGTAGTACAGGTACAGTACAGAAGATTCACACTGCAAAATAAGTTGAAAATAGTGACTCTTGCTACCACAAAATAAAGTGCAATTCATGTCGCATAGCGCTAACATATATAGAGTCATGTTCACCTCCAAGTTGCCTCTCTTTCTATCGCGTTTACTCTTATCCCTTCGCGCTACTTTAGCTTTATACCTAAAATGCGGAGTAAATAATTCGGTACCTAATACCTCTCAAAAATTTAATTTCAATAAAAATTTTAATGAATTATTCTCCGTTTGCCGACCCTTGTTCTTAGGGCTTCGCGGAAAATATTTGCTTCGAAATTGCTTTCTCTTTCGCGGATTATAAAAAGCGGAAAACGTGCCGCTTGTTTTTCACGAATATCGTAAAAAACAGACTATAAGTGCTGTTTCAATGTAGTTACTTGTTTTATTGCAAAACCTTTTGATTAGTTTGTTTTCAGGTATGTTTTTCGTGCCTTAATTGCTGGTCAGATAGATAATTTTAATTAAATTTTACACCTAATATAATTTTTAATCCTTATTTAATGCTACTCGACCTGAAACCTATCTCTCTACGAATCTTTACTCCTAACACACTTTTCATCACGAAAATGGAAATAGTTTTCCGTATAAAATTATGAAAACATTAACAAACACTTATAATGTACCTGAAATAGTCCAGTCGACAGGTAGAAAAAAGTGGGGTTAGGTGAAAAATAGTCGGAAGTAAATGAAACTTTGGGATGTTGTTCAGGGATGGTTAATAATTATTTTTTTAGTGTAGTTAATAATAAGTTTTGGACCTCGAGGAACCTGTGCTAAAAAAGGAGAGTGGGGGGGAATACCGCAAAATTTTCAACTTTTCTCCGGTTTTTCCTCAATAACTTTTTTCCCTTAAATCCTACGGCAAAACCTACGGCGTTGTATTTCCTATAATTTTGATAGCACAAAAATTTTTGTACATCAATTCGTTACCCAGTTATGGCTTCGGAAAAAAGGTAATTGTTCAGAATCCTAAAGTTTCATTAACTTTTTCCATCTGAAACTACATGTCGACTGGACTAAAATTGATGATATTGGTTTAAAGTTTTAAAAATACCTATAAATTAAATTATATTAAATTGGCAAGTAAATTAAATGTAAATTAAAAGTACAATAAAAGAAAATAAATAAAAACTTACAAGTAGCTACCATGAAGGAAATTAAAAAAAACTCGTCGCAAAAACAACTGGCTTATTGAGCAGCGCCTGCAAACAAAAGAAACAAAAAAAATAAAGCAAAACATAAAAAAAACAATAAATAAAAACAAAATATAAAAATCAAGTTTTTTAAAAGATTATATTATTTATATTAGCTAAGCTGAACTTGACTAATATTCTCCTCTCCCTTGTATTATATTATGTAGAGAACTTGTATTAGCTTAGGAGTGGGTAAAACAATACAGCAACGGGCGGGGATCGAACCTACGACCTTTCAGTTTTCAGTCCGCGCCTTTAACTATTGGGCTATTGGGGCTTATAATTTATATTATTTAGTAACGAATGAGTCTGATATCATAGCAACGCGAAAACTAACTCGTAATAAATGAAGTTTGTACAGTTACAAATCGTTTAGCTTATTAATATTTGTATTAGTAGGTATGTACTGAGTACATAATATTCATGACATTCAACAAATAAGTAGATATGGAAGAACGTTTGTCAAATAAGATTATAAAGGTAATCAAATTCTACTTGTGAACCCTTCATCATTCCATCTCAGCTCATCGCTGAAACAAAACTTTCAAAACAAAAAATTGCAGGTCTCCTCTCGAATAAGATGGACTTCACAAACCTATGAGAACATGATAGAACTCTCAGGCATGAAAGTTTCCTCGCGATGTTTTCCTTCACCGTTTGACCCCTAAAGCCTTCGAAATAGCCTAGAGGTTAACTGACTGTATAATATTAGTAACTCAAGTGCGGAAACGTTGCCCTAGTTATAAATAAACTGAGTTAGTAAACAATTAAATCTTAATAGGCTATTTGACTACCTTTAGAAAATCATCTTAAATTGTTAATAATGCTATGCTGAAGCTAACAAAACATATATTTCGGCATAATTGTCATTATTTTTCATAAAAATCGAGAAATAAATTCAAAAAAATAAATTGCCGCCGAAACGTTCCATTTGCTCTCATGACGTAACAGTTCACATTTCAAACAATGACAATTTTATAATATGTGTTTAGGCCGCGTGTCGCATACTATTTGGTATTTAATAAAATAGTAACGATGAAAAACAGACGAAATTAGCCTATTACGCCGCACAAACACGTCGAAATGTATTGACAAAATGAGAATTCCATAGGTGGTGTGGACTGTGACGTCATTCGAGATCACGGAACGTTTTCGATCACGTGACCATGGCCAGAATTATAGCAATTTTATTTAATGTTTTCTAATTAAATAAAGCTTTATTTTTTAGTTTTGTCGTATGGAATAATGTTTTTAGATAATAATCTTTTAGGATGACACCAGTTGAAACGATATTTTTATTATAGTCAAATACCCTATTATTATACAAGTATACCATAATCGAGGAAAACTTTATTCAAACCACAACAAGTTGGAACAACAACGTTTCTAAGGCTTCGTAAGTTCGCAATCGCAACATTGTTTCGTGTGTCACCCTCAGGCTTGCTTGACAGAATCTTTGAACATTTGAAAATTCTGGTAGAAATTCTCTAAATTAATGAAAACCGCATCAAAATTAATTTCGTAGGTAGTTTAGAAGAAGTAAGCGGACAAATAAATATAAACAGATAGCTACTAATAAAATAAATTTTAGTTCACGTAGGCATATAAAATAACAGTCAAAATTAAAAGAAAATAAATATAAATAAATATGCTTTGAGGATTATAATATACTTCTAAGCTGTACTGAAAAGTTATTTATAACATGACACAGGACACTGGCGGAATTATCCCTTTTGATGGTGGGAAGTGAGAACGTGTTCAGACATTATGCAGGGATTCTCTTTTTATAGCATCCGGGCGAGTGCAGCTAAAAGGGCATTAATACGTATTTTACATTACTGAAATAACTAAAATTAATTAACAAAAAATTACGATTTCGGAAACGTAAAAAAATACTCAAATAAAACCGCTTCCGATTAAAATTAAAATGATTATGATGATTACAATTAATAAGATTTTGGGACAGTGTTCGAAAAAGCTTTCTATAGAGCAAATTTTTCCAGTAATTTTTCTATTTCATAAGAAAAAAATCAAAGATCCAAAAAGTAAAAGCATGAATTCATATACCTAAATTCATACAGCACCTTCAGAATTCTTACCTATAGTATGATAGTATGTCATAAAAAACATATCATTATGGTAATAATGTTCTTAAACAACAGTTTAATAGCGCCATAAGCAATATGAACGAGTCTAATGTTCTCTAAGGGGCAATTAATGGTCTCCTAATGAGGAAATACGAGCACTTGACTACCTCTTGTAATCGTCGTGTAACGTATGTATCACTAAAGTTAAAGTTAATTTTATTATAGAAAACTTAAATTATCTAAGTATATATATATAAAAATCAATTGCTGTTCGTTTGTCTCGCTAAAACTCGAGAACGGCTAGGCCGATTTAGCTGATTTTGGTTTTGAAATGTATTACGACAATAGTCCAGGGAAGGTTTAAACGGTGAAAAAAAGTAAAAAAAAATGACATAATACCTACGCCGCAAGAGAGTTTCGGATCGACATGATTTTTTGCATGGGTATAGTTGAGGACCTGGAGACTGACATATATGCTACTTACCATCCCGGAAAATCAAAGAGTTCCCGAGGGAAGGGATATTAAAAACTAAATCCATCCATCCAATAAACATCAGCTAGTAATATAGAAGAGAAAACTTTTTATACCAATAAACTTGTACTTCGAATTTCGAATTTGTCTAGTTAATTTATTTCTTGATTTATCCATGGGTTTAAAACCTACCTAAGAATTAGATAGTTTCCTGCTGCCATGCTTTTGCCACTCTCTATAATGCAGGCCCAGCATCAAGGTTTGACAACAGCTACTAATGATCACAATCACAGCCGACACACTTTATTTGGATAAAATGCATGCCTATCACAAGGCAAAAGTGTCTGTAATACTTTCAATTCTACAATTATAATATTTTTCTTAAAGTTTCCGAATAGATTTAGTTTAGTTGCCCTGTGTGAAAATGGGCCTATGATCCTTTAGTGAAATACAAGGACTTTTTGAAAGGAGATTGGCGAATTCCATAGAGTGTGCCCTTATGTGACTGAACACTGAACGCCCACGTTCACGAATCAAACTTCTCATACTTGTTCTAGTAAACCAGAGTAACAAAAAATTAATCAAAGTCTATCAAATAAAGTTGGGGAAAAAAAGATATTCACTTGTATTGACATATAACGGTTAATTATAATGTGACTAATTATATTTTTGATACCCATCTTCTAAAAATATGGAGTTTACACAGAAAAATACTCTGAAAAATATTAATTAAAATTAAATGTTTTCTGAATCTGACCGGTTTTAAAAACGCTGGGTCAAAATTCGCCAACCTCCTTTTTGGGCAAAGAAAAATTTTCGTTTAAAACTGCCTTTCACTCAACTTCAATACACGACTTTTAAGACGTTCATTTGTCGCAAAGAACGCACATCTAAATTGTTATGTGAAGTGGACATGATGATATATTCAACAAGGAAAAGTTTCAAGGAAACTCTATTTCCTACAGAATTGAGTCCAAATACAATTGTCTTCAGCCTCACTATGAGATACAGACGCGTTTTCCACCTAATTTATTATGAGGGCCGCCATAGATAAGTAGTCTTTTTGTATCTGCTCGAGATATGAGGGCAGGAAGCCAGGAACACAGAGAGAACTATTTTTAGTTCCTCATGACAAGCTTGTGGACTTTATTGGATATTTTAACCTAAATTTTTCGATTAAAAAGATCATAATTTGACAACACATTAAAAATATTGTCTATCATAAATTCTTATATGTAAACTATTCAACCAGTAAATTGAATTTCCTTTATTTGCTTGAATACCTACATGTACTGAATGGGTGGTATCCGTGACTTACGTTCGCGTGGATCCCTCGGGAACTCTTTGATTTTCCGGGATAAAAGTAGCCTTTGTCACTCTCCAGGTCCTCAACTGTAGGCCTACCCATGCAAAAAAAATCACGTCGATCCATAGCTCACTAGACGAACCAACAAACACACTTTCGCATTTATAATATTAGTATGATAGAGTTTCGATGTATCGGCCATTTCTGGCATTCAAATACTTATTAATTTTTTTTTATCTTAGTTTATACTTATTGTTATCATTAACATTATGAAATTTATTCAACTAGCATCATTAACACTTACAACTATTGTGCTTATAATGATAACAAAATTGAAAATAATAATGAGGAACAAGAAAAATAAACTACAAACTAATGGCGACACGGGGAAATCTGCTAAACGCATGGGTGCAGTGGACCCCGTTGAAAACCCACTTAGAATAGGAATAGAAAAGAGAAGTTTTTATTCAAATAAACTTTTACAACCTGCTTTTGAATCGTGAAGTGAATCCACCACTGCTGGACGCTGGTTCGGAATGGAACCGAAGAGAACCAGCAAGAAATTCAGCGGTTGCTCTTTTAAAAAAATGTGGCATCTATAAATCTCAGTGGCAATTCCTGTTATTATCAAGTATGAACCCTCTCATATTGACTAATTACTATACTCCGAAAGTATACTCTAATATAATAAGTATACTCCATAACATATACAAAATTATATAATATATATTATGTAGTCTGCACCTACATATATTTAGGTGCAGACTACACCTTAGCGAAGGATAAACATTTTCACAGTACACTTTCGCTGTTTGCCTATTTACAAAGCACTCCATTAAGATGGTTCAGCACCTAAGTATAAGTAGATATACATCTTGTACTCAGATGCATAAAATGTTATATGTATGTACTATGTACCTATTGGGCACTGGCGTAACCCTATTATCATCATAATTAGCAACCCATCAACGGCTCACTACTGAGCGCAGGTCTCCTCTCAGGCCATAGTCCACCACGCTGGCCCAATGCGAATTGGCGGACTTCACACACCTTCAAGAACATTATGAAGAACTCTCAGGTGTGCAGGTTTCCTCACGATGTTTTCCTTCACCGTTGAAGCAAGTGATATTTAATTGCTTTAACGCACTTGACTTCGAAATGTCAGAGGGGCGTACTCGGGATCGAGCCTCCGACCCGCCGAATAGGAGACCACAGTCCTAACCACTGACCCTATACTTCATTGCAATTTCCACGAAGATAAGCCACCTGCGCGGGAGATATTACAGTGCACAGGTGTGTGCGCAAACACAAGACGTGCGCTCACTGAACTCTCAAAGCGCGATGGGACGGAAATCTGACACGTCCGACGAATCGAAAAAGATGGCGTAGAACCGACGATGCAAACAAAAGTTCACTCTCTATTCCTTCACTCTCATAGTCCGATGGGACGGAAATACGACACGACCGTAGAAAAATAAGGCGCAGAATCGACTTCTTTACGTGCTTTGTGAGGGTGACAGTTGACACACCGCCAATTTCCTAACTCCGGGCTGGTACTGAGAATAATTTTTGGCTTTTTGGCAACCCGGGAATCGAACCCGGAATCTCGTCGATCTGCAGTCGAACATGCTAACTGTTCGGGGAATCGGACCTCTGAATTTTCGGAGTTATGTGCGTTTAAGCAATTTAATATCACATACTTCAACGGTGGAGGAAAACATCGTGTGGAAACCAGCACGCTTGAGAGTTCTCCATAATGTTCTCAAAGGTGTGTGAAGTCCACCAATTTGTATGGCCTATAACCCTTCTCTGAGAGAAGACCTGCTTTTAGAAGTGAGACGTTATACATAATGGGTTGCCAAATATAATATTATGTATATACTATAGGGAGGTAATTAAAACGCTCAAACATATTCTAACTTCTTTGATGTGTATTTAAAAGCCATCACGTGGCTGCAGCTTGACCAGTTCTGAGAACGAGACTGGGGATTATAACTTCATGAGTCATTAAGAGAGGATAAAAATACACTGATGCAACGCAGGTGCCCTGTTTAGGTTCATTGGTCATAATATTGATTTGATTTTCAAGGTTCAACGAATCTGTTAATTACCTATACCCAGCCAATAGCCAGTTGAATATAGAAAATGTCATAGTATTTGCTATGTTTCTTTCTTATTAATAAGGGCTAATTCCACCATCGTTGAATTACGTTTAACCGACGAATAAAGATGTTTGACAAATTTTTAATACAAACACTGTCAGAAAGCCTTTTCGACGTTTCGACACATTTCGACGACACACGGTCGCCTATAATTATTTTTTTCTTATTAAGATATGTACCTATAATTTAAATTTATTTTCACTGACATATTTTTAACTACTTATAGTTCGAAGAACAACTATGGTCTTGAAGATGAATGCACCTAAGGACCCCGCACTGGGAAGCGTAGGTAGTGCCGGCAAACTCCCCACTAGGTGGAACGACGACAACGCAAGAGTCACAGGGAGCCGTTGGATACAGACTGCGAAAGACCGAGAACTGTGGAAGTCTATGCAAGAAACTTTTGTTCAGCAGTGTACGTCTATCGGTTGATAAAGAAGAAGAATATGATTTTTTTCAAATACACTAAACATAATACTATAGTAGGTAAGTGTAACGTCTCAATTATGATGTTTTGTTTGTTAGATTTTTTTTTCAGGTGAAAAACCGTCAAGTTTCGCGCTGATTCTTTGCAGAAAAGCATTCTGAGCATTCTGAACTGGTATGAGGTTATAAACAAGAGCTAACAAGTAGATACAGAAGGCATCTGTACGTATTACTAGGTATAACATTTTGTTTTGAAAAGAGCTACTGATGAGTTTCTTGCTGGTACTTCTCAGCAGAATTTGCTATCCGTACCGGTGCCGGTGGTAGAGTCTCGACGTGTCATAAGAGCCACTTGTTGGCTTGAAATAAATAATTTTGATATAATTAATGAACGTTTTAATAATAAATGCTTGCGGGTGCGTGAGAATATTCAATTTCTTGGCCGGCTCACAGTTCCGCTGACTGGGTTTAGATGCACTTGTTTATATGTAAATAATCCATTTGAAACATCATTGCATTAGTTTACATTAGCATTCTACTCATTGGTGTGAAAACTATCAATAAGTAACGGTAGCGGTAATAGCCTAGTAGTTAAGACTTCGGCCATCTTTTCGGTGGGTCAAGGGTTCGAATAACAGTTACCGTACCTCTAACTTTTCGGAGTTAGGTCACTTGCTGTAACAGCGAAGGAAAACATTATGAGGGAACCTGTCTGCCCAAGGAGGGACTTCTTTTCTTTGTGCTTTAGGGCCTTCAAGTAAACTTTAACCATCGAATTTTGACTTAACAAATTGCCCATACAAAAACTGTCAGAAAGAAAACTTTATTCATACTTAGTATGTTCTAAAATATGTGAGAAGTCTGCCAAGCACTCGTTCAACAGGAGACAGGAACGTCTCAAGTAACTCACATAATAATGATGTAAAACTCTATAAAACGATCTGGCGTTCATTATAATTTATAATACCTACCTACCTATACCAATGCTATCGAATTTTAAATTACAGCCGTAAAAGCGCCGCATACATTAGTGCAAAATCCTGTTTAACAACTTTGTAAGGACTTAACAAGTATACCTACTCCATACTTGTTAAGTCAGTTTAGATATCTTTAAATGTAGCTGGTATTTTGCTTTTTTAAAATTTGAATTAGGTACTTACACAGGTTTAATCGATAACATGTAATGTACAAATAGATCCTATACCCGGTAATGAAAATTAGGTACACATCGAGCTTTGGGTATAGGGTTCGGTTTAGTAGAGCGTCGTTTCTGTCACTTGAAGCAGCAAAACGTCGCGGCAAAACATATTTGTGAAAGAGACGACGTTCTACAATGCCAAGGCTTTATGGTTATTTTTTTTTGCGGGGCTCTCAGGGGCAATTGCATCTAATAAGTTAGCCTGCGTCCATCTTAGACTGCAACGTCACTTACCATCAGGTGAGATCGCAGTAAAGAGCTATCTCGCCATCATGTAAAATAAGTCTAGTCAAGTCTCTTTTTTTGAAGAAAATTAGGGGTTGAATTCCATATTTTGAATTTCACAATTTCTTTAATTATCAAGTTTTAAGTCGGTTTTTGACTGGGTTTCCACGGCGCGGTTCGCTGCCCGCGCCCGCAGCGGTTGCGGGCGCGGGCAGCGGCCTCCGTAGAATGCAGATTTGTATGGAAAATGAAGTTTCAATTACCACGGCGCGGTTCGCGCCTGCGGCGGGCGCAGTACTAGTGGTACCGCAACCGCTGCGGGCGCGGGTTCGAACCGCGCCGTGGAAACCCAGTCTTAAGTTTAAGAATAATTTAATTCAGTCTCTAAAGAACTGAATGTTTATAAAAGTGACTAAGTTGTTTGGTAAGTGTACGCAAACTGTAAGCTCTTCACAATGTTAGTAATAACGGAAGTTAAACATGATACATAAAATGTCTAATGATATCATGATGACTGTATCATAAAGTAAGATTATCTAATGGAGAAATGAAATGGAGTTATTAATATTATAGCAGTTAAGTATCACATGCTTCAACGGTGAAGGAGAATATCGTGAGGAAACCTGCACGCCTGAGAGTTCTCCATGGTGTTCTCCAAGGTGTGTGAAGGTTGCCAATTTGCATTGGGCCAGCGTATGGTGACCTTTCTCAGGAGAGGAGACCTGTGCTCAGTAGTGTGCCGTTGATGGTTTGCTTGTGGTGTTGATTATCTACATAATGGAGGCATACAAACGTAAAATCGGATTTATTGAATGAGACAGCTAAATATAATTACACAAAACTTTCGAGTCGAGTAAAACCGTGGGACCAATTACACAATAACCAGACGTTATGACTTATGAGCTTGGTTGTTTAGAGGTGAACTTGTCTTTGTGCAGACGATGCGAAGTCTCTTTGTTGATTTTGTTTTTCATTTTTACCCACGATGGAACCGCTAAAAATAAAAAATAAAATACTTAAAATAGGTACCTACTCGTTACATGTTCTATTTTTTTGTACATTTTCCTGAAAACCTACTGGTTTAATATTAGTATTTTAGGTACAAATTAAATCATTTATGGACATTTTTAATTTTTTATTTAGTGTTAACCTACACTTAAGGAAATATCAGAATAAATTTATAAACGCCATGGTGTAAGAGGCTAACACACTCGGGCGCGATTCCCAAGATATGTGGGTTCGAATCCCGTTGGCTTCGGAATTTTTGATATATTATGTGTTTATGTTATTCATTTATGGACAGTTTCTTAGATATGTTTCACGGCTGGAGGCCGCAAGAGTATTATTATAGAGTAGGTATAGCAGAGGAGCCATTCTAAAATGTACCTGCTGGGCAGATTTTGATACAGTTTTTGCATTTATGAGGCATTACTTCGGAGGTATAATATGAGTCATTGTAGTGAATGGAAATCCATTAGTTACCCATTATATGAATTGTAAGGCTTGATAACTTAGCAGCTCGTTTTTTACACTAATACAGTTATCACGTTACATTGTAATAAAAGAGGGGCACATCGTTCGAAGAATTAATGGTCGTTGGGGTTCCAAGGTGCTGGAGTGGCGACCCCGCACCGGAAAGCGCAGTCAAGGCAGACCTCCCACTAGGTGGACAGACAACATCAGAAGAGTCACAAAGAGCCGCTGGCTTGTCCAGCAGTGGACGAATATCAGTTGATGAAGAAGGATATAATATAATTCTGTTTCCTCATGCTATGAAAATTGAAAATCCTAAGCTGTTATGTGGTAAGACAAAAAATATTCCATGTCACAAAAAATTTATTCCCTTCATTTTTTCGGGGATAGGTAAAAGCTATTACGGCCGCTACTTTTGTACACACATGCCCACTTTTTCTAAGAACTCGCACCAATTACTTAGGGACTGGACAGACAGGACTACAGGCTAGACGTCATGACAGCGAGATTTGTATTAAAACCACCGGCAAGGAGAACCAGCTAGAAACTCGGTGTGTGCTTCCCTTGAATTCTCTTGATAATAGTAATATTTATATTATTTTATTCAGGTATTTAAAACTTGATGTGCTATTGTGTAAAGCAAATCTAAAACCAGCGAGTTTAATTTGTACGCCCGTTTAACCTCAGAAAAAAAGAGGGGTGTTATAAGTTTGACGTTATGTACCTATCTGTGTGCGTCTGTTCTCTCGTAGCTCAATTATGAATGGACCAATTTTGATGCGGTTTTTTTTGTTTGAAAGCTGACGTAATCTATATATAATTTATATAGTTCAGTTCAGACGTTTGAATATCATCAGCTCATTTCCTATTTGATTAAAGCGTCTTACAAGCTTTCACTGGTGCTGATTGGTTTGAAATTTGGTGTACGGTTGGTGTTTGGTTTGGTGTACTTCGGATTATTTCCAAGGCATGGTAACCTTACGCTGATGCTGCAGCATCAAGTAGTCTGCGGGATACCCAACTCCTCAGCAACTTACAGCAGATAATAGAAAGTGTTTGGGCTCATTAGAATGGGCTCACTGAGTAGGTGTTAGATAGATGATAATCAAGGATCGAGGAGGAGGATGTGATGATGGAGCAGAAAACTGGGCAACAGGATGTCAGGTATAATATATTCGGCCATAATAGCCACATATTATGTCGTTTTAAATGTTCAATTTACACTTGTTCATTATAATTAGACTTATCTCTGCTCATGTGGCATACAATCCGACAAAACTGATTTCGATGCGGAGCCGCACCGCGCCGTCTGTCATCGCTCTAAGCTCAAAGCTCTTAAGGTTGAAGACAAGGGTCTGCCCGCGAAATTCAAATTTAATTTGGCTTTTCGCAATTTGTAAGCTAATACGACAAAGTACTGAGTTGGACGTGAGTTACTCACAAATTAGTCGATATTTTGATTAATTTCTTAAACTGGACACTTTCAAGTAAAAATTTCTATATAAACCTGTGAAGATGATACTGCCATTGTCGCAATTAGAATGCCATAAGCCTACTTTGTCGTATTAGTTTACAAATTGCGAAAACCCAAATTAAATTTGAATTTCGCGGGCAGACCCTTGTCTTCAACCTTAAAGCTATATAACCGTGGGTTTTCCATCTCTATGACAACATATTCGTAAACTAAACATTAATTAAGTCTGGCACCCCTCGTGTCGTGACTCGTGACTGTAGTCAACTTACCGACGAATGGTTTGTTGATGCTAACTTCGGAGCTAGGATTTATTGTGTCTGCGATTCAGATTTATTATTGTAGATATACCTGCAGGCTAGCTTTTTAGCTAATCGTATAATAATAGGGATACGGCATTTATTACATCATCAGCATCATTACAACCCATCAACGGCTCACTACTGAGCGCAAGTTTCCTTTCAGAGAAGGGTTATAGGCCAATGTAGTCCACCACGCTGGCCCAATGCGAATTGGCGAACTTCACATATCTTCGAGAACATTATGAAGAACTCTCAGATGTGCAGGTTTCCTCACGATGTTTTCCTTCACCGTTGAAGCAAGTGATATTTAATTGCTTAAACGCACTTGACTCCGAAAAGTCAGAGGTGCGTACCCGGAATAGAACCTGCGATTTATTGCATACTTAGGTATACATAATAGTATCTTTACTAGTCCTACCCTACTAATCCTATATCCTATTATCTTATTTCCTATCCTACTTCCTACTAATCAATAAAATGTATGGATGGATGGATGGGTGTATGGATGGATGTATGGATGGATGGATGGATGTATGGATGGATGTTATTTATTCTTTCACGCCACAGCCCACAACGAATGAACCGATTTGGCTGAAATTTGGAATGGAGATAGCTCATACCCAGGATTAACACGAAGACTACTTTTTATCCCGGAAAAATACAGAGTTCCCGAAGGAATTAAAAACCTTAACCATGGGGACGAAGTCGCGGGCATCTACATCATACTAGAGTATTAATTAAATGCGAATTTCTTGTTTGATTGTTTGTTCTTCAATCACGCAGCAACGGAGCAATGGATTGACGTGATGTTTTGCATGAATATAATACGTAGTTTATGACTTAGAGTGTGATATAGGCTATTTATATACCCTTTTAACCCAGGAAAACACAGGTTTCCCGAGGGATTTCCTAAATCTACGTGAACAAAGTAGCAGGAAAAGTTAGGATAGGTGGCTCAAAATCACCAAGGTGCAGAATTCGCTTTGCGAGCAATTTAATGTCTTAAATCTTGACTTTATTGAGAAAATAAAATTAATAAAATACTAAAACTAACCTGTTTTGTGTGTACATCAAACAATATAATTTACTAATGAAGTAATTTTTAAATTATATCAATATACATGCATAGAAAGTCATTTCGGGAACGCGTCCTAATGTACGATCTTCAACAACAAGTCCAAAATATTAATGAAAAAATTAAGATATTTAACACCTGTCAATACTTAATATACCGTAAATTTTATACAAAATCTAGTTTTGAAAAGGATACTAAAAGCTTGTTTATTTTTAATTATAAAAATGCAAAAATAGTTTGTCCGATAGCGCACGCGTCATGTCAGTGAACGAATCGATAATCGAACAAAAATAATTTTAAGTGAACGCAGCCATTCGGTGTCAAACGTCAGTAGAGGAAGAAAACAATAACAAAGCCGGCTGTCAGTGTATTTATCGTCAAATAAATTATATCTAAGTGGTAAGTACCTTTCAATTCATTATTCGTAGAGCGTACATCAATAGTCCGTCAATTCGTGAACGTGTTTATTACATTTAATTATTGATGAAATTCTTTTTTACGACACGAATTATCAAAGTAACGTCAAATATTTTAGTATTGTCAAAGTCAGATCGAATTTAAGATGGCCGCCGTATAATCAAAGCGCGTGCTTATTTGAAATCGTCATTTCGTGAACGGTCATTTCGGGAACGTTCCCGGACATGATACTCAAATTGTAAGAACTGATTACAACTTTAAGGAGATATAACTATGACTAGAAGTTCCTCTAGGCTGATTTATGAAAGTGTTATAACTTATTTATAATAAGAATGTATTAATAGTAAGTGATTTTTCTTGAGTGCAAACAATATGGCAATATAAATAAATAACTTTGTTATTTAAAACGTTGTTTATAATTATAATATTTCCTAACTTATGCCTTATGATATCAATACCATCACTTCCGTAACATTTTTGTCATTCCGGGAACGGTTGATCGTTTCCGGGAACTAAATTTCAATAAAATACGCATAATTTGATCTATTTTTTTAGAAAAAACATATTTTATTACATTAAAAAACTTTCATTCTGTTCATGTAACGTTAATTCGATTATTAGAGTTTTGAATATTTTGAAATTTCTTAAATTTTATCCACGATAATAGCAACTTCTTTAATTTTTTGACGTATTTTACTTGTAGAAGATTTTGTATGTTTTGTTTTCATTATTGTTTATATAGTATAAATATATAATATGCCCATGTTATTCAACAAAGCTTAAATTATGTACTTTGTTTTGTTTTTGTTAATTTTATCAAATTTAGAAAAACGTTCCCGAAATGACGATTTTCTGTAAGATATTCGCCAAAACGCAATATTACAAAAAAAGTATAGAATTCTGTGCGCTGCCCTGTTAAAATTTATTAATATACAAATTTTGCAACAGTATAAACCAAGAGTCATCATTATAGTTTGCATTTTTTTTTGTCATAAAACCAATCTTGAAATTCGCAACCTTGGTGATTTTGAGCCAGGTACCTATAAATCTTACTATTATTTATACTATTAAGTAGGTATACTCAATATTTTAGTAAACTTCATTAACTCGTACCTGTATATAGGTACTTCAATACTTGGAACTTCTTAGTTTTTAAAGATTCGTAGATAGTATCTCTTTATATTTCATAGTGAATTTACATGAACGGATTTTCGTAAGTGTGACGATTAATGTAAAATGAAGGTAAAATGATATCTTAATAAATAGGTAGTAAGTATATTATAGTAGCGCGAGGCGGCGGATGACTTGACACACGTCACACAAGTGTACAACCTACCGCGCAGAGCGGACGTGCGCCACGCGCTCCTAATACATAATGACAAGACAGTGTTTTTATTATACCTTTTACTTACCCCTGTGACATGTGGACGTCACAGTAAGATTTCTAGTAATAGGATATTAGGTAGATATAGTACATAATTATAGTCCGAATATGGAAAATAATTTAGGTATACATACATTTAATGATCGCATCCGTTGTAAGTATATATACTTACGTTAACTATTTGTAACCAACGATGTATTTGCTTGTAACATTTCGAAATATTATTCCATCAATTAGTATCAAATCAAGGCAACTGTAACTTATCGACACTCGCCGGAGCCGGTTAATTGATAACCAGCTAATGGATGTTTGGCGAATATTGACTCTAAACGTGTCGCACTGGTCAATATTCTAAGAAGAAAAAGTTTCATTATACTAACCCTGCGGCTACATTAGCGGGAGTCGGCGAATCTCGACAAGTGTAGCCGGGTAGTTCGTTGTGTCGCGAATGAGTTCGGGTGAACAGCACGATTATGCAGCCGCTGTGATAGAATGAGACAGCTGTTTATCACGACAACTCGACACGAATGTTCGCACGATAATGTAGCCCTAGCCGCAGGGTAAAACATACACGTACTTAGCTCAGCGAGTCGCGAAACTGTAGGTAGTAGGTACCTAGTGGAAGTGGGCGGGAACATAGTTCGAACAGCTGATCGTTGGTCTCCCAAGGTGCTGGAGTGACGACCCCGCACCGGGAAGCGCAGTGTTGGCGGAGCCCCACTATGTAGGTGGACTGACGAGTGACGACATGAGAAGAATCCTTTTGACGACCTCCCTGGCGCAGTGGTGAGTACTGCGGTCTTATAACTGGAAGTTCTCGGGTTCTATTCTCGGCGGGATCAATTTTAGAATTTATAATTTCTGAAATGGCTCTGGTCTGTCTGGTCTGGTGGAAAGCTTTGGTTGGCCGTGGCTAGTTACCACCCTACCGCCCGCTACCATCTTAGACTGCATCGTCACTTACCACCAGCTGTGAGATTACAGTCAACGACTATCTCGTCATCGAATAAAAAACCAAAAAACTACAAAGAGCGCAAGATGCCAGAGAACCTATGTTCAACAGTGGACGTCTATCGGTTGTTATAGAAGAAGATTGGTCATAATATTGATTTTGTGCGTAAGAATCGACTTAGGTACACCACATTCCTTCATCAAAATCTAGGCCCTAAGGTGAAACATAATATGTACTTACATAAATACAAACATGAATACATACATAGGTATTACATACATAAACTGCTAAAACGATAACCTTCTCTTTTGGCTTTGTCATAGTCCGGTCAAAAGACAAACCGCAGTCATCTAAGGTCATCTAAGGTAAGGCGGTGCCTCAACAGTGAAGGAAAACATCGTGAGGAAACCTGCACACCTGAGAGTTCTCCATAATGTTCTCCAAGGTGTGCAAAGTCTGCCAATTTGCATTGAGCCAGCGTGGTGAAGAAACCTACGCTCAGTAATGAGCCGTAGATGGGTTGTTAATGATGACGAAGGTCTGCAGGTACCTAATAATATTTAATTATCTATTATTAATAATTATTATTCTATTATTATATCCTTACAAAACATATGACTTCCTACGTAAATATACCTACGTCAATTATAACATAGCGAGTGATTGTTGAATTCACTGCGAATGATTCAATGACTTGAGTCATTTACCGGTTTCCTTGTAAAGGCGGTGTTTGGCTTAGCGACATCGTCGGTTACCGGACTGAATCTGTCTAATTTATATCTGGCTATTATAAAACTGTTAGACGGGACTTTTTGAACACAAAAAATCGTGTCGCTTTTAAAGAATTTGGCGTTTTTTATGCAACTGCAAAAACTGAAATTATTTGGTCAAAAATTGTTATTTTTTTGTCAATAGAAAAGCTGAAATACTTACATATCAAACATTTTGATTCCAAGAATCCGATGTAATTTCATTCAAAAATAAAACTTTTAAACTGAAAATGTTAAAAAGCTATGAGTATCATACTGGTTTGTCCTTCAATCACGCCGCAACAAAGCTACGGATCAACGTGATTTTTTGCATAGGTATAATTGAGGACCTGGAGAGCGACGTTGCTGCGTGATTAAAGGACAAATCAACAGACAAACACACTTTCGCATTATATTATACTAATATTTTAAATGCGAAAGTGTGTTTGTTGTTTTGTTGGTTTGTCCTTCAATCACGCTGCAATAAAGCTACGGATTGACGTGATTTTTTGCATGGGTATAGTTGAGGACCTGGAGAGTGACATAGGCTACTTTTTATCCCGGAAAATCAAAGAGTTCCCGAGGGACTTTAAAAACTAAATCCACGCGGACGAAGTCGCGTGCACCAGCTAGTTTATAAGAAACTTGAGAGGTGTCAAGGGACACCCGGGTGGAACGTAGCTCCTTTCGATTAATTTTAGTGAAGGAATTGTAATAAACTAGTGGTGTCATCTAGTATTAAATTGATTAACTACGATGAATTATATTTTTTAGTTTATTTCTATTGCACTGTTACAAAACCAAAGAGTTACTCTGGTGGAGTTACTGTTTTTTCACAGATGGCGTTAGTAGTACAATAAAATTTTATCCAATTTATACAATAAAAAATTAAGGAAAAATTCCACATTTAGAAATTATTTAAAATAAAATTGAAAATATAAAATTCAGTCTGTCGAGCTGGGATTCGAACCATCGACGTTGAATTTTTAGGCGACTGCCCTTACCACTAGGCCATGCGGACGCCGCGCCGTGTCCTAAGGCGAAAATACCGAATACAATGCAAAATTCACATTCAACAAAAAAGTGTCGGTTTCAAAAATGTGTCGAGTGTCAGTTCCTTAATTTTTTCCGTCTAGCCCCCTTCCGTACCGCGAGATAAGGAACTACGTTCCAATAATAATTTAAGTTAGGAGTAGATAGAAACATTATTTGTGCATTTGAATTAGATATGGTTAAGACTATAATAGACCTGTCCGTGAATTTGAAGTACATAATTGTGTTCATTAATTCAGGATTCATAAGGCTCTGGCAGACACTCAGACAGACAGACAAATCAATTCAGACCAGCGCAGCAGGCCCAACATGTACGCGCGAGAAAATTTTGTCTACCCCTTTTCTCGTATTATCTCTATATTTCTATCGAAACCACAGAGTACATGTATATAGACCAATCAAAACTGACATGGTTGAACACCAAGATTCGTCTCGTTACGTCAAAAGTAGTGATAAAATTATTAAATTCTCTATTTTTCTCTACGTCTTTTCTCGAATTTTGAAGTTCAAAAGAGCAAACGAGAAATCAGTCTACATCGACAATATCTCTCTCTCTCTTCGCCAGATATCACTTCGACGTGCATGCTAGGCCTGTAGGCCTAGGCAGACACACCACTTGCCATATTAGACTTCGTAGAGAAAAAATTTTTATCTCTACTTTTGAGATAACGAGACGAAACATGGTGTACAACCATGTTACTTTCGATAGAGATATAGAGATAATACGAAAAAGGGGAAGACAAAATTTTCTCGCGCGTGCATGCTAAGCCTGCAGAAGTAGCAATTCACCCTAGCAGACTCCGAGATCGAACGCCGATGATTGAGCAGTTTGGTGCAGTTCGGACTTAATCACAATACACAAAACAACATATTACTTATGTAAGTATTAATATTAATAACGGACAACGGAGGGTTTATCAGTTCGAATGTGACTCAGCCGTCAGTGTTTGCCTAACAAGCAGCTCCATTATTAATTTCAGTCATATGTGTGTTCATAATAAATAATAATATTGCGCCTGCTGAGTTCCGTTGAGGATATTCCTTATATTAATAGTCACTTAGTACCTTTATCAACAGATATAAGGTAAAAACATAACTCATCATCATAATCATCAGCAACCCACAAACGTATTATTACTATCTCTTTTCAGTGAAAGGTTATATAATAGGTATCCAGCATGGGCGTCGCCAGGGAGGTAGGTAGGGGCAGCTACCCCCCCTAGACATTTGAAAAATATAGTGCTAGTAGATACTTCATCATTGAAATCCAGATACCGCTACCAAATCTTCAACTGTGGAGCTAAAAAACTTATACTTAACTAGCTTTTGCCCCCGACTTCGTCCGCATGGCGTAAGGTTTTAAAAAATTCAATGGGAACCCTGTCAACTTGCCCCCCCCCCCCTCCTCCCCCCCTTGCCATCGGCTGGCGACGCTCTTGGTATCCAGCACGCTGGCCCAATGCAAATTGGCAGACTTCACACACCTTTGAGAGAACTCTCAGGCGCGCAGGTTTCTCAAGGTATTTTTCTTCACGGTTGAGCATGTGACCCTCCGAATAGGAGACCGCAGTCCTAACCACTAGAATATCACAGTTTGACATAATGGTAGAGGTAGCGGGGCACATAATTATCTAGTTATCTAAGTAGCGAGTGAGAGAAGTGAGAACCGATGGACTGTACCAAGTTGCTGGAATAACCTCTCTCTCTTTTCGCTGACGTATTCTTTTTGTTTCTTTTCTTCTTAAATCCCTTTTTCCTCCACCCAAATGTAAAACTTGTGCTAGAAGTAGAGAGTAGACAATTAACTTTATTTTATATTAAGCTATTGCATAGCTTTTATCGCGGGCTTTGAACTAGGACAAACAGTTTGAGCGCGGCGACCGAATCAAGAAATTCCGTAACGAAAAAACCTAACACCGTTGTTCAGTAAGCGTTCAACATTTGAGAGGTTCTCAAGTAGCTCTATTTGGCGCAGTGGGCGAGCGACCGCTTTCGAGCGCCGATGTGGCAGGTTCGAATGTCACTCGCGAAGTAGTGACAGTTCGCTTTCCTTATTTGTTTGTTTTTTTAATTTTGTTTTTTGAATAATTTTTAGTATGCAAAAAAAATATTGTTGATAAATGCTATGCAATAGTTTTACCGCGGCAGTCCCCGAGTGCCACTTAGTTTTTTTTTATTTTTTTTCTGTACAAGATAGATTTGGTGTACTCTAATCATCACCGTGTTAGATATTCATGATTAGAGTTGCAGTACTTTTAAGAAACTTGTTTCTTTAGTAAGGGTTCAAGTTTCGAGAATGATAGTCTATTGGATGTCCTTGTTAAATATTTCACAGGCGTCGCCGCCGCAGTAAACTTGCCAGTCTCAAATATTAAAGTAGACTGAAAACCGGCTGAAATGTCGTCATATTAAAAATGAAATCCAATCTACTCTAGTGCTTTTTTATAGGAAACCGTAATGAATGTTTTATTTTAATTTCGCTTACCTAGTTCTTTCATTTAATCACCATTTAATACTTTAATAGATCACTCTCGCCTTTCTAATCATAATCACTCTATTTTAATATATGTATATGATTGGGTACTTAATCCAACGAGTAACAAGCAACCCATCCATCTACTTTACCTAATCACTGAACTCTCTTAATAATAAAGCTTACCTACTTTTGGGAATAAATTCAACTAATAGATTAGAAAACATAGGTCTACCCCAAGTCTACCCAATTTTAGGACAAAGGTTTTTAGGTCGAAATCTAAAAACCTTTTATGCAATGACTTGATTTTTCTAAGATCGTAATCTAATTTTTAGAATTCTTTGAAAATAAGGTTTTATTCTTTTGAAAATGATGTAAAAGATTTGATGCAGGTAGATGTAAAATGTAAACTGTGCTTTCATCCAGAATTCTTACTCACATTTTTTTTCTAAAAAGTAGAGCGCAGTGCTTTCATAAATTTTATGGAATAGGTAGTACTTAGTACACTTTAGAGCCAATCACCATCACTTATATGTAGGTATTAGTTAGGTAACTAGGTACTATTCCATCGACTGATTAAAAAAATCATTATGAAATAAAAAATAAATTGAGTTGATGACCTCGAAATTACATGTTTTATTTTTAGCTAGATACATTAGTTTAGTAAGTAGTTAGCTAGATACACAGGTAAAAAACTCATTTCTGTACCTATATTACCTTATTTATAACTTTATAAACCCTACCTTTTATTTTTTTATTCTAAATCGTATTTATATTTTTTTTGATTAAATATCGACTAAACCTCTTCACCCTTTTCTAGTTACTCTAATAATAATCAAAAAAATAAACACCCTATACAGGATCACCATAATACATAATTACATTTACAGAGGGCAGAGGGTATGAAGACCGTTACGAAACTAAACTTACTTAAAGTCTCTACAAATGTGCCAACAAATCTGATACCGAAACGTTCTAACCAAAGTTCTAATAGCCGACTTGAGCGAAATTTTAGTAAGAATTGAACTACGAACGCAATTCAAGATTAGCATAATTGATAGAGAAGTAATGTTTATATTTTGCTGTATTCTAATATTCTATGCTACTTGCAAAAGACGTATTAATGCACGTTGCTGGAAAACACCTTCTATAAGTAGAAACTTAATTCAGTTAAACGTATTATATGTATTCAAACGCAGCAGAGTACGAGAAAAATTCCAGCTATTTACTAATGTTATCATTTGATATCTTTGGCTGAGTCTCGGCCGCCAGACTAATTACATAAATACCTAATAATTGGCTGCCAACGTATATTGAAGTTGGAAGTTGGCATGTCTGTTGGCGCTCTAAGAAATAGGAACAGCTGTTCGCACACCTGCCCCGCCGGCTGCGAAGACATCTTGTATAAGTATTCTTGACTTTTTTTTAACAATAGCCGCCAGGTTTGAAGTTATAAAAGGGCACTTGAGTTATTCGCAAATGTCAATCGATCATATACTATTTTTAGAATCGCTATATTATAAACATCGATAAGGTCCATAGTTGACGTTAACATAGGAAAATCTGACATTTAGGGCATTTGTCACAATCGCCGAATATAGTGTTTAGCCGACGTTTAAAGTTTACGTTTTGACAGTTTTTGTATTGACAATCTGTCAAACCATCAGATTTTGTCCTCGGATAAAGTTACTTAAACTAGCGGCACGCTATGATGGCCGGTTTGACGTTTGTCCGCTCATGAAGTTCCGTATTAATTGATAACGACTTTGAAGGAAATAATTGTATTACTTTATTGACGATAGTGATGTGCAGAGATTCATAAATTTTATCGAATGTAGTTTTAGGTTTAGGACTCAAAATTTATTTATTAAATTGATTTCTAAAATGTATACAAGTGTAGAAAAATCAGTTTGCACCATTTAAGGGGTGAATGTACTTGTGAATATGAGCAATTTTCACTATGTGGACAAACCTCTGAAATCGCAAAAAAATATCAGCTGTTTCATACAAAAGGTAAAATTTTTATTTTTATATGATATATACCACAACTCGGCATTTGGTTTTCTAAATTGAAAATTTTTAAAAATGGAATCTAATACGATCGTCACATAGGATCGCTGGCTAGCACAACGACTACCTCCGGCAAACTCGCGTCAATGCTCAATGCAAAACAAAGCAGTTTCGAATTGACGTTGCTTCGAAAAGTATAAACTGTCAGTGCAATGCGATTGTGATATAGTTTTGACCTGGCTTTGGATTTCAAATATTGATACTGCATTACTGTTGACCCTTGCTCGTTAATTTGGACTCTGTTCAAGCCCTTTGTTGTGGATTTCGTCGATATGACCGAACGTACGCAGAGAACTGTTCTAAATAGTCAGACACGTGAGTTCGTAATACGCCTTCGTAACTATTTCGATCGTGAAGCTCAAAATGGAGGGCCAATTTTACCTATAACGTCAGTGGTTGAACGCGTAGCTGATGCGCTTAATATTGGACAACGAACTGTTAGACGGATAACTAAAAAAAAATATGGCGAGACTGGCACAGAAGAAAATAAACTTCACACACCAAAAAAGAGAAAACGAGCAAAACCAGTCGTAGGCATCGATAGCTTTGATGCCGATGCTATCCGAAGACATGTTTACGGCTACTATTTACAGAAGGAGTATCCAACAAGAAAAAAGTTGGTGCATTCACTGAAGGAAGCTGGATTATTCTTCGGTGGGGAAAGTTCTTTAACGAAGATTTTGAAGACCATTGGATTTCGATACAAAAAATGTAACAAACGCAAAATATTGATGGAAAGATTTGATATAGCGATGGCAAGGTATACTTTTTTACGGCAAGTGAAAGAAATCAAAAATTGGCAAAATGTTGTGTTCTTGGATGAAACATGGCTTAATGCTAACCATACTGTAGGCCGTTCTTGGAACGATGACACAGCAGCATCTACTTCCAAAGTTCCTGTAGGAAAAGAATCGCGACTTATAATTTGTCACGCCGGAACCATCAACGGGTTTGTCGAAGGTTCTCTCATGGCTTTTGCGTCAAAAACCACTGGAGACTATCATGAAGACATGAATGGAGAAAAGTTTACTGAATGGTTTACCTCAATGTTGTGTAGCCTCCCTGAACCATCTATTATAATTATGGACAACGCCCCATACCACTCGATGCAAATTGACAAGCCACCTGCCCAATCCCAAAAGAAAGCTGATATCGTCGCATGGCTTCGTAAAAATGGCGTAGATGCAAACATGAATATGTTAAAAGCGGAATTAGTACGTCTTTTAAAAGAAAACAAACCAACCAAGATCCGATACGTCATTGACGAAATAGCATTAGAACATGGGCACAGAGTTATACGGTTACCGCCTTACCATTGTGAGTATAATGCGATTGAGTTGGTGTGGGCTCAAATTAAGGGATATGCTGCAAGACACAATACAGAACCCCCATTTACCACAAAAAAAATGCTAAAATTATTAGAAGAAGCTTGTGAACATGTGACTAAAGGAGACTGGGAAAAGGTTGTGAATAGAACTGTTAAATTAATAAGGGAAGATTATGAAAGAGATGTGAAAATAGATAATATTATAGAAAACGAACATATAATTATTAATGTAGGTGATGATAGCAGTGACGACAGTGAAAATAGTAGTATGGACGAATCTGATTAATTATGGCCTTTTGTGGCACCTTTTTTGGTATCTTTTGTATTCATATGTTTCTTGTGTGCATATAAAGTATGTATATTCATTTTCATTCAAATATTCAGTTCGTTCAAATAAATTAAATAAACATATACATTTTTGTTTTATTAAACCTATTTAATCAGGTACAAAAACAAAACTTAATTGTTTTTTGTTCGAGAATAAATTGACATTCCACATCACTATTGTAATGTGTCAAACCGGCCATCATAGCGTGCCGCTAGTGTAGTAAACTTTCTTCTTTTATTAGGGCCGATTTCACAGTATACACAATATTTTGACAGTATTTTCAATACAAAAACAGTCAGAACGCCCAATTTATCCCTCAATAAAAATTCTTTTCAAAAAACCGACTTCTAACGCCACTACAAAGTATAAAAATAATTTTAGTTTGTCCACGTTTGTTGAAGTCGGGCGGGCCTATATACAAACTATGAAACCGATGCGCGACGCTACAGAATATGATAGACTCATTTGTAGAAGTCGAGCGAGCATCGCGAGTGTGAGTGGACAAACTAAAATTATTTTTATACTTTGTAGTGGCGTTAGAAGTCGGTTTTTTGAAAAGAATTTTTATTTTAAGCTTTTAAGTGTAGTATCCTATGATTGAGGAGCTAGGACCTGGAGCTCCACGATGTAGTCCACACTTGTTACCTACAATATCAATTCGTAATCGAAATTTCCTAAATCGCCATTGTTTTAGCCTGCAGCATCAGGCTTGAGGAGTTGAAGGTTAAAATTTTTATGGGACCATTTCGCAAACATACTCTGTCGATTAAAAAAAAATCACGCGAATCGGTCCAGTAATCCCGGAGAAATCGGTGGACATACATAGAAAAAAAAAAAAAAAGATACCGGCGGAATTGAGAACCTCCTCCTTTTTGGAAGTCGGTTAAAAAAGTCACTCGACGTTCTTGAAATCGGCCACTAGGCCAAGTTTACTTTGCTTTGCCACTATTTTGAAATTGAATTTAATTGAAAGTTTAGTTAGCGATGGTAAAATAGGCCCTTATTATGCAGATGCCAAATTATGGAATTTATGCAAAATGAAAGGTTTACGCGTACTACCTTGCGCGTTTAGTTAGCGTTGACATAGAAAGTTACACTCAGTCAGAGCCAGCTAAGGGCCCATAAATAAGAAGACGGTAAATATTCATGACAAGAATTGTAGGTAGGTAGGTATAGGTTTAACCGAGTAGGTAAGGTAGAGTCGATCTGACGATCGATACTTATTTTTATGTACCTATCTATCGAGTTACTAATCCAATTTAAAATCCAGCGGAAAAACATCAAATATTTTCACTATAGGACAATATCGAATCCGGGTCGTTACATAATATTTGTTTAAAGGCCACTATTCGTCAAAGACTACTGGCTGGTATAAAGATCGAATACAAGCCTCGGAACAGCGAAATATAACGCTCAGAACAGAAGTTTCTAACAAAGTTCCGCGCCAAACGTAGGCCGCTCAAAACAAACAATAAATTTGTGAGTGCCATGTAATTACTTTCTGGTAATTGTACTGATAATGACGTTTTTGATGGTCAAATAATTGAGATTGTGATGAATTATGTGGCAACCAACCTACTCCGTAGCAGGCCACTTCCTAGTTCATGGCTACTATTCCCATGAAGAAAAGTTCGTTATTTAAATTACGAGTAAGAACCTGATTTTGTACATGGAAAGCTGTCAGGGGTATTGTTTGACCGTATTCGCGATCTACCACTTCTGCTATTATGATCGAGTAGAAAGGCCGTCCTCAGGATCATTGACTGAGCCGGTCTCCTATTTCATGTTATTATAATTCGAGTCTCTATCACGTGAACATCTCACAGCTTTCCAGAAACCTGCTTATGAATGTAATTGTGAAATAATAAGTCAATACACCAGTGCAAAGTATGATGTGTTTAATTGAAGAAGATAGGAGCCCTATCCATAGTCCTTAGAGAATCAAGTATCTTGTGGTCTAGAAAAGACCACAATTATGACACCCTTTCCCAGCACGTCATTAATTTTTTCTAATTTTCTGCGAGCTCTTCGTACTAACGCGACGATACTTACGATGCATAGTCGGCCTATAAAAGCTTACTAAAAATACCTTATCACCGCGTCGTTCACTGCACTTCTATTGCGTTATAGTTCGATTCCTCGGAATGTCTAGTGATTGTGAAGTTAGGCATACCCATAACTCTGCCCTTCGAACTCGGGCCTCCATTCATTTACCACATTCCCGAGAATCCTTCGGCTCGACATACAAGTACATACTGTACTACTACGCTATAATTTTATGTGCTGGGGGTTGAGAAGGTCAAAACCGTTTAATAATAATTCTTTCACCGTTGTTGGAATGCTTACTCGTAGCATATTTTAATTTTAATTTTAACTAGCGACCCGCCCTGGCTTCGCACGGGTAGTAGAGCATTACATTACGCCTTAATGCTTTGCAAACTCCTTGGAATGTTCCATAAGTTATACCTTGAAGAGCATATTGAACAGTAGGTACGTAGGCTTCTTTAAAAGAATTAGTATCACTCGGAAGCGCTCGGCTTATACCTATTATAGCAACCCGCTGAGCGCGCTTGAAATTATTTTGGCGCGCGATCATTATTCATTATACAATTAACATAATTTGCATGAAATTTTTATAACTTATTTTTAAGTTATAAAAAATTAGGGAAAACTTCCACATGTAGAAATTATTTAAAATAAAATTGAAAATAGAAAATTCAGTCTGTCGAGCTGGGATTAGAACCACCGACTTTTAACTGTTTAGCGACTGTAGAAACCACAAGGCTACCGAGATCTTATATTGTACTGTGAAAATATTGAACATAATGCCAAATTCACATTCAAAAGTGTCGGTTCAATTTTGTCTTAATTTTTTCCGTCTAGCCACCTTCCGCACCGCGCGATAAGACACCGACTTCTAACGCCACTACAAAGTATAATTTGCCCGCCCGACTTCAACAAACGTGGACAAACTAAAATTATTTTTATACTTTGTAGTGGCGTTAGAAATCGGTTTTTAGGGTTCCGTACCCAATGGGTACCAACGGAACCCTATTACTAAGCCTACGCTGTCCGTCCGTCCGTCCGTCTGTCAGTGGGCTGTATCTCGTACACCGTAATAGATAGACAGATGAAATTTTCACATATTATGTATTTCTATTGCCGCTATAACAACAAATAATAAAAATTAAATTAAATTAAAAAAATTAAATTAAAATATTTCCATGGGTACATGGAAATATTTGTATTTAATTTTTTTTAACGGAACCCTAAAAGAGCGAGGCCCGACTCGCACTTGGCCGATTTTTTTAAAAGAATTTTTAATAACACTAAAAATAATTTTCGATTTTTTTTATTCCAATGATGTTGGGCCACTTTTATACACAACTATTCCAAATTTCATGTCGATAGCTTTAATAGTTACTGAAATAATCGACTGTAACAGACGGACGGACGGACGGAGAAAGTCTCACCATAACCACCATTTTTACCATTTTGGTACGGAACCCTAAAAAGAAAGTCCTTTTATCCACTCCGAACAAATATTTGTCTCCAAAAGTATAATTTTAATGTAATAAAGTTCGCATTATGAGCAAAATTTGCTTAAACTTTGGGAAGGATAATCTCCGCGCGGAGGCAATTTCAGACAAATGTACACAGAGGGTCGCTCGGCGTGCTTCAAGTTTTGAGGAGTGAGGAGAACTCAGCAAGGGAACATCTGTTACAGGAATAATAAATATTGAGAGTTTCGGTGAGATGCTACTTTGAGAAATAACAATTGTGTTTCTTGGCAGAACAGGCTGTTATTAAGACGAAACGCGCGCAGCATGAAATTCCAAAATAGCTGGTGCTTAAATTTTTTTTTAAAAGCATACTTATTAAGTAACTAAGCATAAATCTTGTTAAAGAAGTAGGTACGACAATAGTGCAACGGGTAGGGTTCCTGGGTACCAATTGTCTAAAAGTTATTCCATTGATCGTAATCGTATCGACAATCGCACCTCTGAGACATCGGTTTTCAGTCCGCGCCTTGAATCGTTGTGCTCACTATATAACGGAAGCAAGTAGGTAGGTACCTGTGATTGCGCTATTCAAATTCATTTTATAATATTGCAGTCGTGCTGCTCCTGAAGTAAACCGAATGACACCCGATAAGAAGTTGGGGATAAATGGATAAAACTTGGACTGATTGTACAGTTCGATTCAAACTTTATGACGTAAGGCGTAACGGATGTTAGCTGCGAGTGTAGATTCGTGCAGGTTCGCCTCCTGCTCGCATACCGCCGCGCTGGTACCGATTATAATGAATTCTGCGCGTCGAAACGCACGAAGTCCGAGAAGTGATAAAGTTCGAATTAGACTGTATCTACGTAAAACAGGCGAATTCTTACTCTCATATTCTATTATTTTCTCCACCAAAACTTTACTGATTTTAAAGAACAATTTTAAAGAACCATGTTAAGAACGACTTGGGCTATCGTGTAGGTATATTTTACTTTCTTTATATTCGTCAATTTTATTCGCGTCCTCTCTGATAATAGCGGTTTAAATGAGTTTTATTTTTGATGTAAATAACACACGAAATTACCCAAGAAATTAGGCTAATTAAGTAATTAGGCTATTCTACTAGAATTACAATATTTCACCCCTCCTCTCTGAAAACACACATGTATAATCTTGTTGGCTCATGGCTGACGTTTCTTTCTATGCAATTCTACAAGAACATAGGGCAAACATAACACAGCTTCTATTACTATTAGAAAATGTAACAAAATAAAAACAGGATATCAGCTTTAAGGTGATCCCTGTAAATAGATATTAATATATGATTCTCACGTATCGAGTAATCGAGGTTGAGCGACTAACCGCAGACTGTATCATGATACTTGCGTATCTCAAAACCTTTAATATCTTCTTAATATATATAAATTACGTGTCACGTTGTTTGTCCGCGATGGACTCCTAAACTACTGAACCGATTTAGATCAAACTTCGTAACTATCTGTAATTTGGTCCAACTTGAAAGATAGGATAGTTTTTTTTGATTATGATAGTTTATTTGTTTTATTTATATAGATAAGTTGGCGGTACGAAGTTCGCCGGGTCAGCTAGTAATAATATTATAAACTAGTTATTACAAGTAGGTAAGCATCAGATAGATAGATGAGCAGAGAAGATAATGTTCTAAGTTTAATCAAAATCAATCTGTTAGATCCTGCAGCTTTACAAAAATCCTGAATTAAGCAAAAATCTTTTCGTTGAAGATATCGACAGGGTTACACGATTATCTCAAAATCGGTTTCGAGGTTTGCCGACGATTGAACGCTAAGTCGCTTGGGAGTACGGCTTTAGGACGGCCTAGCAAGGCGCCGATTTGATTGATAGAGGCCTGGTTGATACAATTTACAAACCATTAACTTACGTTCGTTGAAATTTCTAATTTCTTTGATTTGACGGATTAAAGCAAAATAAAATTTTTGTCCGTTATTGCAAAACAACATAAAGGAAAGAAAAACTTATTTAAACGAGACAGAACTCGCATCCTATTGGATGATTGCTTGGACGAGATTCCCAGACTGGATGGTACCTTCTTATTAATAAGTATTATTAGTCATTAACAATATTGCTGTTAACGGCAAAAGATTTAATTAGCTATAAAAAAATTACAGCCAAACAAAAAATATTTGATTTGATTATGATTTTTTGCTACGTGTCTGACCTCCGATTTGTTCGCGCGCTTTATAGCACGGCGCATATGACGCGATCTAATAAAATATAATGTAACTGTGAGGCATGATACAAGTGAAAAGCAAACTTCAGAATGATTTTTTTAGGGTTCTGTACCCAAAGGGTAATCGTCTGTGTCTCTTAGCGGGCTATATCTCATGAACTATGATGACAGTATGAAATTTTCATAGAATGTGTATTTCTATTGCCGCTAAAACAACAAATATTAAAAAAATAAAGTTACAAATTAAAGAGGATCTCCATACAGTAATCTTTCAAAAGATAATCCTTGACCGCGATCTCACATGATGGTGAGTGACGATGCAATCTAAGCAGAGTCGATGGTTGCGCGCTAACTTGGAAGGGATATGATAATGTAAATAAAACCCATACACCTATAAGTCGTCAGAAAGCGCGTTCATCACGCATTTCTTCGAGAACGTTTTGTTGACATTTTAAGGCCCGCTTGCAGAAACGCCGGGTTATCCCTTTAACCCAGAGTTAGCTGCTGTTTTGACAGATTTCGTATAAAGCTTCTGTCAAAATTACAAATTTATTCCAGGGTTAAACCTAACCCGGCGTCTCTGCAAACGAGCCTAAAGATAAACAGTAAGCAGACTAAGCTAAAGATAACAGCCAGCTAAAGATAAATAGGTACACATCCTAACTCCTAAAGGCGTGCTAGCGAGGGCACGTTTCTAGTTTCCCACGTGGCACGTCTCACGTTTGCAAAACAAACATTCTGGCGAAGTAGACGGCGTACCTACGTTTTTACCCCGGCTCCACACATTGGCCTCAACACCCGTTCCAACGTGAACGTCGATTATTTTCGTGATGCGTCCACATCTCCACATCTTCATCATCTCCCTCTCCTTGTCCCACACTATGTGGCTTGTAAGCCATGTTGTAAGTGGTTCGGCATGACATTTTACGACCGGCCGCCTGCCTGACGTCAACCCTCCTTTTGTTGGTGGAAAGTATAGAACCACCACCTTTCGGTTCATTGCCCTGGACTGTATGCGGGCACTTTGTATGTAGCGTCCACGCATTGGAGAGCTTCCAGTTCTTTTTTTTATTCGTGGATAGCAATGTGGTATCCCCTGAAGACAGAATAACTTCAGTATCCTCTTCATAATCAGGTTCTGGGTTCAAAACTGTGCTCACTTGATATATAAAGGTGTTGAAATTTTTCTTCATAGCACTAGCAGCTGATTCCAGAGTCCACAACTCCACATATTGGCTATAAAATACTAGTTCTGTCCCGTCAGAGCCAATGTGAAGAGTCCGATACAGAAATTGAAATAGCTCTAGCGCTTTTACAGTACTGAATGCATAGAAGGGATATTATTTTGCCGACAACTATAAAAAACGGCGACGGCGGAATAGGTATTTAATAAAATAAACAGGCTGCGTTTTAATTTTTAGGGTTCCGTAGTTAACAAGGAACCCTTATAGTTTCGCCATGTCCGTCCGTCCGTCCGTCCGCGGTTTAGTTCTGAGACTATAGGTACTAAAAAACTGTAATGTGACAAGGGTATAAATATTAATCACGCCAACAAAGTGGTGGAATAAAATTGTGAAAAATATTTATTTTTAAGTTAGGTACCTCATATTGTAAGGTAAAGTGGGGATGAATTTTTTTTCTCGTTCATTCCATAGTGTGGAGTGTCGTTGAATAGGTCTTTCAAAAATATTGTGGGTGCGGGAAGTGGGAACACCATTTTTCGATTCAGGGATCCGTTTGTGAAATATGATATTTTAAAGTGCTAAATTTTATTAGAGTCAAGTGTCCCTCTGCCAGCTAAATGGTTGTTTATAGGATACATGAAAAAATTCACAGCAGTAGTATATATATACAGAATTTTATAGGAAAACTATCACGGCTAAGTTGGGTTCATAAGTTAAGGAGTTATATATCTGTTTTTTCTAGGTTAGGTATTACACGTAGTGCAAGTTACATATTTTGTAGTATATTATTATAGTATTTAAACTATGGAACTCAAAATATATTCAATATTCATAAATAAAATAAAAGCATTATCCTAGGTCAGCAATAATATTTGTGACTTGCAACTACGGAACCCTACACTACGCGTGGCCCGACACGTACTTGGCCGGTTTTTATTTTACAGGCTTCATAAAAGTAAAGAAACTGCAGAATAATAAGGGCACTAAAAGAAATAAACAAGCAAATGGAAATTAAATAAATAAATCCAAATGGAAATTATAATAAATACAATATTACTAGATGATGTCCGCGACTTCATTCGTGTGAATTAAGTTTTTAAAAATCCCGTGGGAACTGAATTTTCGAGATAAAAAGTAGCCTGTCAGTCTTCAGGTTTTCATGGGTCTATGGGTATAGAGATAAGGACCCATCTAAAAATCACGGTAGGTAGGTAGGTAGACGAAGGATACCTTTATCTATTTCTACTTAGAAATCCAGTTTTTAATTTATTACGCTCAAGTTTACCAAGTTAAGAATATTTTTTACTTACTAATAATATGTAATACCTTTTGTTAAACTTTTTTTACTGATTACCGTAAGTTATTGCTAAAGAATGTTTTATTAAATGGTCCCAACTCCCAGGGACCCAAGAGCAGGGACTGTGGCCTTGAAAACGTTATGAGGTGTGACGGAAGAATCGATTCACCGCACACGTTTTCATACGCTACGTAGACAGGGCGCACATTTATTAAGATTTTGCCAGACAAGTCCGGTTCCAAATCAGACGAAATAGTTCTTCTTCTTCGACTAAGCGTTATCCCACTAGGTGGGGTCCGCTTTCCGGCATGCTCTAGCCCACTTTTCCCGGTCTTCTGCATCCGATTTTCGTAATTTATTTGCTCTCAGATCAGCAATCACAATATCCAGCCAGCGCTTTTTTGGACGGCCGCGAGGTTAAGCTCCAGTGAAGGCGATGTTAAGACATCTATTACCGACGTAGCTTTGTGGTTTCCGTGCCACATGACCGTACCATCTTAGACGGGCTTCTTGCAACTTGTCTCCGATGTCACGGACACTGAGACTACTGCGAATGTGATCGTTACGTTGTCGATAGTAGCGTGTGACATTGCACATCCACCGCAGCATTTTCATCTCCGTGACTCAAAGTTCTTGCACGTGCCTCGTTAAGGCTGGCCATGTGTACAGGAGCACAGGTCGGATAATGGATTTGTAAATAAGTCCCTTAAGCTTAAGCGGCATTCGGCGATCGCACAACACACCGGTTAAGTCTCGCCATTTCATCCAAGCAGCGTTTATACGAGCTTTTACGTCGTGGTCGATGCCACCCGACTCGTGCAGCACGGATCAGAGGTATCTAAAGGATTCCGCACGGTGTGCACTTTCCTCCCCAATAGACATACTTCCAGGATCCGTGCTGCAACATGCGAGGTACCGGTCTTCGCCACATTAAGCGTCAGACCACCTTTCTCCAACGTCCTTTTCCAGGTGTTCACCTTACGTTCCAGTATCTGTCTGTCTCTGTTCACGAGTGCATATATCATCCGCATACACAAGAAGCCAGGGTGGTGGTTCTTGAATGCTTTCGGTTATGATATCTAGCAATACATTGAATAAAAATGGACTCAGAGCAGAACCCTGGTGAACACCAACTGTAACAACGAAAGGCGTTGTGTCACCAAAAGCAGTCCTCACTATAGACGCGGAGTTAAGGTACATATCTCTGATAATGTCAACATATACCCCAGTTACACCTTTAGATCTTAATGCCCACCAGATGACTCGCCGAGGCACAGAGTCAAAGGCCTTTTGCAGGTCTAAAAACACGAAATGCAAAGGGTGCTTCCTTTCCCTGTGTGACTCCATGAGGATTCTTAGGGCAAAGATTGGATCCATCGTGCCATATCCAGGCTGGAATCCATATTGACACTCAGAGATGGTACACTCTTGGCGCAGCCTCGACTCGACAATGCGTTCGAAAAGCTTCATAGTGTGACACATTACTTTGATACCGCGATAGTTAGAGCAGTCCTGTACATCTCCTTTACCCTTATATACAGGAGTTATAATACTCAGCCTCCAAGGGTCAGCATTTACCGGGTGTTCAGGATACGGTTAAAAAGATCAGCAAGTAAGTACACACCACGAGAGCCTAACGACTTCCACGCTTCTATCGGAACGTTATCGGAGCCGACTGCTTTCCGATTCTTCATGTCGCGAAGACTGTTAAGAACCTCATCGGGTCTCGGAGCAACAAGTCCTTGGTTTGCAGGTAACTCGGGAGGTTGAGAGTTCAGGTATTGGGTATTAAGAAGCTTCAAGAAATACTCGCGCCATCTCTCCTTTACCTTCGCTTCATTGTACAGGAGACTGCCTTTGGAGTCTTTTACACAGAGGCATTTAGTTATGTCCCGCGTAGCTTTCTCTCGTGTTTTTGCCAGCTTAAACACGATTTTCTGTCCCTCATTCGTGTCCAACTTATCGTAGAAGGTGACAAAAAGTCGTGTCTAGCAATAGCAGTCGCTCTTTTAGCAGCACGTTTAGCAGTTCTGTACTCGGCTAGATCTTCAGGAGAGTTTGACTCCTGAAACTTCTTAAATTTAACCTTTTTCTCCCGAATTGCCATCTGAACAGAGTCATTCCACCACCACGTTTCCTTGTCAAGCACACGTCTTTCCTTAGTGACTCCAAGCACTCGATTACCAGTCGCAGTCTGTCAGTCAGTTCTAAGCCAGAAGTCGTTCGCTGACTCATTGTCAGTACTGGAATCTAAACTTTCCATGCCTGAACGGAACTCATTCACTTTGTCGCTGGTCAGTAACCGCCACTTGGTTTTGGGTATCTTGCGCTCAGTCACCTTCTTTCGGGGCAGTTTTGAGGTCCATAACAAGAATGCGGTGTTGAGTAGTAAGACTCTCTCCTGGAATGACTTTGCGGTTAGTTATTTTGCCAATGTTGATGTTACGGGACTTGTCGCCTTTCCACCGCGTCTCTTGCAGAAACGCTACTTGCACACGCCGTCTTTCGAGCACGTCTGCCAGCTCTCTGTATCGTCCAGTAAAAGACCCAATATTCCAGGTGGCAAAGCGAAGCTTTGGTACTAGTGCCTTTGGCCGCGCCCGTCCCGTACGCGGTAGCCCTTGCCCACTTGTCGCAGGCTTAGGGCGATGTGCCTGCGCGTCGTTTTGTATTAACGTACTAAATACAACATTAGTACTGTACCTACCTTACCTACTTACATTTTTATCAAATAAAAATATGGCCACCCTACTGTTGACTAACGTTAGCAGACTTGTTCGACGGTTACATTTTATTAATTCTTCAAACTTCGGTACTTAAAAGTTATTTGAACCTTTTAGGACTCTAATACCTTTAATAAACATTTAGATTATTGAAATAAATTCACATTCAATTTGCGCACAATCTTGTGCATGTTCACTACTTATATCGGTCGGGAGGTTTCAGGTTAGTATAGTAGACCTACCTAAGCTACCTAATTATTATAATTAAATCGAAATATTCACATACTTAAATAACAAACATTTTTCTGTTTTTATTTAGGTAGTTACAAGAAGCAATTTTTTAGTTAGGTACATTAGAAAACCCTATTGATCCAGTTCCCTACAAATAAAATTTAAAAATTATAAGCTATATTCATAGTGATTGAATTTGATCGATAAAATAGGTACGCATTAAAAATCGATATAACATCCAATACCTACTATATATTTTTTTAAGAATTGCCAACGTAAAAAATATTTTAAAATTCCCTATTAATGTTGATTACTTGAAATGGGGTAAAGTGTTCTGTGCTTGAAATGGTCCATTTAGAAAGGCTAAATCAAGTCTTTTATCATACAAACAGAAATTCGTGTTAAGATCATTGCCAATTAACATTAATTAAAAGTTTTCGTTCGTTTAGCAAACAGTGCGAGTTGCGACCACATATTGTAATTAGACCTTGTTAAAGTAGCTACCTAAGTATATTATGTAGTGCTGAAAATTATTTTGCTTTTCATTTTTTTAAGTATAAGAATACTACTAAGTTCAACTAAGTGAGAACTAATTTAGTTTAATCTATTTAAAAAACATTTTGTACAAATATTATAATATTATTTATACAAAATGTTTTGTTATAATAAATAGTAATATATTAATTATTTTGTTAAATAAATAATTTTAATACAAAAAGAAGAGATATATTATAAATACTTAAAAAGGAGATACAATCGAACACTAATTATGTATTTAAATATTATTTATTAGTGTATGAATAATTTTACTGTCTCTATAGGTACGTTAGTAATATTTCTAAACTAAAATACATACATGAACCGGAGACATGGCACTCATTCAGAACACACTGGTAGATTATCCAGGATTCCAGTTCAATCATTGTAGAGGCTGTCATTTTTCCAACAGTTATTAATAATAACCAATTAGTCAATGAATGTTTTTAATGTAATTTTTAATAAACACTTAGAACCTTTCACTACACATTTGTATTTAATTTAAAGAATCCACGATCCATTAGTTTTCAGTCAATATTATTTAATATAAAGTAAATAGTTCGTGGACTAGCGAGTCGTATTCAATGTTTTGATACCGCCCACGTATGTGGCTTTCGCTTCGTATGAAATGTATGACTGTTCGACCATACATTCCCTTCAGCCACAAATGTATTTCTGTGCGAGCAGCCCTGGCTGGAAGCGTAAATATTAAATCTGGTGCTGCTATATGAATAAAACTTCAGTACCCCACATTCAAATCAAAAATATTATGAATAACTACATAAAAACAAAGTCTCCCGCCACGTCTGTCTGTCTGTCAGTCTGTCTGTCTGTCTGTTCGCGATAAACTCAAAAACTACTGGACAGATTTTCATGCGATTTTCACCAATAGACAGAATGATTCATGAGGAAGGTTTTAGTGTATAATTTGTTAAGGTTTTGTGTAAATTGGTTGAAATATGATGATAATTGTTGAAAATGTCAGAAAAAGCTGCCTGGGAGCTTTCATCGAAAACGCTGCCTAATCCCTTTGAGATATAACAAAACAATGTATGACAAATCTATTTAGACGGATACAGTATTAATCCTTAACAACATAAAACCGTTAGTTACCATAAGCATTTTATGCCCATTATAATAATCTTTTAAACCATATAACTTAAGTGAATATCTTAGGAGTTATCGCAGAATAAAAACGAACGCGCGTGAAAATAAATACACATATTCGACGTTACAAGCTGATGCAACCCTACGACAGAAAAAAACGATACTAAGTAGGCATAATATTATGCTCTACTACCCGTGCGAAGCCGAAGCGGGTCGCTAATAAAAAATTGGTTGTCTGTAAAGTCTGTTTATGGACGTTAGTTTTACGTGATAACGTCATAAAGATGACTTGCGGGTGGTGGCGCGCGCTCTCCAAGTCAACGTTTGGGCCGATCGTGCCTCTCTATCACTTGTTCCGCGCTCTCACTTGCACGCTCAGGTGCAGGCGGAACGTGACACTTTTTCGTGCGTGCATAGCCGGTGTTTATAGATTTATAAGACGTCTTTAAATCTAAGTGGTGTACTACATATATTTCGACAAAGCCTTCATTTTATTTTTTTTCATATTAGGTGCGGAAGTTTAATTACACCTATTTACCATAATAATATCAGAAATTTCTAGCAGAAAAATATGGACGCCTGCCGCGAGGCACTCTACTCTTTCTTACTTACATTTTGTACTAGACTCCGCATAATTTCAATTTTTTTTGAATTTTTTTTTGAATTTTATAGATGCATTACTGTATTTTCTTTTTAATTTTTGATCTGATATTATGCGGCTGGTGTCATCAAAACGAATCTAGAAAGAACTTGGGTATGATGCGATAAGTACTTTTTGATAATACAAAGACGAATAATATTTTATAATCGTTTAACAATATTATTATAATTTATAAGTAAATAAAAAGATTATAAAATTTATCGTAATTCGTTTGAATGTTTTGTAAATATAATGGGGAACTGCTTAAGAGCTGACAACATTATTACCATAGAGAATGTTGTGACATAGAGCTAGATGAACGAAATTATCGAATATCGATAAAATCATCATCAGGAATATTTATGCCATTTAAATTTAAAATGTACATATAATAGTACAGTACTTCAAATAATTCGTTAAAAATGGTGTAAAAATTAAAAATAAATTACATTATTAATTCACATTTTATCGATAGGTATTTTTTAAGCATAAACGATTCTTAATATAGGTACTGCTCGCAAAATTTTGTCTATGGTTTTTCACAAGTGCTTCGTTGAGAAAGTGTTCTATTTGTAAATAATGTTAAATTGTAAATAAAACAAGTGATTTGTATTATTTACAACAAAGTTTAGTTTAAAAAGTGTGTGTTTTATGGATAATAAGCCCCCATAAAGGATCAATTAGGCTTTCTAAGGTAAATAATTATTGTGTACGGACAATATTTTTAAAACACCTGCTTGATAATCGGTTACCAAAGTGTATTATGGCATCAATGTTAGTTAACAGGACTTGGTTATTTTAATTAGTGTTTTAACGTAAAACTTTCTACTTATCACGAGGAAATGCCCATGAAATTCTGTTCCGTATAACCTTGAGCGTCAATAGTGTCATCATTAAAATCGGCACTGCCACTTTATATTAAAGGTAGGTATGTACCTACCTACGTTTTTAAATTCACTATACGTCGTATTTTAAATTAGTTGATGCCTGATTGCATGATTCCAAACATTGTTTAACCATATACAGTATATATTTTAGGTCTGAGTGGGGAAGATAAAAATGTATTATAATTATAAGAACGTATTATTAAACAATTGCTTTTGTTAATATTTATTATTAAAAAAGTAAAACTACATGGACAGCTTTTCTCGTATTTATCCAAACTCACCTACTTAAATGGGGTCCCAATGTGCTGAAGTGGTAAAGCACAGTGTTGGCAACATGAGCATAACAAAGCGAATTCTTGTATGAAGCAATAAATAACAAAGCATAATAAGGAATGTCTTACATAAAAGATTTGATAAGTATGTCTGGTACACATTTTACTAGACCCCTGCTTTGTGTATATTATGTAGCAGTAAGATAGTTGAAGCTGTGATGTAGCTATAAACCTAGGTTTATTACGTACTATATTGTGCAATTCAAAGAAAATTTATACATTAATCATTTAACTAGATTAGTCTAGTCAGATAGTTGTACATATTGATCATACTCGTATTATAGCTATATTCCTTGTAAGATAGCTATGAACCGCTACCATATTATAACTATATTCCGGTCGCTACCATATTATAACTATATCACTTCTT
Organism: Oeneis ivallda; assembly: GCA_029955525.1. Taxonomy (NCBI): domain Eukaryota; kingdom Metazoa; phylum Arthropoda; class Insecta; order Lepidoptera; family Nymphalidae; genus Oeneis; species Oeneis ivallda. The sequence goes on along the minus strand of JARPMR010000020.1, from coordinate 6,234,321 downwards.
CAACTATCTTACTGCGACATATGCGCACAATTTCTAATGACATGGTGAAGGCCTTAGTTTTCTATATGAATTATGAATTTCTGTTCTTAACAATATGCCTTTAATATAATACACCTTCCACATTTGTATGTTTAATTACTTACACCTCCAAATTCCATCTTTACCATTGTCTATCAGACGAGTTAGGCTTATGGTTAACTTGTCATCATCATCAGCAACCCGTCAACAAGCCACTACTAAAGCGCAGGTCTCCTCTCAGAGAAGGGTTATAGGCCATATATGTCCACCATGCTGGCCCAATGCAAATTGGCAGAATTCACACACTTTAAGAACATTTAAGATCTCAGGCGTACAGGTTTCCCCACAATGTTTTCTTTCGCCATTAAAATATGTGCTAATTATCAACTGATTTAATGTGTGATAGCTTGTTGAATGTTCTCAAAGATGTGTGAAGTCCACCAATTTGCATTAGGCCAGCGTGGTGGACTATGGCATCTAACCCTCCTCTGAGAGGAGACCTGCGCTCACTAGTGAGCAGTTGATGGGATACTGATGATGATGACGAAGGAGTTTAACTAACAAAATGATTGATAACTGAATATTATTATTACATACACACATCAAGACTTATCAGTCTGATATCAGCCTCCATAGCTAAGACTTAGTAGGTATTGTATTAGTCATAGCAATTCTCATTGGAACATTGCATTTTTTGCTGATAACATTAACATTGGATGAATTTTTTCATATTTTTAACCGACTTCAAAACAGGAGGAGGTTATTAATTCGTCAGAATCTTTTTAGGGTTCCGTAGTAAAAAAAGGAACCCTTATAGTTTCGCCATGTCCGTCCGTCTGTCCGTCCGTCCGCGGTTTAGCTCAGAGACTATTGGTACTAGAAATCTGTAATTTGACAAGGGTATAAATATCAATCACGCCGACAAAGTCGTGAAATAAAATTGTAAAAAATAATTTTTTTTAGGGTACATGTACCTCCCCTACATGTAAAGTGGGGATGAATTTTTTTTTCACGTCTATCCCATAGTGTGGGGTGTCGTTGAATAGGTCTTTCAAAAATATTGTGGGTGTGGGAACATCATTTTTCAATTCAGGGATCCGTTTGTGAAATATGATATTTTAAAGTGCTAAATTTTATTAGAGTCAAGTGTCCCTCCCCCTCTGCCAGCTAAATGGTTGTATATAGGATACAAGAAAAAATTCACTGCAGTAGTATATATAATGAATTTTAAAGGAAAACTATCACGGCTAAGTAGGGTTCATTAGTTAAGGAGTTTTATCTGTTTTTTCTAAGTTAGGTATTACACGTAGTGTAAATTGCATATTTTGTAGAATATTATAGTATTTAAACCATAAACTCAAAATTTATTAGATGATATTCATAAATAAAACAAAAGCACTATCCTAGGTCAGCAATAATATTTGAGACTTTCAGCTACGGAACCCTACACTGCGCGTGGCCCGACACGCACTTGGCCGTTTTTATTTATTTTTATCTATGTCCACCGATTACTCGAAGACGTCTGAACTGATTTGGGAAATTCTTTCTTGTTTGAAAGGGTATACTCCCCAGATGGTCCCATATAAATTTTATCGAAAACGGTCGAGCGGTTTTAGGGTTCCGTACCAAAATGGTAAAAATGGAACCCTTATGGTGAGACTTTCTCCGTCCGTCTGTCCGTCTGTCACAGTCGATTATTTCAGTAACTATTAAAGCTATCGACATGAAATTTGGCATAGTTGTGTATAATAATGGCCCAACATCATTGGAATAAAGAAAAATCGGAAATTATTTTTAGTTTTATTAAAAAAGGGGGAAAATCGGGGGTTTGAAATTTCAAAGTAAAATAACTATACCGAGTGGAGTATCATATGAAAGGCCTTTACTTGCGCATTCTAAAACAGTTTTTTATTTATTTCTATATACAATAGTTTTTGAGTAATCGGCCAAAATGTCGAAAAAAATACCGTTCCCCCCCCTTATCTCCGAAGTTTACCAATCGAAAAATCTGAAATAATTATGGTCAATAGAGGTTTGTGTATATTTTACAGGAAAAATAAAATCAACGCGAAAATTATTTTAGTTTGATTAAAAAAGGGGGAAAATCAGGGGTTTGAAATTTCAAAGTAAGATAACTATACCGAGTGGGGTATCATATGAAAGGCCTTTACTTCTGCATTCTAAAACAGTTTTTTATTTATTTCTATATATAATAGTTTTTTAGTAATCGGCCAAAATGTCGAAAAAAATACCGTTCCCCCTCCCCTTATCTCCGAAGTTTACCAATCGAAAAATCTGAAATAATTATGGTCAATAGAGGTTTATGTATATTTTACAGGAAAAATAAAACCAACGCTCTAACTAGCATAGTTTTTTTTATATTAACAATAAACCTCTACAAACAAAGTTAACGATAAATAAGCAAATTAACATAATATTATCGTTTTACTTTCACTTTTGGAGTACGGAACCATCGGTGCGCGAGTCCGACTTGCACTTGGCCGGTTTTTTAAAATATCAACAATAAATTATATACTTTGTATAGTGTGTGTGTGTAATGTAGTAAAGAGGGAGTTTGAGGTCAGTTGTTTAAAAAGAATTTTTTACTATCATAATCCTGCGTTTTCGCCGAAATGGGCGTCCTTTACTTTGGATATAAGTACCTACTCAATTAGAGGAACAAAATAGACCCTACCTGTAAATGTTTCCATGTTTTCCAATTCAGTCTAGGTATAGTTGTTATGTATTACCGACCATTTGAAATCGAGTCGACTTTCTCCATAGGTGAATGACAGGAATGCACAGTGCTATTTATTATATAGTAGTCAGGTACCTAGTACATCAAACGGTATGATCTACCTAAAACTATCTATTAACTGTGATGACAAAAATTGTGATGATCGCGTCATTTTTTAAATCACAATGCAAATTGAAAATGCATTTTTTCATAATTGCATTACCTTTATTCATGTAGGTGTCTATTTTATTACAAATCGTGTACACGATTTGATGAATAGAGTACGTAGTAGGTACTAGGTAGGTATAATTTTAGTACGCCTATTTTGGCGATAACGCGTTATCGACAAAATGAAAATGTCGATTTCTGTAAGGCCTCTAAGCCTCAAATCTTGTGGGCAGCGGGGCGGTGGCGGCGGCGGCGCGGGAGCGGCAGGATCTAATGCGAGGTGGAAGACACGAGTCTGCCCGCGAAATTCAAATTTAATTTGGCTTTTCGCAATTTGTAAACTAATACGACAAAGTAGGCTTTTGTTCATCATTATCAACCTTTAGATGTCCACTGCTGGACATAGGTCTCCTGCATGGACCTCTTCGCTTCGGGCTTCGGTCTTGCGCCGCCTGAATCCAGCGGCTCCCTGCGACTCGTTTGATGTCGTCGGTCCACCTAGTGGGGGGTCTGCCAACACTGCGCTTACCGGTGCGGGGTCGCCACTCCAACACCTTGGGACCCCAACGACCATCAGCTCTTCGAACTATGTGCTCCGCCCATTTCCACTTCAGTTTCGCGACTTGCTGAGCTATGTCGGTGACTTTAGTTCTCCTGCGGATCTCTTCATTTCTGATTTGATCTCGCAGGGATACCCCAAGCATAGCTCTCTCCATCGCTCGCTGAGTGACCCTGAGCCTTCTTATGAGGCCCACAGTTAGCGACCATGTCTCGGATCCATAAGTCATCACTGGCAACACGCACTGTTCGAAGACTTTAGTCTTCAGGCACTGAGGAATTTTGGACGAGAAGACATCTCGGAGCTTCCCGAACGCTGCCCAGCCAAGTTGGATTCGGCGGTTGATCTCTTTCTCGAAATTGGACCTACCTAGCTGGACTGTGTGTCCCAGGTAAATATACTCGTCGACAATTTCGAGTGCAGAGTTCTCAACAATTACTGGGTGGAGGCTTATGTTATGGCCTTCTAATTGCGCCAGTAGAATTATCATCTTCACAGGTTTACTTATAAATCTTTACAGGAAAGTGACCAGTTTAAGAAATTAATCAAAATACTGAGTTGGACGTGAGTTACTCACAAATTAGTCGATATTTTGATTAATTTCTTAAACTGGTCACTTTCAAGTAAAGATTTTTATGTAAACCTTTGAAGATGATAATTCTACTGGCGCAATTAGAATGCCATTAGCCTACTTTGTCGTATTAGTTTACAAATTGCGAAAAACCAAATTTTTGAATTTCGCGGGCAGACTCGTGTCTTCCACCTTAAATCAAATGGACCGGCCGGCGGCCCTCGAAAACAGCGGCGCGGGGGCGGGCAACGAGCGGTGCACTCCATACAAGCGGTGACCGCGCCGCCGCCGCGCCGCCCCGCTGCCCGCAAGATTCGAGGCAGAGGCCTAAGTGGGCAGATTCTGCATAAACAGCGTCAATCATTGCTGCAGTCATAATTGTGGCGCTTGGATGAACTTATCGCGTTCTTTCTGCAACAATGCATTATGCATTTTAGCCAATAGCGAGTGAGTATCCGCTTTTCAGAAGCGATTGCAATCGCCACACTGCAGCAATCATTCTTAGAGGATCACTCAGGAGTTCTACTCTTGCATTAATTGTATTCATCCATAGTACAGAAACCCGAAATAAAGAGGATAATATGACCATTTTTGGACTTGAACTGTGGAAACAAATGTATGTGTGTATTTAGATCTATGATTTGCTTCTACAAAAATAAACAAAAAAATATTTGCGTTAATACTAATTCGCGGTTAAAGTGAATCACCTTATGTCCATAAACATACGAAGGTTTAGTTAAAGTTGATGCAGCGCATGCCTTATCAGTGCTATTTAAAGCATAGTATGTGTGCATGTTATATGTTTAAATTGTTTACCATTTAATGACTTTTTTCCTCGCTATTGAATTGATATGAAAGTATTTCTTCAGCCTAGGAGGGTTGGAGTTTGAGTTAACGATACCTTGCACCAGGGCCCTGATTCTGTTCTCTGGCTCTGCTCAAGGCTCAGGACGAGGATAAAATGAGACACAAATAATGTCCTGATGTAAATCTGTCTCGTTTTAATACAAGTCTTGAGTCTGAGCTGAGTGGCAGTGTCATCTATAGATCTCACCCTTAGGCCCGCTTGCAGAGACGCCGAGTTAGTTAACCCAGGAATAAATTTGTAATTTTGACAGAAGCTATATACGAAATCTGTCAAATCTGTCCTTTTAACCCAGAGTTAGCTGCTAACTCTGGGTTAAGACGTTTCTGCAAGCGCGCCTTAGTGCCTATCAAAAAATGATTATTATTTGCAACCTCTTTTGCGTCTCAAAATTACTGGCACACTAAAGGGGGCACACTAAACTAGTGCGACTTTTCAAACTTACGTTAACTGTGTGTGAATACGTCAATTAGTATGGACGGAAAAGGGATGGAAAAATACCCTTTCCCGTCCATACTAAGTGACAGATTTACGTAAAGTTAACGTAAACTTTTAAAGTCACCCTAGACCTACAGAACGCAACACAACATTTTTCAAAACACTGACGATGAAATTATAAAATAAGTAATAATAAGATGTTATTATGTTACGGTAAATGTGATAAAAAAGTGCTGGAGTGATCGCGGTGCCGCGGAGGCCAGAGGAGTCCAGTTTGGGGGTGAGCTTAGTATATACATAGTATATTATGTTTAGGATATAATATTCCAGAGGAACCCACGGAAGCATATCCGGCATCCGCCCAGCGACAGGCGGCGGGCCAGCAAAAGCGGCACAGCTCTCTACAATTAAAAAAAAAACTATTGACATAATTTTTTTATCCATTGAAGGTTTGCTAGGAAAATGTTATTTTTATTTCATAGCAACCTTCAATGGATAAAATATGTCATTCAGTGAAATATGCCTTCAGCCTTCAGTGGATAATATATTATGTCAGTGGCTATCATTTTTGGTAGGTACTGAGTTACAGAATCGGGGCCCATGCCATTTACAGCAAATCATAAAATGTAGTACAGGCTGACACGCTGCAAAACAAAAAAATAACAAAGCATTAAATAGACGCACTCTCAAGACTTCTTCAATAGCTTCAATAGAAAACGAAATAATCCTTGTTCCACAGAATTTCTATACACCGGAACAAAGCCTACGCATTTCGAAATCTACAAAGAATCTCAGCATTCAATAGACTTCCTTTTCAAACCCAGCTAACGCTTACGTCTTAACGCTACCTCAATCCAAAATGACCTCTAGTCTCGACGCCTTATAATACTCACAAATACTCTTCCGGATTCTTCGACAGACTTGTTTTTTAAGTTTTAGTGCGCAATTTCGGTGTTTTCATACATTGGATAATTCATAACATATTTTATAGACGACTAGCTGATGCCCGCGACTTCGTCCGTGTGGATGTAGTTTTTAAAATCCCTCGGAAACGGATAAAAGGAGCCTATGTCACTCTCCAGGTCCTCAACTATACCGTGCTTTAGTACACAATAATTCAATGACTATACCCATGCAAAAAATCACGCTGATCCGTATCTCTGTTGCGGCGTGATTGAAGGACAAACCAACAAACAAACACACTTTCGCATTTATAGTATTAGTATGAAGTATTAGTAAGGAAGAATTAATACCACGATAATAAAGGCGAAATTAAATTTTAGAACACAAACGCTACAATTGTGACTTAAATATGATAGTTAGATATATTCCCTCTGGGACTTTTTTGAAGAGAATAATTAGTACTTTAATCATGTAGTACATCATTTTTATGTATCATCAATAGTTTTCTCAGCACACGCCAAATAATGCATTTTATAGGCAAAATTTTCCTACTTTGGGTTACATTATTGCAGTTTTCTTAAGGATCTCTAATTTTTTTGCAATAAATTATAGCCTATGTTACTTCCTGATAACTTAGCTTTCTATTAGTGAAAAAATCGCGCCCAAAGAAGTCGGTTACAAACATTGTTACAAACATTATTACAAACATACAAGTGAAGCTAATAAAAAGCGTATAAAAAATGGTTAAAAGCGGTCTAGTAGTTACAGAGCCTATTTGGTACAACCAAACAAACAAAAAAACAAAAAAATCTTTCCTCTTTATAATATTACTAAAGATGATCATAATTTTACGGGAACAAGTTTACGATCTTTTTCTCGAATTTTTTTGTTTTAAATTTTATTACACAACAGAACATTTATTGCAAAACATGTTATTGATGATGAATAAGTCAATACTTGGTAAAAAAATCAATAGAACAATTAGAATATTTTTTTAGATGTTGTATAAATCCCTTAGTACTTGAAGACGTCGATGTTCAGCGGTAGACGTCTAACGTTTAATGATGATGATAAACGTAGATGATAAAGCTATCTGTGGTTTTTACTTTTCGATGCATTGCAAGATACAGTCAGATTCTAGGATGAAGACGCAGAGTCGGGTAGTCTGTACAAGTTTGTCGTTTCAGTTAGAAAGAGACAGAGCACAAGGATATAAAACAAAAGTTCAAAATTATTTATTTCACTTAGGCCAACCTGTGGCTCTTATGACAAGTCATGACTCTACCACCGGTTCGGAAAGTGGATTCTGCTGAGAAGAGCCGGCAAGAAACTCAGCAGTTGCTCTTTTTCAAAATAATCATTTTACAATATTATTATGAAGCTATTACATTGTAATAAGTTTTTTATACTATCTTGTGGGCAGCTGGATGCCAAGCCGTTTTAACCTATGCAACTTTGTCAGAATAAAATATAATATTTCCACAATGAGGCGAAGTTCCAAAACTACAATTCAATTCATGTTAAGACGGGCAGTGTTATACTCATCCTTATAGTCCTACCCGTAGCAGTGCAGTGTAAGGATATAGCTATTATTCCTCGTGCTCCACCCAGTAGGAGCATTCGGAAACGCCGACTCTATTACAAAGTATGTTTTCCCTTCCTATAAACGTATGAACTAATAAGAACGTACCTATATAGGAATTTATATTATAGGAGGGACTGATATTATAAGATTATAAAAAGTTTATTTGAATAAAAACATTTCTATTCTATTCTATTCTATAAACCAGCTTATGACTATTACCATCTATTACAAAGAAATTCTCTAGCTCATTGTTGAAATCCCCACTAGATAAAACATGATGATATATAGTAAACTACGAGACCCTTGGCCTAGATGTTATACTCGGGAAAGATGAAGGTTATGTTCCGTTTGGTATCGATTGACTTTTGGGTATCAGTGACTTCGTCGGCTAAACTAATTGACTGGCTCGTTGATCAGTGGCAAGCTTGTTATGGCGTCCCCTCTTCTGAGTTCGAGTCCCGAGTCCAGAGTCGGGCCATTAAAAAATAAAAGGGGCTCCCATACATGGAAAAGGAGTAGAAATAAAATTTTATTTTTTTACCCTGGCATGTGGGGTGTCATTGTCTAGAACTCATTAAGTAGAGATCAAATATATTTTTATTATTTTTTAGCTACAAAAATGTAGAAATGGGGGGCCGTCAAAGTTTTCGGTTCTAGACCACTTTTGTTACGGGGTCTATCTCAAAAACTAAACTACTTAGGAATTTGAAATTTCTGTATATTATGTACCTACTATATAATGTATTTAAACAACAAATACTGAAAACACCGATTTATGATGCGGTTTATAAATAATTGTAGCCAAAACAAACGAGCATTTTTCCCCATGTGCTAATTTAGTACTATCTAAGAACTAAGATATTTCAATATCTAGTTAGACTAGAAAAGTGATTTTGTAATATGTACGGAACCGGAAAAGAGCGAGGCCCGACTCGCACTTGGCCGATTTTTTATTTTATCTATGCAACAAATAATATGCCAAACGCTCAAACGGTACCCGCCATTACAATACGTCATTATCGTTCGGCCGTTCAGAGAATGCGTTCCTGACACCTGTCAGTTAGTCACGACAACTGTCACAAAATCATAATAATTGATTATTGATATAATAATGTTGTTTTTATGCTCATCAATTGTTAAAACGGTAAACAACCAGCAATAATATTTTTATCGTAACTGCAACGCCATTACAAAGTTACGTCGTCAGTTCAATCGCGACGTGTCAGGAACGCATTCTCTGAACGGCCGTAGATTAAGACGTCAGTATTCTTTAAAGGATGAACTTTATAACGCTCAAATAGTTTGCTCATTTCTCATACCCATGTCATAATAAAATCTGATACAGTTCCATAAATAATGTACGGCGCAGTTCCGCCCACAGTCAAATAAATCGCAATCCTTATTTGTCCACGCTCACTGTGATGTCACCTTAAAAGGATTCACATAACAACTGCACGTTTTATGATATGAATACTAGCTGATGCTCGCTACTTCATCGGCGTGGATTTAGTTTTTCAAATCCCGCAGTAACTCTTTGATTTTCCGGGACTCTTTGATAAAAAGTTGCCTATGCCACTCACTCTCCAGGACCCAGGTCCTCAACTATAGCCATGCAAAAAGTCATGTCGATTCGTTACTCCATTGTTGCGTGATTGAAGGTCAAACCAACTAACAAACACATTTTCGCATTTATAATATTATTAGAAAGGATTTGTCTGATGCCCATAAGCCCATAGCTTCGCGTGGATTTAGGTTTAAAAAAAATTTCAGGCAGTCAGTCAGGACAAATCTTTTTATACTCGTATGTATGGCAATATGCACATTTCGATTTAGTTGTGCATATTCACAGCCGATTATAATCGACTGTGTGCTTCTCACATTACTCAATGATGTACTCAAGTTAGGTAATACGCCCATCTCGGAATTCATAACACTTCAAAGCGATGAAAGGTACTACAGTGGTTAAACTCGGGCATCCATTTAGGGTCGGTTTCGATTCCAGAAAAACGCATAGCTCTGACTTTTCGGAGTTTTGTGCAAATAAATATCGCTTTAACCATCGTGAGAAAACCTGCATGCTTATGAGTTTCACATAATGTTGGAAAGGGGTGTGAAAGGGTATAGTTTGCCAACAAGCACTTGGCCTGCGTGATGGCCTATGGCCTCATTCGACTGGATACTGTGGCCAGTTGTGGCCCGGCGATGAGTCGAATGAATCGTTTTTGCTGATGGTGTCTGGTGTCTTAGAATGTCTAGTATGCTAAAGTGTCCAGTGTTCTGTTACGTCCAGTCCCACAAGAAAATCGCTAATGTCATTGAGCCTTTTCTAAGAAAAGCTTAAAAATAATAATATATAAAATTTCTTAAAACAAAGTGTAAATTAAAAATTTTATTTAAAAAAAAAACAAGCTTTTAGTAGCTGTAACATCAACAAAAATTGAGGAGTTCCGTCCTCCATCATCGAAGATATTCATCAGATCTTCACCATTGAATTTAAGAGCGCGTGTAACCCCAAAAAAAATCAGATTTCGCGATGAGATAAAACATAGCCACAACCTCATGTGAATGATGTGAGGCGAGACAAAAGAAAGCGTTTTGCGCGGAATAGGAGTGTAGTAAGCGCCAAATACTTTGTAACTCGTGAAATATTCATTTTCTTTTCAATTCACTAGGCTACTCTCTTGATAATATCAATCGGAATTTAATGTAAAAATTTTGGCTCTGTAATATGCAACACATTGAAAATAAATGAATATTGGTTAAAAATTAGACCTAACTTCGCGATTTCTTATTATCGAACAAATTTCATCATTTTATGTTTTTGCCCAAACACGTCCCTTGGCAGTATGATGTAATTCTTGCGTGTTTTTTTTCGGATACTTGAAACTTGATCTACTACTGTAAAAATCAAATCTGTTTACTGTTAACGAGCGCACACCCACTCTTAAATGGGACCAATCTGACGGTACTTATGTCCTTTCAAATAAAAAAATTCTTTTCAAAAAACCGACTTCTAGCGCCACTACAAAGTATAAAAATAATTTTAGTTTGTCCACGTTTGTTGAAGTCGGGCGGGCCTAAATACAAACTATGAAACCGATGCGCGACGCTACAAAATATGAGAGACTCGTTTGTAGAAGTCGAGCGAGCATCGCGAGTCGGTTTCATAGTTTGTATTTTAGGCCCGCCCGACTTCAACAAACGTGGACAAACTAAAATTATTTTTATACTTTGTAGTGGCGCTAGAAGTCGTTTTTTGAAAAGAATTTTTATTTTAAGCTTTTAAGTGTAGTATCCTATGATTGAGGAGCTAGGACCTGGAGCTCCATGATGTAGTTCATACTTGTTACCTACAATATCAATTCGTAATCGAAATTTCCTAAATCCCCGTAGTTTTACGTAGGCAGTACCCTGCAGCATCAGGATTGAGGAGCTAGGACCTGGAGCTCCATGATGTAGTCCATACTTGTTACCTACAATAATAATTCGTAATCGACATTTCCTAAATCTCTTTATTTTAGGTGAGCAATATCCCTGCAGCATCAGGCTTGAGAAGTTGAAGGTTAACATTTTTATGGGACCATTTCGCAAATATCCTCTGTCGATTAAAAAAAATCACGCGAATCGGTCCAGTAATCCCGGAGAAATCGGTGGACATACATAGAAAAAAAAAAAAAAAAAAGATACCGGCCGAATTGAGAACCTCCTCCTTTTTAGAAGTCGGTTAAAAACAAATTGAAATCGGTTCAGAGTTATGGAGTAACATCGACAAAAAAAACGTGTCGAATCGAGAACCTCCTTTTTTTTAAATTCGGTTAATAATATTAGGCTCAAGCGTTACGGTAGGTATTGTTAGACTTGAGACCCTATTTTAGTTCATGCGTAGGAGTACCTATATATTATGTGTCACCAATGCATGCGTTTATATTTGCTTTCATTCGTCATACCTATTCCGTTTTGGCAACGATTATAATAAACATTGGAAAATTAGTAGTTTGATGACCTCTCTAGTGCAGCGGTGCATAAATTAGCCTCGCATGGAAGGTCTACGATTCAATTTTCAGTCTGAAAAACTATAATAACTATTATTGTCTCTTCTAAAATTCTATCTATTATATTTACTTAATAAATAGTATAGTATATACCTAGTTATAAGTGTGTTGGCGACTGGCGTTAAGTATTATTAAGTTATGTAAACCTATATTTGTGTACCTAGGATCCGAGACTGGTCGCTAACTAAGGGCCTCATAAGTAGGCTCAGGACCGCTCAGCGGGCGATGGAGAGAGCAATGCTCGGAGTGTCCCTGCGGGATCGAATCAGAAATGAGGAGATCCGTAGGAGAACCAAAGTCACCGACATAGCTCAGCGAGTCGCGAAACTGAAGTGGAAATGGGCGGGGCACATAGTTCGAAGAGCTGATGGTCGTTGGGGTCCCAAAGGTGCTGGAGTGGCGACCCCGCACCGGGAAGCGCAGTGTTGGCAGACCCCCCACCAGGTGGACCGACATCAAACGGGTCGCAGGGAGCCGCTGGATCCAGGCGGCGCAAGACCGAGGCCTGTGGAAGTTCATGCAAGAGACCTTTGTCCAGCTGTGGACGTCTATCGGTTGATGAAGAAGAAGAAGATAGTACCTAATACCTATCCTATGAGCGCCACCTCGCCAACAAACTAGCCCACCAGTTTGGCGAGATAGTATGTTTAGAACCTTTTTTGTTATTTATTATGATTAAATAAATAAATAAAACTGTGACTTGAAATAGGTACGACAATAATTTTATTCTCCTGAACTGTTGAGACTTTGGCCGGCGTACCTTGACTCACACTTAATACAGGGTTAAAATAATTACGACCAGAGTTCCAGGCACGTAGACTTATTATATTACTGGGTATGTTGTATTGTTTCAGGGCTACAGTACTTACAGCCATGGTGATGGAAGCGAACCCCATTACTGAAAATCGGACAGATGGTAAGTCACCCTAACTCTATACATGAAGAGAAAGAAAACTTCGTACCCTTTTTAGGAGTGTGAAAGACATAGCAAAGGAGTGCATAAATGTAAAATACTTACATAAAACTAGCTGATGCCCGCGACTTCGTCCGCGTGAATATAGTTTTTAAAATCCCGCGGGAACTCTTCAATTTTACGGGATGCCTATGTCAACCTCCAGGTTCTCAGCTATATCTATCCAAAAAATCATGTCAATCAGTAGCTTTGTTGCAGCGTTATTGACGGACAAACCAACAAACAAACACACTTTCGCATTTATAATATGTACCTATTGGCAAGGAAGAATTAATACTACGATAATAAAGGCGATCTAATTAAAGGAGTTTGGCGAACGCCCATAGTGTTTCTGACCCAGACTTGCGGCCCACGTTCACGAATCAAACTTCTGATACTTGTTCTAGTAAACCAGACTAACAAAAAAGTTAATCAAAGTCAATCAAATAAAGTTGGGAGAAAAAAGATATTCAGTAGTAAATTGTTAAAAATGAGGTTATGTTTCCATTTAATATATTTAAGGCAAATTACCACTATAGCTTTGAATCAATCATTAATCTGTGCTTTGAATAATCTAATAGGCACAGAAAATTATTGTCTGAATGTAGTTATGAGAACACGCTTCCTACCAACCTTACCTTAAAATGTGTGTAATTCGTCGAAATTCCTAGTTCCATGGTAATTCGACTAGTATTGTCATGTAATGCGGCCAATGGTATTAGCATGGAACTAGGAAAACGACTAAGTGATTGTCATGCTGTTTTATTTTTTGGAAAAAGATTATTATAGAGATCCATTACTTCCATCACTTTCGTCCGATGTCATCTTATCGAGCGATATGTAAGGAACTTTGCTTTGGAACCAATTTGCTTGTAATTACTTTAAGTTCAGAAAGAAATGCTGTGTCTTGTACAAAATCACGCCAAATCGTTAGTATTAATAATAAAAATAAACACATGAAGTATAATAAATACTACACTTCTTTTCTACATATCGATGGGTCCTATGTATAAGGGCCAAAGTAACAATTTGCCCATTTTCACTTTTTGGTGTTAAATGCTTCCTTTTACTATAATTAATAACATGCACTAAAAAAAACTCATATTTATTGGTAGAAGTACTATTTTTTATTGCAGTAAAAGGGCTCAAGTAGCACACTTTTAAACGTACAAGGGCCAAATGGTTGTTTCAGACTTATTCGTGATTCGTATATATCCCGCCTGTTTGCCATTTTACCAACCTAAAAAAGGCCAATTTTTTTTTTTAAATAATAAATTTTTTATTCAGTACTTTACAAAGAGCTTTTTAACAATACAATATACAGTTAAAAATATCTTAATGTTCACATAATAAAGCTACAGTAAAATGGCAGGGGTAGCACTGCATTAGTAAAAACTGTGTTGCAATGTTATGTTGGTCATTCTTATAAATACGGTCATATAACACCGAAAATTAAAGAAAACTTTGATAATCATGTCTAATTACATTATTGATTATTTATTGATCTATACTAATATTATAAAGAGGAAAGATTTTTGTTTGTTTGATTGTTTATACCGACTAGGCTCTGTAACTACTGGACCGATTTCAACCATTTTTTCACCAATAGAAAGCTAAGTTATCAGGAAGTAACAAGGGCTACAATTTATTTTCAAAAAAGTTAGAAATTCATAAGAAAATTGCAATAATGTAACCCAAAGTAGCAAAATTTGGCCTATGAATTGCATTATTTGGCGTGTGCTGAGAAAACTATTGATGATACATAAAAATTATGTACTATAGTTTGTTCACAATAGGAATGTGTGTGGCCAAAGTGTGAATTAACGCTACGATTTTTACATTTTATTTAAACCTTTTTTGTAGAGAATAAAAGGAGTTTGGCGAACGCCCATAGTGTTTCTGACCCAGACTTGCGGCCCACGTTCACGAATCAAACTTCTGATACTTGTTCTAGTAAACCAGACTAACAAAAAAGTTAATCAAAGTCAATCAAATAAAGTTGGGAGAAAAAAGATATTCAGTAGTAAATTGTTAAAAATGAGGTTATGTTTCCATTTAATATATTTAAGGCAAATTACCACTATAGCTTTGAATCAATCATTAATCTGTGCTTTGAATAATCTAATAGGCACAGAAAATTATTGTCTGAATGTAGTTATGAGAACACGCTTCCTACCAACCTTACCTTAAAATGTGTGTAATTCGTCGAAATTCCTAGTTCCATGGTAATTCGACTAGTATTGTCATGTAATGCGGCCAATGGTATTAGCATGGAACTAGGAAAACGACTAAGTGATTGTCATGCTGTTTTATTTTTTGGAAAAAGATTATTATAGAGATCCATTACTTCCATCACTTTCGTCCGATGTCATCTTATCGAGCGATATGTAAGGAACTTTGCTTTGGAACCAATTTGCTTGTAATTACTTTAAGTTCAGAAAGAAATGCTGTGTCTTGTACAAAATCACGCCAAATCGTTAGTATTAATACACTACAATGCATAACAAACACAAAACGAACGAAAAAATAAAATAAACGCACAAGTATTGCAAACAATTAACAAATGAAATGACCACGGACAATGATCATGGAGCTAGGAATTACGACCTTCCTATTTCTATGACCACGAATGACATTTGCATGGAACTAGGAATTAGAAGCAGTGATAGCCTAGTGGTTAGGACTGTGGTCTCCTAATTGGGGGGGGGTCGCAGGTTCGATCCTGGGTACGGGCTCTGACTTTTCGGAGTCAAGTGCGTTTAAGCAATTAAATATCACTTGCTTCAACGGTGAAGGAAAACATCGTGAGAAAACCTGCACACCTGAGAGTTCTTCATAATGTTCTCGAAGACGTGTGAAGTCCGTCAATTCGCATTGGGCCAACGTGGTGGACTATGGCCTATAACCCTTCTCTGAGAGGAGACCTGCGCTCAGTAATGAGCCGTTAATGGCTTGTTAATGATGATGAGGAATTACAACTCATCTTTCTAGTTCCATGGACATTTGAGTGAGTTGACCATGGAACTAGGAATTGCGACTATAGTCTTCCTATTTATAGGGAGTTGACAATTGACATTTGACATAAATAATTTGACAAGTTTTTACTCTTTACTCCGTAAAATGTTAAGTATTGCCATTACAACGGTTAATTATATTGTGTAATTTTGAATAATTATATTTTTGATCCCCAACTTCTAAAAATATGGGGTTTACACAGAAAAATATTTTGAAAAATATTAATTAAAATGAAATGATTCCTGAATCTGAACGGTTTTTAAAAGTCCTGGGTCCAAATTCGCCATTCTTCTTTTAGAACACAAAAGCTACTATTGTGACATAAATATGATAGTTGGATATAGTCCCTCGGGGACTTTTTTGTAGAGAATAATGAGTACTTTAATCATGTAGTACATAATTTTTATGTATCATCAATAGTTTTCTCAGCAGACGCCAAATAATGCATTTTATAGGCAAAATTTTGCTACTTTGGGTTACATTATTGCAATTTTCTTAAGGATCTCTAATTTTTTGAAAATAAATTATAGCCTATGTTACTTCCTGATAACTTATCTTTCTATTGTTAAAATTGGTCCAGTAGTTACAGAGCCTATTCGGTGCAAACAAAATAACAAAAAAATCTTTCCTCTTTATAATATTATCATAGTAAATAGTATAGATAAAATAAAATAAAATAAAACATTCATTGTTTACAGTATAAAACGTGTAACGGTTAAGACAACATTTCGCATCCCTCTCTCTCGTATATTCTATAATTTTCAATGATTGTAAAAATCTCAGATACTTTTGACGAAATGTGGTCAATTATTATGTTCGACGATTAAATTACGGATATTTTGGATATAGTTTTATAATGATATACATACCTAGATTTTGATAGAGAAAAAGGGCGAAAACTACTATTAACTTTTATCGCTCTTATTCTCTATCAAAAACTAGGCTTAAGATAATAATAATTTAATTTATAAAATTGTTTTTAAACAACTGACTTCAAACTCCCGCTTTACTAAATTACACACACACACTATTCTATTATATTAATTATTTATTGATGATATTTTAAAAACCGCTCGACCGTTTTCGATAAAATTTATATGGGACCACCTGGGGAGTACCGAGTATACCCTTTCAAACAAAAAAAAAGAATATCCCAAATCGGTTCAGGCGTCTTCGAGAAATCGGTCGGCATACATTAAAAAAAAAGAAAAAAATAGATTCCGAAGAATTGATAACCTCCTCCTTTTTTGCAGTCAGTTGAAAATATGTCTAAAATGTCCGCAATTTAATTGTCGAATATAATATTAATTGCAAGCATTTTGTCAAATGCATCAAGAGATTTTTGCAATCATCTAAAATATTATAATGTGCGAGAGAGGGGTGCGAACTTTAATAGTACTCTTAAGGGATTGTCTATATATGATTGATACAATACAACGATCGCAATCACCTCTCATCGCAATCTTACGTTATGAAGCGACTGCTTCGACAATCCACCATATACTTATATATATCGTACTTATAGCTGACGACCTCCCTGGCTCAGTGGTGAGAGCTGTTGTCTTATAACTGGGAGGTCCCGGGTTCGATTCCCGGCGGAGTCAATTTGGGAATTTATAATTTCTGAATTGTGTCTGGTCTGGTCTGGTGGGAGGCTTCTAGTTACCACCCTACCGTCAAAGACGTGCCGCCAAGCGATTTAGCGTTCCGGCACGATGGCGTGTAGAAACCATCAATTAGGGGTATGAGTTGAATGTTCACTTCCATACCCCTTCCAAGTTAGCCCGCTACCATCTTAGACTGCATCGTCACTTACCATCAGGTGAGATCGCAGACAAGGACTAGCTTGTCAACGAATAAAAAAAAACTTGAGAGGTGTCAAGGGACACCCGGATGGAACGTAGTTCCTTTCGATTAATTAATTTGACATTGATGTGTGGTATTTTCGCGGTACAATAATGGGTCTCCGTAGCCTTGTGGCTTCTGCAGTCGCCTAACAGCCAAAGGTCGATGGTTCGGACCATCGACCTTTAACTGTTAGGCGACCCAATATTATACCGCGAAAATACCGAACACATCAATGCCAAATTCACATTCAAAAAAGTGTCTGTTTCAAAAAAGTGTCGATCAGTGTCGAGTGTCGGTTCAATTTTGTCTTAATTTTTTCTGTCTAGCCCCCTTCCGCACCGCGCGATAAGGAACTACGTTCCAAAAAAAAACAGATGGACGTAAAATTAACGTACCTAATTGTAGAGATCTGTAACATGGAATGTAGGTATCAGTATATGGATCAAAAGGAAATTGACCTCGAAACATACGAGGCCGAAATTCCAGTAAGCTGTAGCCTGTACCTTCACTACAATCATTAACTTTGCAACGGCGGACATCAGACCTTGTTAAGAATACATTGCCTTGTTTGTATTATTTACTTTACGCTGTAATTAAAGTTATACTTACACTAGCTGATGTCAACGACTTCGGCCGCGTGGATTTAGTTTTTATCATCCCACGGGAACTCTTAGTCACCCTCCAGGTTCTCAACCTATACCTATCCAAAACATAACGTCAATCCGTAGCTTTGTTACAGCGTGATTGACGGACAAACCAACAAACAAACACACTTTATGTGTTAGTAAGGAAGAATTAATACTACGATAATAAAGGCAATCTAATTAAATTTCAGAACACAATTAAGCTACTATTGTGACTCAAAATATGATAGTTAGGTACATTCCCTCATTTTTTTCGGGGACTTTTTTGTAGAAAATAATGAGTACTTTAATCATGTAGTACTTACATAATTTTTATGTATCATCAATAGTTTTCTCAGCACACGCCAAATAATGCATTTTCTAGGCAAAATTTTGCTACTTTGGGTTACATTATTGCAATTTTCTTAAGGATCTCTAATTTTTTTGAAAATAAATTATATATAGCCTATGTTACTCCCTGATAACATAGCTTTCTATTGGTGAAAAAATGTTTAAAATCGGTCCAGTAGTTACAGAGCCTATTCGGTACAAACAAACAAACAAAAAAATCTTTCCTCTTTATAATATTAGTATGGATATAGTATTAAAATAAAGTGGATCTTTGTACCACTTCATTTAAAATGCTTATTGTAATAGGTACTTACATGTATTTTAACAGACTTCGAAAACAGAAGATTGTCAATTCGACACGTATGTATGTATGTATGTATGTATTGTATGTAGGTGTGTATAAAACAGCTGTGCGATTCTCTAAAAATGATTGCTACATTATGGCGATTGCAATAGCCTCTGATTGGACGATACTCACACGCTATTGGCTAAAATCATCGATGTATAGCTATAATGCATTGTTGCAGAAAGACCGCGATATTATAATACATATATATGTTTGTTTGTATGTTTGTCCACGCATTTTTCCGAAACTATTAATTTGTGGTCATTCTTTTCAAAGCTTACAGTTACTTCAAATTAGGGAACAGTAAAGGTCTCACAATCGCTTCAGTAGTTTCAAGATATGGAAACTTTCCCTTGTCAGTTATTCTTTATTTCAGTATATTGAAGTCGGTTTAATTTTTCCTAAATTATAGATAACAGTGTTATATTATACAATAAAAAAAAACAAACTGAGGAAATTCGTAAAATAGCAGTCTTGGCATGCAAATCCCTAAAGTATAACGTGCACTCCTCTGACACAACACAACACACAATGCGCAAATATCAGCGACACGCGAAGATATGGTGCGCGCGCATACTCGTGTACGATTTGTCATACAAGATTCTATACCCTTTTTCAAATTAACACGAAAAAACCTCTAAAAGAATAGCGGTGCAATCCTCCAAGCCTAACGACTTAAACGAACTCAATGTGCAACTACAGCGACACGCGAAGAAATATGTAAAGGCGCGCGTACGCGTGTACGGTTTGTCGTACTTACATGATTCTAGACCTTGTAACAAATGAACTTAAAAAAATAATAACCACTAAAGGAATAGCGTGCAATCCCCCAAGCCTAAAGACTTGAACGACATAATGTGCAACGACAGCGACACAAGAAGACATAATAATTATGTAGAGCGCGCGCGTACGCGTGTACGGTTAGTCATACGACAATCTATACCTTCTTTCAAATGGACATGGAAAATTATTAATTACTTACCAACTTTATCTGTGACAAAAAATGAGAACCTATACATGGCGTTATCTATAGGTTCTCAGAGAGGCTCTACCAAAGCCTTACCGACAAACCAGAGCGTGATCAAGAAGCTGAGAGGTTAATTAATATAGCATATTCTTCTCCCATCTAAGGTAAAAACTATTATAGAATTGCTCATTTTTAGCCATAAAGCAGTATTGTAGGCAAAAAAAATCGTACGTATGTATTAAACGAACGGAGGGATTATAGATTTACGAATTATAGATTTAAGATCGGCTTACGTTAAACGGATAATCATAAATAGGGCAGTACAAATTGCCTTTACGAATAAATTCCTTGCCCAATAACCACTAGGGTCTTCCCAAACATCCGATTTCACCTTCTTATCGCTAAGAAGTGAACTCTTCCAAGCAAATGAAACGGAAAAAGAAAATTAAAATAAAATTCCGGTCAGGGTGTAGGGTACACTTAGCTAATAATAGGAGATGGAATAAATACTAAACATAATATGATGATCTAGATGATGATGAACCAAATTCAAAACAATTCAAAATTATTTATTTCACATAGGATAGGCCAAACTGTAGCTCTTGTGACACATCATGACTCTACCACCGGTTCGGAAAGCGGATTCTGCGGAGAAGAGCCGGCAAGAAACTCTTGCTCTTTTCAAAATAATCATTTTACAATATTATGTAGTAGCTATTACATTGTAATAAGTTTTTTATACTATCTTGTGGGCAGCTGGATTTAACCCATGCAACTTTGTTAGAATCTTCTTAATATATATAAATTACGTGTCACGTTGTTTGTCCGCGATGGACTCCTAAACTACTTAACCGATTTTGATCAAACTTCGTAACTATCTGTAATTTGGTCCAACTTGAAAGATAGGATGGTTTTTTTTGGTTTAGGATAGTTTATTTCTTTAATATATATATATAGCTGCTGGGGCTGATTCACTGACTGATTCACTGATTCACTCACTCATTGATCACCTCTCCTGTAAAATTTTGTATGAAAAATTTTTTTTTCACCGATGGTTTCGTATAGAGGACAAAAATTCATTCGGAGGAAAAATATGGAGAGAGCTGATGATTGAGGATTTCGGAGACGGGTGAGGAGCACGGCCAGGGTATTGAAGATAGGTGGGGTGTGCTCGAACAAAAGTCACTCGGAACTTCATCCAATTCGCAGAGAGTTGAAAAAAAATTCCAAAATGGCGGATTCTAGATGGCGGCCATACAAATTTCGTCGGTGTCTATCTCGGAGAGTATAAAAGATGCAAGAGTGCTTCTTTGGCAAAAGATGATTAGGGCCCGAAGGTCTACTTGATGAATAGAAAAAAAAAATCAAGATGGCGGAATTTTTTTTCTCCATACAAAATATATGGCGAATATTGAATAGACTAGAAGCTGAGAACTATGCAAGACTTTGATACGGTTCCTTTTCAAAATTTGTTTTTATAAAAGACTGATATAGAAAGACTTCTCATTCTGACAAATGATGAGATATGATGATTGAGGGTTTGGAAGGTGGGTGAGGAGCACGGCCAGGGTATTGAAGATAGGTGGGAGGTGCTCAAACAAAAAATACTCGAAACCTCATCCAATTGGCAATGAGCTGAAAAAAAATTCAAAATGGCGGATTCAAGATGGCGGCCATACCAATTTCATCGGCATCTATCTCGGAGAGTATAAAAGATGGAAGATTGGTTATTTGATAGAAAATGATCAGGACCTGAAAGTCCACTTGACGATAGAAAAACCGCGGTCCGCTTGCGGGCCGCGCACCCACGCGCCCTACTAGTTAATATATATATAGCTGCTGGGGCTGATTGACTGACTCACTGATTGATCACCTCTCCTGTAAAATTTTGTGTGAAAATTTTTTTTTCACAGATAGTTTCGTATAGATGACAAAAATTCATTCGGAGGAAAATTATGGAGAGAGCTGATGATTGAGGATTTCAGAGACGGGTGAGGAGCACGGCCGGGTTATTAAATATAGGTGGGGGGTGCTCGAACAAATGTCATTCGAAACTTCATCCGATTGACAGTGAGCTGAAAAAAAATCCAAAATGGCGGAAAAAAGATGGCGGCCATACAAACTTCGTCGGTGTCTATCTCGGAGTGGATAAAAGATGGAAGAGTGGTTTCTTAGCAAAAGATGATCAGGACCCAAAGGTCTATTTGATGAATAGAAAAAAAAAACCAAGATGGCGGAATTTTTTTTTCCATACAAAATATATGGCTAATATTGAAAAGACTAGAAGCTGAGAACTATGTAAGACTTTGATACGGTTCCTTTTCAAAATTTGTTTTTATAGAAGAATTCTCACTCTGATAAATGATGAGATATGATGATCGAGGGTTTGGAAGGTGGGTGAGGAGCACGGCCATGGTAATGAAGATAGGTGGGGGTGCTCGAACAAAAGTCACTCGAAACCTCATCCAATTGGCAGTGAGCTAAAAAAATCCAAAATGGCGGATTCAAGATGGCGGCCATACAAACTTCAATGGTGTCTATCTCGGAGAGTATAAAAGATGGAACAGTGGTTTTTTGATAGAAAACGATCAAGACCTAAAAGTCTACTTGCCAAGTAGAAAAACCGCGGTCCGCTTGCGGGCCGCGCACCCACGCGCCCTACTAGTTTATTTATATAGATAAGGTGGCGGTACGAAGTTCGCCGGGTCAGCTAGTAGAATATAAGATTTCCACAATGAGAGGAAGTTCCACAAAAACTACTACTACGTACTACAATTCAATTCATGTTAAGACGGGCAGACAGAAAGTAGCCCCATTCCCGACAGCGGCACCCGTTCACGAGTGAATGAGTGGTAAAGTATTGTACGCTTCTGTACATTCGCTGTAGCTGGGTTGGTTGGGTAGCAAGGAAAACTCTCAGAACTTTTCTTCCTTTATTGGGTACCGCTACCGCTTGCCGGTGGGAACTGTGCCGGCTTACAATTCAGCCCGGTATTTATACAAAAATAGCAGAAAAAATGTAGCCCCTCTGATTGGTGTAATTTTGCTATCGCACTGATGCACCAATCAGAGCGCATTATCTTAAACCAATCACAATTTAGTAATAATAATAGGTATTATTACATAATTAGGTATCTTTACTACTATGAGCTGTACCGTAGGGAAAGCCGCGGCATTTCTTGGAATTACAGAGGTGTCTTTACGGTTCCTAGCTGTACCGTTGGGAGAGCCGCGGTCTATTTCTAGGAATTATCGAGGTATCTTTTCGGCTCGTAGCTGTACCGTAAGGAGAGCCGCGGCCTATTTCCCTATGGGTTTCCTATTTTAATCTTTATTTATTATTTTTCCTATTCACTTATGAGATAATACATGAGACTTATGTACTTAAAACTATAAACAATTGCTAAACTATACATGACACATTAATTACTAACTAATTATGCTATTTAATCAGTCCACTATTATGCTGTCTCTTTATTACACAAACACTTGCACTATATCGTCCCGCACAAGTATTCAAAGTCGCTACCAAAATGGTACTCCCCACGTACTCTCCAAAAATAACAAACGCATATCCTGCTTTAGCCTTGTTTCGCCCACGGCACTCACTGTCCCAATTGTAAATCTGTAACAACACGCGATCCACCAAAAATATCTATCCGAGTCACGTCCCCCGCAACTCTGTTTTATATCACGATGATGTAATTAAACTGCTAAGCGGGTCATAGGCATTATTGAAACTTTTATTTTTGTATTTAGATAATACTAGTGGTTCGCCCCGAACTGAGACCTCGCGGTATCCCATAATTCCCATAAGGTAGTTTTAACTTTTAACTAGGTATATTATATTGTAATTAAAACGCGCCGAATCTGATGACGTCAATCGTCATCTGCTTTCGTGGATGGGATGCATATTTACAATATTAAAGACAGCGCCATCTAGTAACAGTATAGTGAAGTTTTGTTAAAAACATTAATGCCCATTAAAACTCAAATAATTTCGTTTCTTTATAATATTTATCTAATCTTAGTATTTGTTGTTCAAGTACAGAATATAACTCAAATTATGTGTAAGTTTCAAGTTTTAAAACAAAGTGGTTTTAGAAATCTAGCCTCGAATACAATCTCCACTTTGAAAGCCCCCCATTTCGTATGGGAGCCCCCCTGAAATAAAGATTTTTATAACTTTTTAAGCCATTTTCGGCTGGAGGCCATCGGTTTACATATCATATCTAAAATTGAAGTAATTACGTTCAGTAATTCAGAAGTTATAAGGCTGTGACAGACGGACGGACGGACAAGTGCAAATCGCTCTAGTAAACTCAGAGACCTTCGCTTCGCTCGGTCGATTATGTGAGCGTAAACCGACCACATCAGCTAGTCAATTGCGGAAAAACTGTATCAATCATTGATAGTCTCAAATCTAAAAAAATGTGTTCATTGGCTGAATTTATAGCGTTTATGTTACAATGCATTTCACACATGGCGCACCGAACTCTAGTTCGGTAGAAGTTCTGAAACGCAAGAAAATCATTTAAAATCTAATAAAAACAAGTAAGATGATCGGCTTAGGATATTGTAGATAATGCCTGCCCTTCTGATATTTGAGTTATCGAGGATCGAGAAGATGGAGTATATTATAAGCCCGCTCCTATTACTCCACGTCAGTGCGACATCTTCAATGAGTCTTCCATGGTTAAGGTCAAGGACAATCTTCAAAAAATCAAAATATACGCTGTTGAATAATCCGAACTGGCGCAGTTTTTTTTTCAATGGTCTCAAAGTAAAAAGCCTGCAACATTTCAAGAGGCTTTCATTTTACCTAATACTTGATGAACTTCAAAGACCGGGTACAGAAAGACGTAAGATATAATGAGAAAGCTTTCCACCAAAGCCCCTTCTTAGGGCTTTGTTGAAATGTTTAAAGGAAAGACTACTTAGGTATCCGTTTTTTACTTAATTGCATCAGGAGGGTAATGTTTTTTGGGTATATTTGTGCTAGCTGATGCCCACGACTTCGTCCGCATTGATTTAGTTTTGAAATCCCACGGGAACTCATTGATTTTTCGGAATAGAAAGTATAGCCTATGTCACTCTCAGGTACCTAACTATAGGCATTCCGTTCCCGCTGCCCGCGCGCTTCAGCGAATAGGTATTAGGCATCCACTGGGTATAAGGTATTTGTTTCTAGGCAAGGAAGAAATCGCACCAAGGAGTCGACGGCATTTTGCTAGTATGCATGGGCCAGTCCATGATTTCTATAGTTGTATTAAAGATCGTAAACAAACACGATATTTCCTATAGATCAAGACAATAACAAGCGTGGAAAAATCATGGGAAATAGTTATGCAACACGAGCAGACACGACGCAGAACTATTGGAGCGTACGATACGCCATTGACGTTCGCGTTGCTCTCAATCGCATCCTGTGCTCGCTCCGTTGCGCCCCATTGTCTTCTTACACAGGATTCTACCTTTACTTGCAGCTTATGGTGTCCAGTTTAACCGTAAAAGAAGTCATTTTCTAGAATCTGCGTTTTCTAAGTATGTCTACAAAATACCCTTACTAATATTATAAATGCGAAAGTGTAATTCTACCAATTCGCATTGGGCCAGCGTGGTGGACTATGGCCTATAACCCTTCTCTGAGAGGAGACCTGCGCTCAGTAGTGAGCCGTTGATGGGTCGCTAATGTTGATTATGATGATGATTTGTTTGTTGATTTGTCCTTCAATCACGCAGCAACGGATCGAAGTGATTTTTTGCATGGGTATAGCTAAGGAACGTGTAGAGTGATAGGCTACCTTTATAGTTTGATAACATTTTTGCACCAAATTCATTACTTTAAAATCTTGTAACGGTCGCGCATTCCTATATTTCTATGCCTAGGTATATGCCTCGGTATTTTTTATATCTTTAACTTGAGACTTTGATATCTATTTCAGCAAATTAAAGCACATTTAATCAGGATTACAAAAATATTAATTTTATAAATAGGTTCTGTACAAAAGTTTAGAGAAATTAATTTTTCAATAGCGCGCGCCCCATTCCCGCGGCCACCTGAAAAAAAACCGGTCAAGTGCGAGTCGTACTCGCGCACCGAGGGTTCCATACTCAAAAAGTAAAAGTAAAACGATAATATTATATTAATTTGCATAATTATCGTTAACTTTGTTTGTAGAGGTTTATTGTTAATATTAAAAAAACTATGCTAGTTAGAGCGTTGGTTTTATTTTTCCTGTAAAATATACATAAAGCTCTATTGAACATAATTATTTCAGATTTTTCGATTGGTAAACTTCGGAGATAAGGCGGGGGGAACGGTATTTTTTTCGACATTTTGGCCGATTACTCAAAAGCTATTATATATAGAAATAAATAAAAAACTGCTTTAGAATGCACAAGTAAAGGCCTTTCATATGATACCCCACTCGGTATAATTATCTTACTTTGAAATTTCAAACCCCTGATTTTCCCCCTTTTTTAATTAAACTAAAATAATTTTCACGTTGATTTTATTTTTCATGTAAAATATATATAAACTTCTATTGACCATAATTATTTCAGATTTTTCGATTGGTAAACTTTGGAGATAAGGGGGGGGGAACGGTATTTTTTTCGACATTTTGGCCGATTAATCAAAAACTATTATATCTAGAAATAAATAAAAAACTGTTTTAGAATGCACAAGTAAAGGCCTTTCATATGATACCCCACTCGGTATAGTTATCTTACTTTGAAATTTCAAACCCCCGATTTTCCCCCTTTTTTAATCAAACTAAAAATAATTTTCGACTTTTCTTTATTTCAATGCTTTTGGGCCACTATTATACACAACTATGCCAAATTTCATGTCGATAGCTTTAATAGTTACTGAAATAATCGACTGTGACAGACGGACGGACAGACGGACGGAGAAAGTCTCACCATAAGGGTTCCATCCATAAGGGTTTTTTACCATTTTGGTATGGAACCCTAAAAAGGCCCAGCAGTTAAAGTCGATTAAATTTATAGGCCCCGCAGTAGAAGGGTTATTCCGAAATAGAGGGTTTCCGCCACCGACTTATATTGTACCTAACCATATAAGTCGGTGGTTTCCGCGGAATATTTAAAACCTCCACTCCAAGCGGATGAAGTTGCGGGCGAGAGTATTTTATGTATTTACGAGTAAGAAACAATTTTTTTACTTAAGAACTTAATTTTATTCATCAATACTCTCTTATGCTGACATAATTACCACTTTTAACTGTAAAGATAAATGAAAGCTTATCCTGAATTAAACAAGCCAGTCATTTTTGTCCTCGCTTAGTTTTGAGAGCGTTACAAGGACAAAGGATTTCCGTAGAATGATTTTACTGTCACTTGCTTTGTGACCTCGCTTTGTTCCACTTGTCCAACAGTGTAACGAAAACGGGACTCAAACTCAACAAATACTGGGACAAAGATTTCATGATGATATGATCCTTTTCTCAAAATCTCACCTCATGAACACTATTTTTACGTTTTGAACATTTTGCGTAAGACCATTCTGCGTGTAGACGCTCCAAATACGTCGCTTCGTCAATAAATGCTATCTGTTGCAGTGAAATAAATGTTGCTCATACGATTTTAACTAATTTTCGGTTCCATAAGTTCTTATGTAAAGGTGGTCTGGCAGAAAACACTCTTACTGATAAGTGAGATGAACACTTTTTATGTAAAACCTGTATATCTGTAACTCTGTAATTCTTCTTTTCGTTTTGCCTTAGGTCGATGGAAGAACCTGTGGAAGAACCAAGCCGAAGACTGTGTAATACCTACTAATAGAATAATTCTTCGACCATTTTCTTAATAGAGACACGTCTAGCGGTCTATCTTATGAAACCTCGATGGCCTATTGGTGCAAGTTCCGTTTTCAAATCCATTTTCAGCAACCAGCAAAGTGTGGTTACCCAAAAATTTTATGCATGGATCAGTACTGAACATCTTACCGGGTGAAAAGTCGGCGACGATTGATCAAAGTTCTGTTTTCCAGGAAATCCATTTTGAGCTACGCGCATAGTTCGAATTACCCAGATATTTTATGTATGGACCTAAGTCCAGAAGTGGACATCTATCGGGTGAAACATAGACGACTATGGGATTTTTATTTTCCAGGAAATCCACTTTCAGCTACGCGCAAAGTTCGATTACCCAGATATTTTATTGACTTACTGTGCGTTCCCATTTATCGATGTAGTACGGCGATGAGTGTTTTGGCAGCGGCACTCGCCTATAATAATATTTTGAAGTCGTGTTTGAACAACGCATCGAGTAAAGTTTTAAAAATATTTTCAGACAGTTGTGACGATGAAATGCACATTTTATTTGAAGTACATGATTCATAATACCTAATGATCTGGGGAAAAGGGAAATTGTATTTCTGTTCAGTTTTCGACGACCTCTGGTGTGGTAGTCAGCAAGCACACTTGGTTTTGAGGGTTGTGGGTTGCGCCATGATCGCTCGGATCGGAGTTTTTTCCCTACACAAAACAGCGGTAAAACGGTGGTTTTGTATAAGGGCTGTGGGTCGCTCCGGGTTCGATTCCCGGTAGGGACAATTTGGGAATCTAGAATTTTTTAATCGTCTCTGGTCTGGTGAGAAGCTTCGGTTTTGGCTACCCTCTACTTACCGGAAAATCCGGCCGTCAAGCGATTTCGCATTCCGGTAGCGTCGAAACCGACGGGGTTACGAGTTTCTTATAAACTGTCATACTATTTCCACATTAGCCTATTTCCTTCTTAGACTGCATCGTCACTTACCAACAGGTGAGATCGTAGTCAAGAGCTAACGTACAGATGTACATTTAAAAAAATGGCAGGTGTTTTGTCCTTGCTAAATACTACTTTATCCTGAGAAGATATTTAATAGACAATAGTTGGTGGTTTTTTTGCTGGAGTAGGAAGTCAACAGATGACGTACAAACACAGACTATTGACCCCGTATTTTTATGAATTCCCACCAGATAGTTCATCATCATAGTTATAATTTCCTTCTGTCTGTTCTTTCTTTTATTACATCCGGCATGTTGTAATTGAACATGTGCGTACATTGCGACAATTTTATTTTTCACTAGCTGATGCCCGCGACTTCGTTCACACGGATTTAGGCTGAGAACTATAGATCGTTCTCTGGCTCTGCTCAAGACTCAAGATAGAGTTAAAATGAGACACAAATATGTCCTGACATGAATCTGTCTCGTTTTGACTCAGTCTTGAGTCTGAGCTGAGTGAGAGTGCCATCTATAGATCTCACCCTTAGTTTTTAAAATCTCTCGGGAACTCTGATTTTCCGGGATAAAAAGTAGTCTATGTCACGTCATGTCGATCGACGTAATTATTGCATGGGTAGGCCTATAGTTATAGTTGAGGACCTGGCGAGTGACACGGGCTACTTTTTATCCTTGAAAAACAGACAGTACCCGTGAGATTTTAAAAAACCGCATCGCGGGCAAAAGTTAGTTAATGATTATTTAAGATAATATTTGTTAGTATGTATGTGCAGCTTTATAATATGACGTCTATGGTTACACGTGTTTGTACCTACTAAAAAGAAAAGATGTATTTAGATGTTTTTTGTTCACAGATCGAGTTCACAGTACGTCGCTACGGCCCAGGGCGGGCGGCGACCTCATTCAAGATCGTTCAGTGGGAACCCTGGATTTGAACATGACATATTCCGCGCCTTCCAATTTAGTGCTCACTCCAGCACCTGAATGTAAGTTTTCTTTTTTTTTCTGATCCCATCTGTAATAAATTGAATCTTGTTTGTTATCAACCAACTAGTCCGTCAACCAGTTTTGCAACTAGTCTTCCCACCAGTTTCTCAACCATTCTGTCAACCAGTCTCCCAACCAATCTGCCATCCAGTATGCACACGATTCTGTCGATTTCACTCTGCACAACAGTCTGTCAACTACTCTACCAAAAAGTCTGCCAACCAGTCAGTCAAGAACTCTACCAACCTGTCTGCTTACCAGTCTGTCATCAACCATTCACATAGGTTTGAAAGTATTATGCTCATTTCAGGTCGGAAACTCTCAAGAGGGATATCTCGGGCGACCGACAACGAAGGGCTTGTGTGGGCGCTTCGCAGCAACACGGAGCCCGAACCGAACACGCTCTCCTCTGATCACATACTCCTACTGCCGGATATCTCCGTATATCCTCCAGACTTTAGGTGAGTCATCTACGTCTCAACCCATTGCCGGCTCACTACTGAAAACGGGTCTCTTCTCGGAACGAGAAGTGTTTAGACCAGCAGGCCTAGCATGCACGCGCTAGAAAATTTTGTCTACCCCTTTTCTCGTATTATCTCTATATCTCTATCGAAACTTACATGTTTGCGCACCATAAAGTAGAGATAAAATTATTTTCTCTATTTTTCACTACGAACTCTAACATGGCGAGTGGCGGCGTCATTTTCTTAAAGGACAATGGGCAAAAATGTATGGAACTTGGTCCAAGAGCCTCCACTGATGAGACTTGCGGGAAATGAAAGGTCAAAGTTGTCGTATGGTTCTGGCAAAACTCTATTAAATTCTGTCCGGGGGTTATTTTGCTACGGTCATGTTTGTTCTGACTAATATGTTCTGAATATGTGGGTAGAATCATAATTCTGATATACGAAGTTAGGATTGGTTAGATATGGTCTATGGTATGAAGATTAGGGTAGGTGAAAAAGTTCATCACCGACATGAGCCACCGCCGTCATTAATCTTGACGACCGCTCCATAAATCCCCCATGAATAAGTACTCTCACAAGAAGCTAGAAAGAATAAGCTTAGCATAACACGGGGCGGTCGCCACAAAGACTGCGCACTCGCTTGCTTGTTGGACCGGGTCGGTGCGGTGCATGCATTCACAACAGGCTAGGACTGCGGGAGGGGGACATACACAATGATAATCCCACCCCTCTGACCTTCCTTACCTTGTTTTGTTTACCTGGACGCGAGCCGAGAACATAAACGTACTCCATAGTCAAATTATATCTGCGCCTGGTGTCGGTGACGTCATATCGGTGTTCTGGTAGGTGTTTGATGGGCGAGGGAAGTGCGGTGAGATTAGAAGCGGGAGGGGCATCGAATTAAAGATAGATAAAGAGATTAAGAGACCATGTCGTAATAAAGGCAACATTATGTACGTAAAATCATATTTAGTCGGAACAAACATGACTAAGTATATAACAAAATAACCCCGGGACAGAATTTAATAGAATTTTGTCAGAATCATACGACAACTATGACCTTTCATTTCTCGCAAGTCTCATCAGTGGAGGCTCTTGGACCACCTTCGCCCATTGTCCTTTCGAAGTTTAAAAGAGTAATTGAGAAATCAGTCTACATCGACAATATCTCTCTCTGTTCGCGAGTTGTCACTTCGACGTGCATGCTAGGCTGCAGGCCTGGGCACTGCGCAAAAGCGGATCGGCAGATTTCACACATCTTTTTCTAAAGAATATTAGTCACTCTGAAGTGGACTAATATTCTCCTCTCCCGTCTAAGTAATCGAAAAGCTTGCTATTGCTATAACTTAGAAGTAGGTAAGACAAGAGTGCAACGGGTGAGGATCGGACCGTCGTCGCGATGTTTCAGTTTTCAGTCCAATTTAGGCTTAAATTAAGGCCGACTAACGACTTGCATCAAACTGCCTAATCCTGATTAGTTAAATTTTGTAATGCTGTCCTTCTCATGTCAACTCTGAAATTGAATTGTCAAAAAGTGACAGCATTACAAAATTTTACTATAAGTAAACATGATTTAGCAGTTTGGTGCAAGTCGGCCTAATTGGTAGACTTCACACACCTTTGTGAAAATTATGAAAATTATGGAGAGCTCTTAGGCGTGCAGGTTTCCTCACGATCTTTTCCTTCACCATTGAAGTATTATTGCTTAAACGCACATAACTCCGAAAAAACAGAGGTGCGAGGCCGGAAACGAACATGCCACCCCCCGAATAGGGGATTTCAGTCCTAACAACCAGGCTATCAATGCTTTCTGCTCCGTGTGTGAAGTCTACCATTTGGGATTGGGCCAGCGTGGTAGACTATGGCAGTCCCTTCTCTGACTGGGAGACTTACACTCAGTAGTGAGACGTTAATGGGTTGCTCGTGGTGGTATACCATTAAGCTCTTAAACCTGTCAACTTTGAGTATTCATTCTCAAAGCCTGCAAAACGTTCTTATTTAAACAGTAAGACTGAGTTTCCACGGCGCGGTTTGGCGCCCGCAGCGGTTGCGGGCCCGCGGCCTCGGTAGAATGCAGATTTGTATGGAAAATGAAGTTTCAATTTCCACGGCGCGGTTTGCGCCCGCGGCGAGCGCAGTGCTAGCACTGTAGCTAGCGCGGTACCGCAACCGCTGCGGGCGCGGGTGCAAACCGCGCTGTGGAAACCCAGTCTTAAACCTCTGTAAAACACATTACGAACAGCTTGAGCAGTCATTTATAGCCACATAATTTTGGTTGGCCCCACCTAACAAGTCACCGTGACATTGCGTCGCACACACGTGGCTCGGCAGAGTGCCAAAATTACGTAGGGTTAGTACCCGAAAACTTTCACGATTACCATAAACATACCATACAGCCATAGCATAACTACGTCTAACACTGGTGCGCTTAACTAAGGCGTCAGTTACACTAGAAGAGGTTTCTCGAATGCGAGCGGCAAGTTTGTCCATACAATTCTCGCTTGCAATTATACATTACACATTATATATTGTACATTACACATTATATATTATGACAATAACTCGTATCACATGCGATGCTCTACACTTGGTGGACAATAATATATAAAAATTATTTTTAAAAAACTGACTTCAAACGCCACTACAAAGTATAAAATAAAAAATTTAGTTTGTACTTGCACAGGGGCAAGTGCTGTTGCTATGGACGCTTGTACCTGTGGACAGAATCGATTCCGTCGAAGCTAACTACCCTAAAATTCTACTTTGAACGCGAACTGTCAACCATAGACAAAGCTTAACGGTCGCGATAAAATTAGAATTTTAGGGTCGCTAGTTTCGACGCAATCGATTGTGTCCACAGGTACAAGCGTCCATAGAAACAGCACTTGGCTATATGTTGAAGTCGGGCGAGCCTTAATAGTAAAGATGAAATCGATGCGAAACGGTAACCCGACTTCAACATACGTGTAAAATCAGTATTTAACCTGATGATGTTCCATTTTTCCCAAAAAAATAAACACATGAAGTATAATAAATACTACACTTCTTTTCTACATATCGATGGGTCCTATGTATAAGGGCCAAAGTAACAATTTGCCCATTTTCACTTTTTGGTGTTAAATGCTTCCTTTTACTATAATTAATAACATGCACTAAAAAAAACTCATATTTATTGGTAGAAGTACTATTTTTTATTGCAGTAAAAGGGCTCAAGTAGCACACTTTTAAACGTACAAGGGCCAAATGGTTGTTTCAGACTTATTCGTGATTCGTATATATCCCGCCTGTTTGCCATTTTACCAACCTAAAAAAGGCCAATTTTTTTTTTTAAATAATAAATTTTTTATTCAGTACTTTACAAAGAGCTTTTTAACAATACAATATACAGTTAAAAATATCTTAATGTTCACATAATAAAGCTACAGTAAAATGGCAGGGGTAGCACTGCATTAGTAAAAACTGTGTTGCAATGTTATGTTGGTCATTCTTATAAATACGGTCATATAACACCGAAAATTAAAGAAAACTTTGATAATCATGTCTAATTACATTATTGATTATTTATTGATCTATACTAATATTATAAAGAGGAAAGATTTTTTTGTTTGTTTGATTGTTTATACCGACTAGGCTCTGTAACTACTGGACCGATTTCAACCATTTTTTCACCAATAGAAAGCTAAGTTATCAGGAAGTAACAAGGGCTACAATTTATTTTCAAAAAAGTTAGAAATTCATAAGAAAATTGCAATAATGTAACCCAAAGTAGCAAAATTTGGCCTATGAATTGCATTATTTGGCGTGTGCTGAGAAAACTATTGATGATACATAAAAATTATGTACTATAGTTTGTTCACAATAGGAATGTGTGTGGCCAAAGTGTGAATTAACGCTACGATTTTTACATTTTATTTAAACCTTTTTTGTAGAGAATAAAAGGAGTTTGGCGAACGCCCATAGTGTTTCTGACCCAGACTTGCGGCCCACGTTCACGAATCAAACTTCTGATACTTGTTCTAGTAAACCAGACTAACAAAAAAGTTAATCAAAGTCAATCAAATAAAGTTGGGAGAAAAAAGATATTCAGTAGTAAATTGTTAAAAATGAGGTTATGTTTCCATTTAATATATTTAAGGCAAATTACCACTATAGCTTTGAATCAATCATTAATCTGTGCTTTGAATAATCTAATAGGCACAGAAAATTATTGTCTGAATGTAGTTATGAGAACACGCTTCCTACCAACCTTACCTTAAAATGTGTAATTCGTCGAAATTCCTAGTTCCATGGTAATTCGACTAGTATTGTCATGTAATGCGGCCAATGGTATTAGCATGGAACTAGGAAAACGACTAAGTGATTGTCATGCTGTTTTATTTTTTGGAAAAAGATTATTATAGAGATCCATTACTTCCATCACTTTCGTCCGATGTCATCTTATCGAGCGATATGTAAGGAACTTTGCTTTGGAACCAATTTGCTTGTAATTACTTTAAGTTCAGAAAGAAATGCTGTGTCTTGTACAAAATCACGCCAAATCGTTAGTATTAATACACTACAATGCATAAGAAACACAAAACGAACGAAAAAATAAAATAAACGCACAAGTATTGCAAACAATTAACAAATGAAATGACCACGGACAATGATCATGGAGCTAGGAATTACGACCTTCCTATTTCTATGACCACGAATGACATTTGCATGGAACTAGGAATTAGAAGCAGTGATAGCCTAGTGGTTAGGACTGTGGTCTCCTAATTGGGGGGGGGTCGCAGGTTCGATCCTGGGTACGGGCTCTGACTTCGGAGTCAAGTGCGTTTAAGCAATTAAATATCACTTGCTTCAACGGTGAAGGAAAACATCGTGAGAAAACCTGCACACCTGAGAGTTCTTCATAATGTTCTCGAAGACGTGTGAAGTCCGTCAATTCGCATTGGGCCAACGTGGTGGACTATGGCCTATAACCCTTCTCTGAGAGGAGACCTGCGCTCAGTAATGAGCCGTTAATGGCTTGTTAATGATGATGAGGAATTACAACTCATCTTTCTAGTTCCATGGACATTTGAGTGAGTTGACCATGGAACTAGGAATTGCGACTATAGTCTTCCTATTTATAGGGAGTTGACAATTGACATTTGACATAAATAATTTGACAAGTTTTTACTCTTTACTCCGTAAAATGTTAAGTATTGCCATTACAACGGTTAATTATATTGTGTAATTTTGAATAATTATATTTTTGATCCCCAACTTCTAAAAATATGGGGTTTACACAGAAAAATACTTTGAAAAATATTAATTAAAATGAAATGATTCCTGAATCTGAACGGTTTTTAAAAGTCCTGGGTCCAAATTTGCCATTCTTCTTTGCATCTTTTATTTCCTGTAAACTTTTTTGTAAAACTTACCGTTTACGATATATCGCCTGCAAAAGGTTGCGAAGGTTGCATGCGAGCGTGTTTGTGTGTGTGAGTGTGTGTGTGTGTGGGGTTCATTAAATGGGCCATAAATCGTAAACGGTAAGTTTTACAAAAAAGTTTACAGGAAATATAAGATGCAAAATTTTATTCTCTACAAAAAAGGTTTTTAAATAACTTTTGCCCTAAAGTGGATAGTTTCCGAGATATCGGTCAAAAATTTTTCATTATGCGATCGATGCTCCACCTGGATCTGTTATGGTCAGTAAGTAACCCTTAACCTAAAAAAAAATTAAAATTGGGTCGGAAATTTAGTGCGAGGTTAAATGCTTTATCTACTGCACTATCAATCTCAAGTGGATAGTTTCCGAGATATCGGCCAAAAACTTTTCTTTAAGATTGCGGTCGAAGCTCCACCTGGATCTGTCAGCATTTTGTGTTTTTATGGTGAGTAAGTAACCCTTAACCTAAAAAAAAATTAAAATTGGATCGGAAATTTAGTGCGAAGTTGACCCAAAAAACGGCTTTATTTAGTGGCCTATGAACTGTCAAAAATATTTTTGTTTCACATCGATCCCTAATAGATAGTTGCAATGATACATGCTGCGAAAACCATACTTTCACAATAGATTTACGATTGGTAGCTTAGTCGCTACTAGATACTGCCAGCGTACTAGGAAATGGCAGCAATTCATAGTACGCCGGAACTGGCGTACCCACATAATCTCATAGCATCTCTCTAATGTTTGTTGTTTTCACACAAACTATGATATTACGATGCATGCCGCATTTATGGAGCTATTGTTTGTAGGAAGGGCGGTATCTAGTAACGAAAATCCTAAATTTATGACTTTGACATTGATGCAGTGATTTGATACCGAAGTTACGGAATCGAGCTTAAAGTACTCATTATTCTCTACAAAAAGTCTCCGAAGGAATATATCCAACTATCATATTTAAGTCTTATTATTATTTAAGTCTATAGTAGCTTTTGTGTTCTAAATTTAATTAGATCGCCTTTACTATCGTAGTATTAATTCTTCCTTACAAATAAATATTATAAATGCGAAATTGTGTTTGTTTGTTGGTTTGTCCGTCAATCACGCTGCAACAAAGCTACGGATTAACGTGATTTTTTTGATAGGTATAGTTGAGAACTTGGAGGGTGACATAGGCATCCCGGAAAATCAGAGTTCCCGCGGAATTTTAAAAACTAAATCCACGCGGGCGAAGTCGCGGTCATCAGCTAGTCTTCAATAATATAAGTTTTGATTATTTTTCACAAAAAAAAATGTAAAAAAAATAGTCAAATAATTTTAATAGTTTTATTATTTTTAGGTTCTGAGAGTTCAGAACATTATCTTACCAAGTAAGATAACGTATAAGTAACAATGTGACTTATTACCAAAACAGTCACATAATTTGTGTTCTTTTTGATGATTTATTGTATTTTTATCCATCAATATAAAATTGGGGCTATAAAATCTATAAAATATACAATTTTTAAATGTAATCGTGTACCCAGTTAATCGTCTAAAATGTCACTTTGGCCTTTTTACTAGTTTTTTTGGCAGAGTAAAAATACTAAAAAATTGACGAATATGGGCATATGTGCTATAATTAAAAAACTAAAATATATATTTAAAAAATATTATAGCTCAAATAACGGCCATAGGTGTAATAGCAAATATGCAAAGTTTCATAAAATTCAGTTGTAGCATGTAAGAAATATATCAAATTGAAACTTTGAGAGCCTCTACTGAAGTTACGATTTTGCACTTTGGCCCTTATACATAGGACCCATCGATATATGCGGCCGGCGCGTGGTATCTATTATTATTAGCGAGCACGCAAATCCAATTTTGTACTGACTAAATTATTATTTAATATTGTCGGATAGCCATCCGACTTTGTCAGATTTCATGTTTTATTTAAAAAAAAATTATACAGATTGTCGGGATAAAAATCTTTATATTCATGTCAGCGTTTCGAATAACACAAAATAACTTTATAATATAATACCTGCATAAAACATCGTCGGGAAGAATTTTAATTTTTTTTTTCTCGGGAGAAGTTGTAGGAACGTGTTCGTGTGAACTTCTTTATCCTTAGATTTCCCTTATTTTTTATAAGCTGGCCTTTGCGTCAAAAGTAGAACATTTCGTCGGCCTATTTGTTTGAAAATATTTGGCAACCCTAATTGGCCCAAACCCGGCAAAAGATTTAGTCATTGAACCCTTTTGACGTAGGACTTTCCAACCTTTTCACTCTTTTGACCTTTGAATGGGACACCGTCATTATGGTAAAAGGAAAAGGTCACTCAATAGTTCAAACCAGTCAGAAGTGAAAAATTCAAGCTATATTTCCACTTTTAGTACTTATCGATATTTTCTTCAGATCAACTAGTCTAACAAGCAAAATATTAAAAAAGAATAAAAAATTGCTTTAAAGAATATTAATGATAATACATATATGAGAAAAAAATTAAAAATATATTTTCGTAATCATCTTTTTGATACCCCACTCAATAGGATTTGAAGAAAAAGAATTTTTTGAAGCCCCACATTATGGAGTCCAAAGTCCTCTATTTCGAATTTTTCAAATTTTTATTTTCTTGTTGACACTCGCGCTGGCATGGCGAATCTAACGACGTGCCACTTATCAAAATCGGCCCACGCGTTTGGTCTCTAGAGTGCGACAAAAGAACAAACATACATAGACTGATAAACACATTACCACTCCGTTGCGTCGCGCAGTCGGGTGAAAATAGCTGACGTTTATTTAATTGTAGCTGCTTGGTAATAATAATAATAATGCATTTTATTATAAGACAAGATATTCCTTATAGATCTGTGATCTCTCCTGATGGTTTGTGACGACTGACGATGCAGTCTAAGGTAGTATAGTGGCGAGCTAACTAAGAAGTTTTTTTAAAACCTGACCACCAGACCAGACAGAAGACATTTCAGATATTATTATAAATTACCAATTTTTTTTTTAATTCTATTACAAGATAGTCCTTGACTGCGATCTCACCTGATGGTAAGTGACGATGCAGTCTAAGATGGTAGCGGGCTAACTTGTAAGGGGTATGGCAGTGAACATTCAACCCATACCCCTAATCGGTTTTTACACACCATCGTGCCGGAATGCTAAATCGCTTGGCGGCACGTTTTTGACGGTAGGGTGGTAACTACACTAGCGGCACGCTATGATGGCCGGTTTGACGTTTGTCCGCTCATGAAGTTCCGTATTAATTGATAACGACTTTGAAGGAAATAATTGTATTACTTTATTGACGATAGTGATGTGCAGAGATTCATAAATTTTATCGAATGTAGTTTTAGGTTTAGGACTCAAAATTTATTTATTAAATTGATTTCTAAAATGTATACAAGTGTAGAAAAATCAGTTTGCACCATTTAAGGGGTGAATGTACTTGTGAATATGAACAATTTTCACTATGTGGACAAACCTCTGAAATCGCAAAAAAATATCAGCTGTTTCATACAAAAGGTAAAATTTTTATTTTTATATGATATATACCACAACTCGGCATTTGGTTTTCTAAATTGAAAATTTTTAAAAATGGAATCTAATACGATCGTCACATAGGATCGCTGGCTAGCACAACTACTACCTCCGGCAAACTCGCGTCAATGCTCAATGCAAAACAAAGCAGTTTCGAATTGACGTTGCTTCGAAAAGTATAAACTGTCAGTGCAATGCGATTGTGATATAGTTTTGACCTGGCTTTGGATTTCAAATATTGATACTGCATTACTGTTGACCCTTGCTCGTTAATTTGGACTCTGTTCAAGCCCTTTGTTGTGGATTTCGTCGATATGACCGAACGTACGCAGAGAACTGTTCTAAATAGTCAGACACGTGAGTTCGTAATACGCCTTCGTAACTATTTCGATCGTGAAGCTCAAAATGGAGGGCCAATTTTCATTCAAATATTCAGTTCGTTCAAATAAATTAAATAAACATATACATTTTTGTTTTATTAAACCTATTTAATCAGGTACAAAAACAAAACTTAATTGTTTTTTGTTCGAGAATAAATTGACATTCCACATCACTATTGTAATGTGTCAAACCGGCCATCATAGCGTGCCGCTAGTGTAGCCACGGCCAAAGCCTCCCAGACCAGAAACAATTCGGAAATTATAAATTCCCAAATTGACCCCGCCGGAAATCAAACCCGAGTCCTCCCGGTTTAAGCCCACAGCGGTCACCGCTGCGCCAGGGAAGTCTCACTATCTTTCACTCATTGGCCGATTTCACCAACGTAAAATAAGTCTTATCCGCGTCGAGCGTTTTGGTATTTTGGCAGATTTTCAATACAAAAACTGTCAGAACGCCCAATCTATTCCTCGGTTAAACGTCACTCGACGTTGGTGAAATCGGCACTTAATCGTGTCGGAATTCTTGTACTAAAACTCATGACTTTTAAAGTTAATGTCACGCAAGGTTACTTTAATATTTGCCCATAATACACAGTACAATGTTGGGGACCTTAGAGGCACATCATTAATTTCTTACGACAGTTGCGTGAGCTTAACAATAACAAGTGACTACAAAATAACAAGTGGAACAAAAGCATGTGTAAATGACAAACATAACAAAGGTGCGAGTATATTCTTTTCTAATTTATGTAGAAAATAAAACACAATATACCGTTTATACTTCTATTTATTTCATCGCCCAGTTTCATATTCATTCATTATTACCTACTTACAATTTTCAAAAAGTGAAACTACTATCTATAACTTGGGTAACTTTAAATCAAGAGTGAATAGACACCTTCTAGGCAAGCGCGTTCCATCTTAGACTGCCTCTTCACTACACTTACCATCAGATGAGATTGCAATCAACCGCTATTAGTCTAGTTAAGTATATATTATTTAACAAAGTGTTTTAAATGTTAACTACTTTGAATGAAATATTCGACATTGTCTATTTATTTTTCAAAATTGTTAGGTAAATCAGTTTTAAACTGTCAAATCACAGTAACCATTCAATGGAAGTAGGCCTTATTCTTAGATTCTAATGGACCTAAGAATTAGGAAACAGCCCATAAAAAACTACCACTAAAGCAACCGATTTTACCAATTGCTTAACCTTGATTTTCATAGACAAAAATACTCTAAAAATATGACATAAAGTCTGTCTAATTGTCCTCAGGATATTCATCGAAAAAGACCTCCTCGAAACAGCCACACTAGTGACCCTAGAGTCCGCTGGTATCCTCAACTGGTGGCGTCAAGGTCGCGTGCCCGGCGCCCCACGCCTGCTGCCCCTAGCGACCTCTGGCGACGGCAACTGCCTCCCTCACGCGGCGTCCCTGGCTGCGTACGGCTTCCACGACAGGCTGCTGGCCTTGCGGACCAAGGTGCAAGCGCTGCTGTCTGGGGAAGAAGGCGATGTGATCACAAGTGAGTTGTCTATGACAAGCATTTTTTACATCCCCCTAATATTATATAAATGAGCTGATGGTCGTTGGGGTCACAAGTTGCTGGAGTGGCGACCCCGCACCGGGAAGCGCAGTGTTGGAAGACATCCCACTATGTGGACTGACAACATCAAACGAGTCGCATTGAGCCGCTGGATGCAGGCGGCGCAAGTTGAGGCTGGTGGAATGCCATGCAAGAGACCTTTGTCCATTAGTGGTCCATTTTTGGAACTTCCCCTCATTGCGGAAATATTTTATTCTAATAT
Organism: Oeneis ivallda; assembly: GCA_029955525.1. Taxonomy (NCBI): domain Eukaryota; kingdom Metazoa; phylum Arthropoda; class Insecta; order Lepidoptera; family Nymphalidae; genus Oeneis; species Oeneis ivallda. Next base: position 6,192,975 of record JARPMR010000020.1, on the reverse strand, counting down.
ATTCTAACAAGTTGCATGGGATAAATTGGCTTGGCATCCAGCTGCCCACAAGATAGTATAAAAACTTATTACAATGTAAATAGCTACATAATAATATTGTTAAATGATTATTTTGAAAAGACCAACTGCTGAGTTTCTTGCCGGCTCTTATCAGCATAATCCGCTTTCCGAACCGGTGGTAGAGTCATGACGTGTCATAAGAGCCACTGGTTGGCCTACGTGAAATGAATAATTTTGAATTTCATCCAACAATTTTTCATAATCGGTCATCATGTCTATTGGAAATTTCTCTTATTTCAGAAGCAATAAAACGCCGCTGGCGATGGTCAGAGAGCCTCTCGCTGAAGTCGGCCGGGCTGACGCCGTCGGAGTCGGAGTGGGACCGGGAGTGGCACGACGCAGTCCGCGCGGCGTCAGCGGAGCCTCGCCCGCGCCCGCAGCCCACCGCGGCGCCGCACTACGCCGGCCTAGAGCAGCTGCACGTGTTTGCTTTAGCACATGTCATGCGGCGACCGGTCATCGTGTTCGCCGACGTTGCCTTGAGAGTAAGTGGTTATAAATTCTGGGCTCACTTCTTTTTTTTTTTTTATTGCGGGATAGGCTTGCGCTTGAAGACAATCAATGCTGGGCAGCACTGATGAGGTCTAGGTTGGAGCGCGCTTGTCTAGAAAATGCCAATTCACTCTTGCCTTGAATGTACTGAGGTTATACGTGGCCGGAAACACAGATGTTGGAAGTGCGTTCCACACCTTAGCGATATTGCTCGCCTTCGCTCGCGCTATTGTTAATCAGAAGCCTCAATTGCTTCAATGGTCACCAAAGTGGTTTTAGTACTCTCATATCACTTCATAATATATTGTGGTTAAAAGTTCTGGGCACACTTCGCTCGCGCTATTTTCAAAGAAGCCTCAGTAGCTCAACGGGCATGGCCTGACTGAAACCCGCGATGCTTCAAATTACATCCAAAGCACTAAGTGCCCACTCCTAACTTTCCGCTTATTTATTGGGGAGAGAAGAATATTTGCAAATTAAAAAAGTATACCTATATTTTGAAACAGTAATCTACTTCTTTGCCTGAAGAAGAAACTCAAGAATCTTTCTTAAAATCCTACAACCTAGTGTTCTTTTGTTGTACTCAACTAACTTTTGATTTAATCCATGACAATTGCTCTTTACTCCAATATCACGTCATGTTAAAAGATACTAGCGGGCTAACTATGCTATATGGCAATGACTTGGCTAATAATATCCTAAAAAGATTACAGAAAGAGGAATTGGAACTAGCTCGACTGCAAAAATCACAAGTAATAGGTGCACCATTAAATTCCTTTGTGATATTGCCAACCGATGAGACGGAAATTAAACATATAATATTAAATTTGAAATCTACAGGATCGACTGGCCCTGACGGCATCCCCACATCTCTGCTCAAAAAGGGTATAAATGTTTTTACGTTACCCATACGTATTATCTGTAACCGCTGTATAGATAATGGTGTATTTCCTGGAGCATTAAAAAAGTCCATTATAATTCCCATTCATAAATCTGGAGATAAAGATGAGGTTTCTAACTATAGACCCATTTCGCTTCTGTCTGTTCTTGCGAAAATAATCGAAAGTGTAATTAATGTCAGACTAAAACAATTCCTGGAGTCTAATAAACTACTCTTGCCAAATCAATTTGGTTTTAGGGAAAATAAATCTACGGATCATGCCATTCGTGAATTAACGTCTTACTTAGTAGGGAATCTAGATGCGGGACGGAAGACTATGGGAGTATATTTGGATCTAGCCAAGGCTTTCGACACAGTGTCCATTCCAATACTAACTAGAAAACTTGAGTATATTGGCATACGTGGCCAGCCATTGCAATTATTTAAGGACTATCTCTGTAATAGACAGCAGCATGTAAGAATTGGTCAGTATGTAAGTCAGGATGAAAGCATTAAATTCGGTGTGCCACAAGGAAGCGTTCTTGGCCCTACTTTATTCCTGATTTACATAAATGACTTATGTAATATTAAATTAACTGGTGGAAAGATAATCTCTTTTGCAGATGACACGGTATTGCTTTTTAGTGGGAAATCTTGGCAAGAAGCTAATCATCTAGCTAATGAAGGTCTTAGAATTGTCTCCACTCGGCTGGACCATAATCTCCTTACATTAAATTTAGACAAAACCAAGTTTATAACTTACAGTATTAAAAATAAAACACAACCTCATAAGAACTTAATTTGTATTAAAGTCCATACATGCTCTGAACTTACTAACTGTTCATGTTATAGTATTAAACAGACAAGCGTTATTAAATATCTTGGTGTACTAATTGATCAGAATCTCAATTGGAAACAGCACATAGAAAAGTTAAGCAGCAGGATAAGGAAACTTATTTATATTATTATTAGGAAACTTATTTATAAACTATGTGATTATTACACAACATACAAATCAACCGGATTTTACAACAAGGCGTAGAATAGATAAAGTGTATATTATCCCAAAACAAAAAACAGTTTTTGCTCAGAAATTCATAAATTATCTCGGTCCTAAACTATACAATGCAATAAGCAAGAAGGTAGTGCTAAAAGATTTTACAAGTTATAAATTGAGAACACAATTAAAAAAATATCTTAATGCTCTAAGTTACAATGAAACTGAGGATCTTCTGATAAAAATAATATGATCTAAATACATAAGTAAACACAAAACTTAACTCATACACATACACGTCCAAACCAAACAAACACAAACACATACACACACACACACACACACACGCACACCCACACACACACACACACACTAAAGCTATATTATATTATTAATAAGACTGAACGTCCGACCTCGCAGTACTACTTACCTACTGAGTACTTTGGCATGGGGAAGGTCAACCCACTGTGATACAGTTTTGATTAGTTCAGGGGTTGACCTGCCTTTTTCTTATACCATATATACGATAAATAATATGTAAATACTGTGATTGTAAGGCATCAAATAAATAAAGTTATTATTATAACTTGTATGTGGGGAGGGGGGGGGGGGGGGGGGGGGGGGTATGGTAATTATAATTAATTATTAAACCCATATCCCTCATCGTTTTCTATACATAAAGCTTGGCGACACGTCTTGACTTTAGGATGGTAACTAGCCGCCGCCGAAGCTTCCCACCCACCAGACTCGACACTTATGTTCCCTTTACCGCTGCAGGATTTCCGCGGCGACCCCATAGCACCGATCCCATTCGGCGGCATCTACCTGCCCCTCGAGCTAGAGCCTGAGGTGTGCAGCAAAGCGCCCATACTGCTGGCGTACGACGCCGGGCACTTCTCAGCCTTAGTGCCTTGCGAACCCCTACCCACTGACGGGGCCAGAGTGCCTTTAGAAGACCAGGCTGGGAATCCTATGCCTATACGGTAAATTTTAAAGCATTATACATTAGTCACGTAAAGTATTTTTATACCATAATAGCTAATGCCCGCGACTTCAGCCGCGCGGATTAAGGGTTTTTGATTCCCGCAGGAATAGAATAGAATAGAAATGTTTTTTATTCAAATAAACTGTTTTACAAGTGCTTTTAAATCGTCGATGAGTACCACTGGTTCGGAATGCCCTTCCTGCCGAGAAGAACCAGCAAGAAACTCGGCGGTTGCTCTTTTCAAAACAAGTCTACAATTCAATAGATACTATGCTATGTATGCAGTGTTTCCACAATGAGGGGAAGTTCCACAAAAGCATACCTAATAATAATTCAACACATGTTAAGACGGGCAGTCAGAAAGTAGCCCTATTCCCGCTGGTGGCACCCGTTTACGAGCATGACTCATGACCCAGCCATTGCTTCGCTCAACCATATATTTTGAGGGAACATAACAACCCGCATCACACGACACCACCACAGAAATGTATTCTATTCTATTCTGTTCTATTATATTCTATACTAGATGATGCTCGCAACTTCGACCGCGTTGTCAGTGTGCACGAATGTGACTCGTGCACACTAAGTTTTTACTGATGTTTGAATTAAATTTATATTGCTCCAGACACACTCCAACTCCTCAAGTATACCCATGCATCACATCGATCCTCTGCTTCGTTACTGCGTGATTGAAGGACAAACCAATAAACAAACACTCGTATTTACAATATTAGTAAAGATACTTCATTAGTTGGAATTAAATTCTTTATAAAAATTGTTTACAGGTTCAATGTTGATCCCGGTCAAGACTTCAAATGGGAAATCGAGCCGGACCAGAAAACGATAAACAACCTCCTCCCAGACGAATACCAACGGTCTTCCATGCTGGCGGCTTACCTCGAGCTCGAGCGAGTCGAGTGCCTCTCCCAAAGCCCCCCGCCCGAGGATTTGAGGAGGTCCCTCGATGCGCTCTCCACTAAGAGCTCCAAACAACTCAATTCAGTGGCGAAACAGTTCGGAAGTATTGGCAGGTTAAACTCTCTTGTACTTCACACCTATGCACACACATACTCATTTTTAGGGTTCCGTACCCAAAGGTTGCTAACGGGACCCTATTACTGAGCCTCCGCTCATTTGTCATTTGACATGTCATTTTTCACAGTCGTATACGCATCAAAATCGACCTTTCGATGCATGCACGACTGAAAAATGCGACTGAGAAATGACAAAATGCGAATCGATGCACACAAATGTGGTTCCAGCCTTGGTGCGGGTTGTTACGTTCCCTCAAATATGGTTGAGTGAAGCAGCGGCTGAGTCATGCGTCATGCTCGTGAACGGGTTTCGCCGGTGGCAATGGGGCTTCTGCCATCTTAATATGTATTGAATATTTGTAAAGAGTATACATTTTTGGAACTTCCCCTCGTTGTGGAAACACTGCATACATAGCATAATATCTATTGTATTGTAAACTTGTTTTAAAAAGAGCAACCGCCGAGTTTCTTGCTGGTTCTTCTCGGCAGGAAGTTCATTCCGAACCAGTGATAGACTCATCGACGATTCAAAAGCACTTGTAAAAAGTTTATTTGAATAAAAAATATTTCTATTCTATTCTATAATCCTTCCGTTTGTAGGTCGATGAGTAGCAAGTTAAAGAAGAACTTCGGTTCGATAACCAAGCTGGGCAAGAGCGGCAGTCAGAGCAACCCGGAGGAGGGGCTGCTGCGGCGGCAGTCGACGTGCGAGGTGCTGTGCTGCAGAGTGCTTGCGGCGCGGGCGCCCGTGCAGGAGGAAATGGTCAAGAACTATCTCAATGAGGCTTGGATCGGGTAAGATTCCAGTGGAGAAAGGACCATGCAAAAAATTGTATGGGCACTGTCCCCACTCCCAACAGACGTGGCACTTTTATAATATTATTGTGACGTCCCATAAAAAGACTAATAACCATTTTCAATCCAAAAATCGTTGGGGATTTTTTTGAAGTAAAACTTCTTTACGCACGCTTGACTTGGGGAGTAAGCTGATTAATGCGTTACGAAAGGTGTGATCGGGCGAGGCGAACGGAAGCTGAGAGGGAGATATGAGTTAGTGAAGATGAGTTACGTTTCGTGTATTACTGTAAGGGCAAGAGAGAGAGCATTTATATAGATAAATACTCAAAATGGATAAATACTCATAATTATCCGTTTTTACTAGAGTATTTATCCAAAATGGGTACGTGCCCTGTTTTTACCAATTTTTATCGGATATTAACGCAAAGTGACGGATAAATATAATTTTCTCGTTCTTTCGAGTATTTATCATCAGCCCATCAATAATCTCTCATATTTTCAGTTACACAGCAGAAAAGAACCGCAAAGAGCAAAGCCAATCCGTACCATCCCAACCGAGATATGGTACGGGGCGGTCCCAGTTCTACGCCGAAGCGGACCGAGCGGCGCACGAGGTCGCCCGGACATTAACCTCACGGTCCGCCAAGCCAGCGCAAGATCGGACCTTGTACCTTTCCAAGTCGACCTTCTACGATGACCGCCCCCCGTCCCCTAAGCCCTGTCGCGCCCCCTTATGTATGTACTACGGCAGCCCTGCGAACAATGACTACTGTTCGCGATGCGCGAAACTCCAGTGAGTGTGCTTCCATTTTTGTATTAGATTCAATAGGCTTATGATATTTTAGATGTTTGTTTGTTTGTGATAGTTTTGGTATTAATACTGTGAGCCATAATTTAAAAATTGTTGCGAAAATTGGTATATAATGTACTAGGCAATAGATATGCCAGTCTGAAAATTCTCTTTATTCAATTGAACTGCAGTCCGTACACTTCCAATCTAATTATTCACTAAATCAACTATACTTTTTGTTGCTTATTTGAATACCTATAGGTATTGTTGAATTTTCAAATCACAATTATTTGCTTAGAACGATATATCGCATACTACCAAAATGGTATCAACTCGTTGGTGCGGTTTCTTCTAGGAACAATGAATAAAATTGTTTCTAGGGGGTTCCTAAGCGATGGCTGTCATTTAATTGGTTAGTAGGACCGTGATCATTTTTGGTTCGAATGAGCTCATTGCATTCTTAGAGCCATTGAAGTAAATAGCTATAGAAAACTATGACTTTATTATTATTATTTATTTATTCTTCCCTTCAACTGCGTTCCGCCCGATTATGACTCGCTATCGTACCCCCTCCAACTGCGCAGCCTTTGTTATCAAACTTGCTCGAACTGCGGCGTGTTTCCAAGATGGCGGCTTGCAATAAAAAACCGCTACTTTATCTATTTTTTATAAAAAAAGCACAAACTCAAGTGCCATGTAATATTTTTTGTCATAGAGTATAGTTATTGTACTTTAATTAGACATAAACATAGATAAAAAATACAATTAAGGTATTTAACAGACTAAAATTGAAGTGAATAGGACGGTCATAGAATGGTCCTAAAACCTGCATTGAAATTTTCTTCTTTAGTTTAAATTTTAATCTATGGTTGCTAGATACAAATTTTTAACCTGTATTTCGATAAAGTACCGCAGAAAAGGAACACAAGGAGAAGATAACACAGAAAAAAGAACATTTTCAAAATAAACAACAAAAACACAGAAAAAAAAACCGGTCATGTCAACTGAAATTCGATATTATTTTTCTAACTAATTACGTCAAGGGTGATCGCTCTGAGGCCTGTACCCACTCCGTCCTTTATTTTTCTCAGATTTTGTGATGAAACTGAGTGAAATAGAAGATATTTGAATAAACTAAAATAAAAAGAAACCACAGAGTCGAAATGCGTCATAACCGGGCGTTACGCAGATATCCTAAGTACGATCTCGCGTCATATTAGGGTGAAACGCAGATGACGGGCATCGCCGCCGCATGGCCTGCGCAGTTGAAGGGATATCTAATTAGAACGGCGTACAAATGCCACTTACACTAACTAGATAATATAGAAACTGCTTAATACATCCTAATAATATACTAAACTGCTAAATTATTCATATGAAAAGATCAGTCAATGCTCTCGGCGTACCTAAGCAACTCCGAAAACAGAGCTGTCCACCCGTCATTGAATGGGTCCCATTGATCATTCTTGTCCAAGAGCGCGTTGAAGATGCCAGTGAACCCGGAATAGGTGCCATGGCTCAGGCAACAAGTGCGATGACTTGGGACCACGAAAAGTTTATTTTTTCGCGGACGCAGATTATTATCTTTGGGGACACGTACACGACAAAACTGGTTGTGAAGATTAGGAGCATCGACGTCTCCCCGCAAAATTCGGCACATTATTTTTAGTTGGTCGCAAGTCCGCCAACTCTATTTACTTCAATGAAAACAACTTATAGCTTAGAAGTATATAGCTATTTACTTCAATGAAAACAAATTATAGCTTAGAAGACTATAGCTATTTACTTCAATGAAAACAACTTATAGCTTAGAAGACTATAGCTATTTTCTTCAATGAAAACAACTTATAGCTTAGAAGACTATAGCTATTTACTTCAATTAAAACAACTTATAGATTATAGCTTAAAAGACTGTGGTTATTTACTTCAATAACAATGACTACTGTTATTGAAGTAAATAGCCAAAACAAAAAGTTTGATAAAATTTTCATTTGTTACTATGCAATTTTGGAAATATATCGTCTACTTCATAAATGTTCAATCTATACAGATTTATTATCAAAACTATCACATACATTAATTATAACATAATTGTATTATTTTTTGAGTCCTAGAGTAAGGTAACAATACTCCCCAAGAAAAACAAAGCAGCTACAATGATGCAATTAATTAATTACATATTAATGATATATATTTTTGTAACAGATTATACAGAAATTGTTTTTCTTATAGTCGTAATACCAAAATCTTCCGATGTTTTCAATTTATAGCTTTTCTAGTGTATATTCTATGTATCAGAATTAATAACTCAGAGCTACCCAAGTACCTAAAAAAAAATAAGTGGCACTCGGGGACTCCCGCGGTAAAGCTATTGCATAGCATTTTTATCAACTTATGCAATTATAATATATATGCAATATTTTTTTTTGCATGGTAAAAATTATGCAAAAAAATAATTAAAAAACAAACAAACAAGAAAAGCGCACTGTCACTAACTACTTCGCGAGTGAGATTCGAACCTGCGACATCATACACCATACGGTAAAGAAAGCGGCCGCTCGCTCCACTACGCCAAACAGAGCTACTTGTGAACCTCTAAAATGTTGAACGCTTACTGAACGACGGTGTTAGGTTTTTTCGTTACGGAATTTCTTGATTCGGTCGCCGCGCTCAAACTGTTTGTCCTAGTTCAAAGCCCGCGATAAAAGCTATGCAATAGCTTAATAATAGTATCTTAATATACAAGTGTGCTAATTTGGTACCTAATTGAATTCAAGAGAAAAATTTTTAGTCTCAGCTGACATTATTAAGAATACCCTTGGCCGACGATGGGTTGAGCTTGATCTAAATCAAACTATAAGGGCGGTTTCAGATTAGCGTTATTTCGGTGCGTATTAGCTCGTTTTTGGTAGCGCGTATAGGCGCGTCCGTTGCCTCAAGCGTAACTCGTACGAGCGTTGTCGTGCTTATAACTCGTTTAAGAGCTGAGTTCGTCCGAAACCACCCGTTCTAACAAATAAGCCAGAGAAGCGTTCGGTTTTTGAAGCGCAAAATGTAGCGCGCGTGTAAGCGCGTAAGCCGATACGAGCTCAAGAGCGTCGCCAGCCGATGGCCGGGGGGGGGGGGGGGGCAAAGTTGATATTACTATGAAGGACGGGAAAAGTATGAATAAATAAAACTTATGCGTTGAGTTGGTGTGTGTGAAAGTGTGTTTGTTTGTCCTTAAATCACGAAGCAACAGGTCAATGTGATTTTTTTGCAGGGGTACCAATAGTTGTGGAATTGGAGAGTGACATAGACTATGTTTTATCCCGAGAAAACAGGGTACCCACTGCATTTTTAAAAACCTTACCCCATGCAGACGAAGTCGGGGGCAAAAGCTGGTTAAGCATAAGTTTTTTAGCTGCACAGTTGAAGATTTGGCAGTGGTATCTGGATATCAATGATGAAGTATCTACTAGTACTATATTTTTCAAATGTTTTTAAATCGCTCTAAAATCTTTAGTAATCACGAGCAAGTTAATCAATATTCCTTAAAAAGCTATAAATTGAACCTTAAATTAAAACCTATTACCTACTTGAATAAATTCATGACAGTAAATGATATTATTGTTAACTAGATACAGGTTATAATAAAATATTACCGTATTATTAGTGTGTAAAGTATTTTACTATAGGATGGCTACTTAAAGGTATTATTGAATGCGAATTTTAACAGTTCTGTTATCTTAAGCGTTTTTACTTTGTATAAGTTTAAATATGTTATTTTTTATATCGGTTTGTCAATGAGACAAATAAAATGTTCATGTACGTTTTCATACTATACAGCAGATTTAGTGTATAGACAGACGGACCACAAACCGACAAAGGTTGCAGTAAAATTGCAGTTTTTATATTCAGTGACAAGTTAAGCTTTGACTGTAATCTCACCTGATGGTAAGTGAAGATTCGGTCTAAGATTGATGGCTAAAGCCTGCCATCAGCCCATACCACAGACAATTCAGATATTACAATTTCCCAATTGGTCCCTGCTGAATAGAACCCTAGACCTCCTTAGACTCCTAGACTTATAACCCTATCGCTCCCTATTGCGCCAGGGAGCACATCGCAATACTACATCCAAACTGCAATTTTGCAATCGGCTTGCAGTTCGAATGTAGTCTGTCTGTCTAGACCTTTAAGTGCACTTCTCAACGTATAACTTATGTACTTTGTCCCATTGGTCACTAATAAAAATAAGTTCGGCAAAGAGATGCCATTATCACTAGAGCATTCAATGTTGCGCACAAACTGCTCAACTGTGGTGTTTTAGTAGCGTGCCATTCCTAAAGGCAGGAAAGCATTTTTTAACATTCTTAAAGCATAATAAAGTATGAGAAGTTATTTTTTACTCTAGAAAAAGTGATTACACATTTCCTCAAAACTGGGCTGAAAATTTTTGCCTGGGGAAGCTTTTTTGATTCAGCTTGCTCCTCCACTAATATGACATCTCTTTGATCGTTGGCCCCAATATTAAGATTGTTAGTGTAAGTAAAATAAAAATCGGCCAAGTGCGAGTCAGGCCTCGCTCTTTTAGGGTTCCGTTAAAAAAAATTAAATAAAAATATTTCCATGTACCCATGGAAATATTTTAATTTAATTTTTTTAATTTAATTTAATTTTTATTATTTGTTGTTATAGCGGCAATAGAAATACATAATATGTGAAAATTTCATCTGTCTATTACGGTTTACGAGATACAGCCCGCTGACAGACGGACGGACGGACGGACGGACAGCGTAGGCTTAGTAATAGGGTCCCCTTGGTACCCTTTGGGTACGGAACCCTAAAAAGCACTTAAGTTTATATGGCAAGGAAACTTAAAGAATTTAGGAGTCGTGAATTATATGAGAGAAATGCCGAGCTTCTAATAGAATTAAAATTAGGAGTTATTAATACAGCTACACTATAAAATTAAAGGGTACTTAAAATTAATTATTAACTTATTAATGTTAAACTAAAACAACAGAAAATACTTGTGTTCAAAATTTTGCGCACGGTGCTATATGGATCGACATTTTTACCTAATAATTAAAACATGTTAAATATTAGAATCCTGATATAGATTTAGGTCTGACCAAACTTCTTGATCGATTGAAATATAGTGCTGTGCCTTTAGTACAAGTTTGGACTACTCGACAACACTAATTTAGATTTCTAGCCTCGAAACGCAATGATAAAAACGGCAAAATGGACCTTACTAACCTTGTTCTAAAGTCTTGTATTCAGTACTATTGATTAATCTCGCAAAGTTCCCGCTGCGCTACATGAATGTGTATGAACTAACTTTTACCATAAAAGCCAGTTTAGGTTTATTTTAATTTAGCGTTATACTATTTCGATGCTCGAAATCTATCACTGTTGTAGTTAATACTGTAATCTCTAAACTAAACTTTATTGACTGATGTGGTGTTGGTGACTTTTGCTATCCCTTTCATAATGTTAACTGCATAAAGTAATAGGACTAGATTTAGATCTTTCAATTTAGTATAGTTTAGAGATTGTATACGACAGATCTAGCCACATTGTTCAGATTTATAAAGTACGGTTTACAACACTACTGTCTGATATTACTGAGTAATGTATCAGTATTTTGATTAATTTCTTAAACTGGTCACTTTCATGTAAAGATTTTTATGTAAACCTGAGAAGATGATAATTCCACTGGGGCAATTAGAAGGCCATAAGCCTACTTTGTCGTATTAGTTTACAAATTGCGAAAAACCAAATTAAATTTGAATTTCGCGGGCAGACCCTTGTCTTCAACCTTAACGGTGTAACCTGTAGGGTTAGTCGTTTTTGCACGTCACAACAACTTGGACAGATTTTGAGTAACGGAACACTATCGTCTAGTTAAAATAGACTTTAGGTAACTAACTACCAAGCGGAAGCTGTGAAATAAAAATCAGTAGTTTGAGTTTTCGACTTAAAAGCAGGTCACAGCGACTCTAGGTCGTTTTTATGCTGACAGTATAGTGTTCGAAATGTTTCAACGATGAAGAGCTGTGCAAACTCGTACTTACGCTACTATTCACGACCATCAATTTTGTGTTTTGTGAATTATGTGAACTTTTTGAGAAGGTTTCGTGAACACAAATCTCCAATCTTTTTTGAACTTCAAAGAAAATATTATTGTTATGAATTATTACAATTTTGCCAAAAAGTTGTACTTATTATAAGTTGTGATATAACTTTACAATTTTCATTTGTCAAGGAGAGAAATCCATTAGATATCTCAAAAAATTCAACTCTGGTTATAATTAAAGGAATATTCAGCTAGTTTTTTTTAAAGACCTTGAACGTAAAGTTATGATCCTACGTAAGTCACCTTTGAATATGAATAAGAAGCTGATTTTATTTTGCGTTTCTAGTATTATTATGGTATTAACTTTTATTAACACACACTATTCATTATTCCCTGTCCAACCGTTTATTTTCAACTCTCTCATAGAGAGAGTGAGTGAGACTGATCTGTCAAAAAGAAAATAAACGGTTGGACAGGGTATAGTCATATTTTTACGTTAGTGTGAATTATCTAGGTTTTGACAAATAGCCTGCACAATAATCTCGTCCGTCCCTACTTAAATAAAAAGGATACGTTCAAATTATTTTGATTTTTCTAGTCCCGTATTATTAGATATTTTTTTTTTAGTTAAGTCGTAAACTAAATGAGAAAGATAGACGATACAACAGAATAAGTAGACTAATGAGAGAAGCCGATTACAACAAAAGAAGCTGATCACGTTTCTAATGTGGCATATTAGTTTCCAACCCTTAACTGTTTTGCAATGAACACAATTGTTCACAATTTAGGCCTATAAGTTATCTTTTTCATTTAGTCCTTGAATTTAGTTTTAATAATAATAAGTCGAATTGTACTTTTTAATTTTATTGATTAATCGCGCATAAAAGTTAACTATTCCCACCATTTTGTTTTAATTTAAGCTACATATATTTTTAATTATTTTATCCTTTCACCCTTTAACTACTTACAAGCTACTTACTAATAATTTGTTGATTTTTGCGTAAGGCCGCGTTTATGGACACGTGGCGCGAGGTGAGTCGTCTCGCGCGGGCATTCGGCCGCATATTACGCCAGAACGCTTCTGCATGAACGCTCTCATACTAAACTAGCGGCACGCTATGATGGCCGGTTTGACGTTTGTCCGCTCATGAAGTTCCGTATTAATTGATAACGACTTTGAAGGAAATAATTGTATTACTTTATTGACGATAGTGATGTGCAGAGATTCATAAATTTTATCGAATGTAGTTTTAGGTTTAGGACTCAAAATTTATTTATTAAATTGATTTCTAAAATGTATACAAGTGTAGAAAAATCAGTTTGCACCATTTAAGGGGTGAATGTACTTGTGAATATGAACAATTTTCACTATGTGGACAAACCTCTGAAATCGCAAAAAAATATCAGCTGTTTCATACAAAAGGTAAAATTTTTATTTTTATATGATATATACCACAACTCGGCATTTGGTTTTCTAAATTGAAAATTTTTAAAAATGGAATCTAATACGATCGTCACATAGGATCGCTGGCTAGCACAACTACTACCTCCGGCAAACTCGCGTCAATGCTCAATGCAAAACAAAGCAGTTTCGAATTGACGTTGCTTCGAAAAGTATAAACTGTCAGTGCAATGCGATTGTGATATAGTTTTGACCTGGCTTTGGATTTCAAATATTGATACTGCATTACTGTTGACCCTTGCTCGTTAATTTGGACTCTGTTCAAGCCCTTTGTTGTGGATTTCGTCGATATGACCGAACGTACGCAGAGAACTGTTCTAAATAGTCAGACACGTGAGTTCGTAATACGCCTTCGTAACTATTTCGATCGTGAAGCTCAAAATGGAGGGCCAATTTTACCTATAACGTCAGTGGTTGAACGCGTAGCTGATGCGCTTAATATTGGACAACGAACTGTTAGACGGATAACTAAAAAAAAATATGGCGAGACTGGCACAGAAGAAAATAAACTTCACACACCAAAAAAGAGAAAACGAGCAAATGATAGCAGTGACGACAGTGAAAATAGTAGTATGGACGAATCTGATTAATTATGGCCTTTTGTGGCACCTTTTTTGGTATCTTTTGTATTCATATGTTTCTTGTGTGCATATAAAGTATGTATATTCATTTTCATTCAAATATTCAGTTCGTTCAAATAAATTAAATAAACATATACATTTTTGTTTTATTAAACCTATTTAATCAGGTACAAAAACAAAACTTAATTGTTTTTTGTTCGAGAATAAATTGACATTCCACATCACTATTGTAATGTGTCAAACCGGCCATCATAGCGTGCCGCTAGTGTAGGCTATAATATGTTTGAGTTTCCCTCGCGACACGACGCACCCCTCGCCGCATGTCCAGAAACGCGGCCAAGATCGGTGACATGGGTGTTGAAGTGAGTTTACATGACATAAAGAATTAACTCATGTTATTACTGATTAGTGATTACATAAAAGATGTATTTAGAGAAATGTTAAACAGATTGTACTGTTATATTTTTCTTATTAATCAGGTTAAGGAGAGCATATCATGTTTTGTAGAAATAAAAATGGTTATGCAATTGCGAATGATTGTGTTTCTTTTTTTCCCCTTTTTCACTTTTTCTCTTCGAGAACATAACCACTGCGATTTATACCTGTACGTAAAACAATTTTGAAAGTAAATGAATGAAAAATAGAGCATACTTTGGGTATGTACTTAAATCGATGCAAAAATTTCAGTATATTTACGGTCCCCCATGGAAGTACTATTCCTACCGTAAATATAAAAAATGTGGTAAAGGGGGTAAAGGTCTTTAAAAAAAAAAATTGGAGCAAAGCTGAACTGCAACTTCGCTTTTATGGAAGCTATCCAATGTAAATAAATAATAAATAAATCGTTTATTTCCATCATTATACAGAAACATCAATTTCTTGGACAAAACTAAGACAAATGCCTACTAAGTACTAATTGAGAAGTTTACAAAAAGTACAAGATCAAGAACTGGTATATCCTAGCTAGATTTTTAGATCTGTGTTAAGGATAACCAGCCCTCTCCCTCGAATAGCCAAAACTGTGCACAAGCACATGTTTTTCAAAAATAAATAGCCTTAGGCATTATACAATACAATTACAACATTAATAGATAGTTTTAATAGTAATTTATCTAATAACTGGTGTGTAGTATGTGTGTGTGTGTGTTTGAGTGTGTGGGTGTATGTTTGTGTTCAGTGTGGATGCGTGTGTTTGCGTCTTCCAAATTCCGATGTCAGCACTAAAGGTCATCAACTCATAATATGATTATGAATCTAGGAATTAAGGGTGAAACCACATTTGTGAGGATTGATTTGAGTACCCGGACAAAATGGTGGAATAATGAAGCTTAATTTTTTGTAAACAAAATATTTTTGCTATGGATTTTATACATGATTTCAATATGAATAATTTTAGAAGATCGACATGCCTAAAATGGATAAAATAACCCATTTTGTAGAAACTATTGAACTAGTGAAATAGATTTTTGTTTGGAACGGAGAAACTTCTTTTGTAATGGTGGAATCGGGATTTGAAGAAACGGAATTTTGGAAAGGATCAGAAAAACTTGACTATGGCTCATACGCTCGACGCGCGGAGCCACTAAACAAACGAAGAAGAAGAGGATTGATTTGGATTTTGCTATTCTCATTTTCCATAGAGTCGTGTACGCATCGAAAAGCCGATTTGATCCGTACACGTTTCTATGGAAAATGACACGTTTTGTATGGGAAAAATCCGAATCGATCCTCACAAATGTGGTTTCACCCCATAGTCTTCCTACTTCCATGTAGGATTTATCAATCCTAAATCATCACATCAATGCTCTGTGGCATGGCAGGTCTGTGGGTCTGTGCGGATGCCATAGATAATAAAGTTATGCTAGTGGTGTTCACAGACCAGTAACACGGTGGTGTTGATGTCAAACTCATGTCAAACTGGCTGTGACATTAAATGTCAAAACAGCATTCTTTTGTAAAAAAGATGCATTCGATGAAAATATTGTAAATAGAGATTAATTTGACTTATTCATAATAAAAAATCATGTCTGCTGGACTTATAGACAAAGTGTATATCGGCTTAGATCATGCGCCGGCCGCATTTGACATCAAATCGCGAATATTAGGACCAGTAAGTTTCACTACATAGCTGTTACTAATTTCACCTATAAATTATCACTATTCGCATTTTTACCTTGCATTACAGAATGGGACTAACTTAGAGTATATAAGGTCGGAAACGGGAGTGGCTGCTGTTCTGAAAAATGATAAATTTGAGCCGTTGCACTTGGCTCTTCATCACACGCGATCCGAGGCGTTAGCGGGTGCTAGATCGCTAGCACAGAACTTGATAGAGACTATACGCGCTGAGTTGGCGCAGTGGAGCGCTGCGCAGGCCGGAGGGCCGCCTCCTGCGCTGAATGTGCCCCCACCTACTCTTACGACCACAGCCGCGCCGCCGCCGGTACCTCCTCCCGTGGCTTCAGTGGCCCTGTCCACCCCATCTTCCTTAACCACCTCAACTCACCCCACTGCCATACCGCCAGTAGTGAGTGTGGCACAGGCCACAACTCCACTTATGACTGTACGTCAACCTACAGTACTACAGGTATAACAAGTTTTTAACTCTATTCATACATCATAGAGATGATTCAAGATAGACCATGCAGTGTCTGAGCCTGGCTCATAATAGGCTCAGATGAGCCATTTAGATGAAGTAGATACGTAATGTTACTATCCTAGATGGGCCTCAAATATAGCTCATATTGTCTAGCACTGTCTGATGTGACCACATATGAAATTCCTTGGATAAAATGATGTATCCAGTTTGGACACAGTATGGTCTAATGTGAATCATCCCTTAATGAGTTTGTCATATTTGTTTAGCATACCTGTATTTCGTAGTTCGCTAGCTGGCTGAAACGATTTTGCTTGTAGTTTCTGTTAGCCAGTCATTCTACCCTATTCAAATGCTAATAGATACAGTTTTAAAGATCCTTATATTAACAATATAACTGCAATCTACATTAGTAAGTGAACTCAGCAGTTGACTCCTGTGAAGCATGCATTCAAATAATAGTAAGTAGTAATAAAAATAAACTTTTTACAAGTGCTTTTGATTTGTCTGGCTCTACCACTGGTTCGGAATGCCCTTCCTGCCAGGAAGAACCAGCAAGAAAGTCGGCGGTAGCTCTTTTCAAAACAAATTTACAATACAGTAAATACTATGCTATATATGCAGGGTTTCCACAGTGTGGGAAGTTCCAAAAATGCATACCGACTAACTTCTATCTTAAGATGGTCAGACATAAAGTAGCCCCATTCCCGCCAGTGGCACCCGTTCACGAGCATGACGCATGACCCAGCCATTGCTTCGCTCAACCATATTTGAGGGAACGTAACAACCTGCATCACACGACACCACCACAGAAATGTTTAAAGAGAGTGTGACATACTTATGCCACCCATGTTAAGGCATTGAATTGAAAACTAATATTCATTTATTTATTGTTACAGTTACTGCCACAACAACATTATGTGCTGAATCAAGAAAACGGCCAGCTCATACCAATAGTACAGCCTGGTGTACAAGTATCCAACACTAACTTCACATCGCTACCTATAGCACAACCCTTGAGTGCAATACAACAGCCCAACTTTGGGACACAGATGATCGATATATCCTCCATGCAACCAGTTAATGTGACTCAGTTAAGGTTAAGTGGTGTGCCATCTTCCATGTCCATGATTCTCCCCAATGGATTGTCTTTTCCTCAAGCCAGTTTGACAGGTAATTATTCTTTACTCAACAACTCGGGCTTGAATTAATGGGTATGGGTTTTAATGTATACTGCCATACTCCTCCTAAATTAGCCCACTAACATCATAGATTGTATTGTCATCATCATCATCAGCAACCCATCAACGGCTCACTACTGAGCGCAGGTCTCCTCTCAGAGAAGGGTTATAGGCCATAGTCCACCACGCTGGCCCAATGCGAATTGGCAGACTTCACACACCTTCAAGAACATTATGAAGAACTCTCAGGTGTGCAGGTTTCCTCACGATGTTTTCCTTCACCATTGAAGCAAGTGATATTTAATTGCTTAAATGCACTTGACTCCGAAAAGTCAGAGGTGCGTACCCAGGATTGAACCTGCGACCCCCCGAAAAGGAGACCACAGTCTTCACTAGGCTATCACTGCTGCTTAGATTGTATTGTCACTTACCATTAAGTGAGAATGCAGTCAAGCAACATCTTGTCATCAATTTAAGAAAAACTGCACTGACTGGCAATCCATTTGCTGCTTTGTTTGATAGATGACCAAAGAGAGAAAAACTTCCCTATATTAAGCTTATGTGTTAGAATTATTTAACTTGGATTTCCTTCGCTGTTTAGCAAGTGATATTTAATTGCATAAATGCACAAACTCCAACAAGACCTCTGGGCCTGGAATTTGAATCCTGGCCATCCGAACAGAAGAACCAAGTCGTAATCATCTTCTTCTTCTTTGTCAACCGATAGACGTCCACTGCTGGACAAAGGCCCTTTGCATGGACTTCCACAGGCCTTGGTCTTGTGCTGCCTGAATCCAGAGGCTCCCTGCGACTCGCTTGATGTCGTCGGTCCACCTAGTGGGGGGTTTGCCAACACTGCGCTTCCCAGTGCAGGGTCGCCAGCACCTTGGGGGCCCCATGAGCTCCATGAGCCCCATTTCCACTTCAGTTTCGCGACTCGCTGATCTATGTAGGTGACTTTGGTTCTCCTATCCCATGGTCTCCCCATTTCGTAATGATCATCTCAGCAAGTAATTAATTTATTAAAAATAAATTGCAGGTGCAGACACAACCACAGTTAGCTCGGCGACCTCAACGCCAGTGGTCTGCGCAGCGCAGAGCACGAATTCCTCACAGAAGTTCCTGTACAGTACCGACAAAGGTGACAAAGAAGTCAAGTATCATATACAGGTAAGGTCTCAACATCGTCTCAACCTATTGCTAGCACACTACTGGGCACAGGTCTCCTCTAGAATGAGAAGGAATAGAGAATACGAGCGAAAGTTAATAGTAGTTTTCGCCATTTTTCTCTATCATAATCTAGGTATATCATAGTAAAACTATATCTTAAATAATAATAATAATAATAAGCCTTTTATTTCTAATCTCATGGTGTTTACAATTTTGTATTATTACTTTTAGATGAAATAAGTGTTAGTTGTGTTAGTGTTTGTCTTATTCTAGTTAGTATTGTTATTTGTATCAGTATTTATTGGAGATGTAGTCCCATATCGGGTAAAGGCCTCCTCCATCCGCTTCCAATGCTCCCGATCTTTGGCAAGGGTCAGCCAGTTTGTGCCAGCAGTCTGGGCTACGTCGTCAGCCCACCGTTTGTATGGTCTTCCAACCTTTCTTTTCCCTAGTGGACCTTTCCAGTTAGTGGTTCGTATCGTCCATCTGTCGTCAGTGAACCTTGCGATATGTCCTGCCCATCGCCACTTTAGTGCTAGTGCTTGTGTTAGAGCATCTGTCAGCATTGTCTTTTTCCTAATTTTTGTACTTCGCACTTTGTGAATTTTTCTTATTCCTAGTATGCTCCGCTCCATTGCTCTCTGGGTGGTTGTAATTTTTTGTTTGGTTCTGTTAGTGTGAACCCATGTTTGACAGCCGTATAATAGGCAGGGTAGTATACAAGTGTCCATTACTACTTTCTTAAGATTCAGGGAGTAGTGGCCTTTTAGGATTTCTTTTAGTGACCAATATTTTTGCCATGTAATGTTTACTCTCCTTTGTATTTCCTCTTCATTATTTGTCTTGCTAAATGCCACTTGTTTTCCTAGGTATGTATAAGTTTTAACATATTCTATGCGATTTCCCTTGACCCATATTGGTTGTTCATAGCTATTCGTCATTACTCTAGTCTTGTTTGCATTCATTTCTAGACCTATCTTGGAGCTTTCCATAGCTAAAGAGCATATCATTTCCTGAAGTGTGTTTGGTGTTTCAGCCAGTATGACAATATCGTCTGCGAACCTTAGATGGTTTAGGTATCTTTTGCCTATTTTAATACCTTTGTGAGCCCAGTTTAGCTTTCTAAAGATAGTTTCCAATACAGCTATGAAGAGTTTTGGTGAGATGGGGTCTCCTTGTCTCACGCCTCTTTCAATCTTGATTGGGTCACCTCTTGTTTCCAGTTTTACCTTACTAGTGCTGTTAGCATATATGTTCTTCAGAATGTTTATATATTTTCTATCGACGTTGAAGAGTTTCAGTGCTTCCCAGATTGAGTTATGACTAATTGTATCGAAAGCCTTACTGTAATCGATGAATGCTAGATATAGAGGCTTGTTGAATTCTTTGTACTTCTCCATTGTTTGTTCCAGTGCCTGTAGATGGTCAGTTGTACTATACTAGCGGCACGCTATGATGGCCGGTTTGACGTTTGTCCGCTCATGAAGTTCCGTTAATTGATAACGACTTTGAAGGAAATAATTGTATTACGTTATTGACGATAGTGATGTGCAGAGATTCATAAATTTTATCGAATGTAGTTTTAGGTTTAGGACTCAAAATTTATTAATTTATAAATTTTAAACCGGCCATCATAGCGTGCCGCTAGTATAAAACCCGAACGGAAACCTGCTTGTTCTATTGGTTGTGAGTCATCAATTGTAGGTGCTATTCTGCTTAGGATGATAGATGCGAACAGTTTGTATGTACTCGCCATCAGACTGATTGGCCTGTAATTGCCTATATCTAATGGATTTCCTTTTTTATAGATAAGTGTTATTTCTGAAGTGCACCACTGTTTTGGCACTATCTCGGCATTTAATATCATGTTGAAGAGCTTGGTGAAATGGTGGAGTAGAACAGGTGCCCCTAATTTAATAGCTTTGTTGGTTATACCGTCGGGTCCTGGGCTTTTCTCATTTTTTAGCTTTCTAATGTGGTCGTACACTTCTCTTTCAGTTATTGGGTTTAATGCTGTTCTGAAATCACTATAATCTTGTGTTTGTGGAGTGTCATTATGTATCTTTCTCTTATACATTTCTCTGTAAAAATTTGTGGCATGGTTGATAATATCTTTTCTCGTTTTTGTTTCCCTTGTGTTGTCTTGTAACTTCTGTATCCACGTTTTTTGTAGTTTCAGGTCTTTAAAGGCTCTTTTTGTACTTCTATAATTCGTAAGGTTCCTTGTGATTATGTCCTGTCTATGCTTTTTGTAGTCTTGATTAATAGATTTGTTGGTAATTTTGAACACTTCACTTAGCTCTTTTCTTATGATATTATTTTTGGGTTTTGTTTTTATTAGTTCAGTTCGTTTCTTTATTAGTTCCTCAGTTTCTTTACTAAATATTTTTTGTTTTTTTCTCTCTTGGTTACTGGTGCTTAAACTGTGTAACACGGATTCTTCTAAAATGTTGTATGTAATAGTTTTGGATGCTCAGAATCTCTTTAAAATTGGTTTCTAGATGTGAATGCAGGCTATTCCTATAACTTTTAATTTCATTGTCAGTTTTTAGACTTGTAACTGAAGGTTTGTAGTTTTTCCTATCTTTTCTTGGCTGTTTTAAATCGAGGGAGGCTCTTAAAAGTCTGTGGTCAGAGGGGAATTTTATATTGTTGAGCACTTCTGTGTTTGTGATGAGTTGGGGGTGGCTTGTTAGTATGAAATCTATTTCATTTGTTGTTTTTTGATCAGGTGAAATCCACGTCCATCGCCTGTTTTCTCTTTTCCTAAAATATGTATTCATTATTGATAGCTTGTGTTCGAAAGCAAAGTCTATCAGTAGGTCGCCCCGGTCATTTCGATCGCCATATCCGTACTGACCCATTATTAAGTTCTCGCCTAAATATATATCTTATATATATATCTTAAATATCCATAATTTAATTATCGAAGATAATAATAGACCACATTTACACACATCAAAAGTGTCTAGGGATCAACATATATTTTTGCAATAACTTTTCTCCTGATTGATATTAATTAAAATTTTCTTTAAGGATTCATCAAATAAAGTGTTTTCGTTTATCACAGTAACGATAAACCAAGTCACCTTTGCATTAATAAAGAAATTTGCCATTTTCCTAATAAAGGGATTTTTGACATTTGAACCACTAACATTAAAGTTCGAAAAAAAAACTGAAATAACAGTTTTCTTTAAAATTTTATTGGGTAACTTAAACAATTAATAATCCGTGTTTCTACCGCGAACACTAACAACACAAGAACATCGGTTTGGCATACTCAAAATGAGTTCATCCAAATCACGATGTGGAATGGCCGCCCATGTTCGTTGCAACAACAAAAAAAGGTCTTCTTGCCACTGGATACCCTCCATATTCGGCAGAGCTCTTCTCTGTAGCATATCCCATGCATGCTCAATCGGGTTCAAGTCTGGCGACTGAGCAGGCCAGGGCAGGACATTGATGTTAGCTGCGGCGAGAGTCTGTCTTACAACTCTTGCGGTGTGCGGTCGTGCATTATCATGCATTAACTGAAATAAGGGACCGATTTGCACTTGTAGAGGAACGATAACGTCTGATACAATCGTCTCAGCATAAATTTGAGCGTTGAGGTTGCCTCTGATCCAAATCAACTCAGTTCTTCCGCCGATCCAAATACCCGCCCATACCATGATGGTTCCACCACTATAAGGATGGACTTCCTGGCAGGATTTTAATCGCTGTTGGCGTCCAGGGGTTCTCCAGTGTCGTATACGTCTTGTATCCGGTCTCATACCAAAACGAGACTCATCAGAAAAGCACACGAAACGCCATTGTTCTTCTGCCCAATTTCTGTGTTCATGAGCCCATTGATATCGAATCCTACGATTGTGCATTGCTATAGGTGGTACCCGTAGCGGTCTTCGGGAATGAAGGTTCACTTCATGCAAGCGGTTTCTGACTGTTTGGTCGCTAATTAAGTTCCCTGAAGAGTGATGAAGCCTCACGGCTAACATCATGGCGGTTATTGTTGGAGCTCTTCGAGTTAAGATTTGAATGTATCGGTCTTGTCTCCGTGTGGTGCAGCGATACCGTCCTCCATGGCGCTTAGCCACGGTACCAGTGCTTCGGTAACGTGTCCAAAGTCGACTGATAACACTCTGACTTGTATTCAGAGCTAAAGCCACAGTACGTTGCCGGGAACCAGCTTCTATCATTCCCACGGCTCTGAGCATTTCTTCCCTGCTTAAATGACGTCGCCGCTCCATAATAACGTTGGTTTTAATCAGTAGTAGGGAAACAGTAGCACTAATAATGTCTTCAATGCGTTGTATGTTTTTATAGGGAAAATATTGACAGCTGATTTTCATCTTTTACTCGAATTTGATTGACAGTTCCTGATTCAAATTATGAAATGCACCAAAAAGGATCCATATAAATTTATAAAATCATAAATTTATTACAAAGCCACATCTCAATCTCAAGAAATCCGCATAAAAATGCTTGATCCCTAGACACTTTTGATGTGTGTAGTCAAAAGTATCTGAGATTTTTACAATCATTGATAATCTATCCATAGACTATGGATATAAACATTTTGATTTGGACTCTTGACTTCGACAGGGTGCTGATACTATGCAATGGACGGTCCCGGGTGGTCAGACTATGTTGATACCATATCAGCAACTGCAGGAGTTGACCTCCAACCAGTCTGGCCTGGGTAATTTACAGCCGCAGCAATATGTCTCAGTGAGTACTATCATTAGAGAGTTACACTTACACTCTGCAGTGTAGCATGGTGCATGATAGACAATGATGCAGTGAAAAGATAAACCATTTCTTTTCACTCTTGTCCTCGATTTTCAATTTTATACTTAATATTTGCAGTTGCACCCTAAATATCAGAGTCGTATAATACCGAATGAGTAATAAGTAGTAAATTACCACCACCATCATTGTCTATGACAACGATGGTGGACATTAGACTAATGTGTATGCTGCACCATACTACACGCACGCGCACAAAGTATAGGCCATAGTCCACCACGATGGCCGAGTGTGCATTTACAGACTTCATACACCCTTGAAAACTTAATATTATTATACACATTTACGGCTTGAAGCCATGTATCTTATGCGCTGCGGGCGATAGATTCATCGCCGCGCACGCAACGTAAAAGTTAAAAAACCAGCCAAGTGTGAGTCTGGCCCGCACATGAAGGATTCTATAC
Source organism: Oeneis ivallda (assembly GCA_029955525.1). NCBI lineage: Eukaryota > Metazoa > Arthropoda > Insecta > Lepidoptera > Nymphalidae > Oeneis > Oeneis ivallda. Next base: position 6,168,675 of record JARPMR010000020.1, on the reverse strand, counting down.
CACCACTAGTAAAGATTTAACAGCAGCCATTATTAAAATCGAGCGAAAACAAAGGTTTATTGTATGGAGACCTTTAATTTTTAACTTTTAGAGTAACAAACATCCATACAAACGTTCACATTTATAATATTAGTAGGATTTCTATTATTTGTTGTTATAGCGGCAATAGAAATACAAATCCTGCAAGCATTTACCTATTATGGTTCATGAGACAGACGGTCAGACCCCGATCGTCTAAACAGAGGAGGTTTATTAAAAGACAGTTTAAATTCAATTTAAATTGATGGTATAGTATTTCAATTCACGTTGTCTGTCAATGTTATCTAGATGTTTATGCTCATACTAAACCTTCACTTCATTTGTGCTTGTTCTGACAGATAGCGCCAGCAAACAGTTTCCAACAAACATCCCTCCCCCTGTCCGCCGTTCAGCTGCAGCAGTTGCAGGCCACAGGCACTCTTATGCAATTCAACCAGAAGGTAATATAAAGAAGCACCACCTAAAGAAGAAGAACACCTAACACATACTTGTAGGTACACATAAAAACTTATACATAGAATCATAATCGGAAATATACCTCCCATAATTATATGACAGCATAAGTTTTAGTAGTTTTCATTAGGATAATAAGATCTCGCTTTAGTTAGAGAGTTAAGGATTACAGAAACATCAGCATTTTATCAAAATACTAATCATATTCAATTGATTTCATAGAGACAAATTTGTCATTAAAGACACTAAATATTCATTTAATTAAACATTTGTCTGTATTATATTTATAGCCATGGCTTATTGCCACTTTGCTTATGCAAAGTTTAGTGTTTACTGTAAAAATTGAAAAGAAAACACACTTCACAAAATTAAAACTACATAGTTAAATAGTGTACAAAATATAAATTAATTTTTGCAATTTTTTAACAGCCCATAGTAAGCAGTGCGTCTCTAATAAATATTATTTCGACCGGTCAAGCGAACTCTCCGCAAATTATATCAGTGAGCAAATGCAATGTTACTCTAATAGCATTCCATCATACTAATATGATTTCTTATCACCTCCTTACCTGCGTTTCTAGCTTTAACATTACCATATTTTTAGTTGCATTTCTCTACTAACAGAGATCAGTAAGAAGAAATAGATTGCTGAATGTATAAATCAAATTACGCTAAAAATGATACTAGATGGCGTTAGGGCGCAGATACATCACCACGGCGCGGAACCGCTGTTAAACATCGCGGTGTCGCCACCGTTTAACGGTATAATGCACGGTGACGTGCACAGTGCGATGCGCCGGCGGCAGCAACCAGGCTGGCGCAACTTCGAAAAGACTTTTTTTTGTATGAAACGTGCGCTAATATTAATATGGCGGCTTCTGTTTATCTTACTCTATCTCGTGTCTGTCTCTGTCGCACCTACAGAGTTCGCCTACAGTCCTTGAGAGATGACAGAAAAATTAGTTTTTTTATGTTGGTGTTGTTCGCTAGCGCACGTTCATTTCTTTGTATGGTAGTCCCGACTCTTAAAACGTAAACTACGGCCGTTCAGAGAATGCGTTCCTGACACGTCGCGATTGAACTGACGACGTAACTTTGTAATGGCGTTGCAGTTACGTTAAAAATATTATTGCTGGTTGTTTACCGTTTTAACAATTGATGAGCATTAAAACAACATTATTATATCAATAATCAATTAATGTTATAATTTTGTGCCAAACTGAGTGTCAAATAACTTGGTAAACAATATTTTTCTAAATCTGTCAGGAACGCATTCTCTGAACGGCCGAACTTTAGTGATTACATTCTCTTTGGCAGCAACCATCGCAAACTTGCAGTCAAACTTCTTTTTTCAAATTTTTGTACCTAAAATCCTGACATGACGTGACGTGACGTGGGACGTGAAATTAATCCACTTATGAAATTAACAAGTCAATGTCGATATTATCAGCCATCTTATTTCAACAGGATTGCAAGTCATAAGAAGTTTTACGTGACCTTTGTTCTATTGTATGACGTTGGCAATCTATATTACTTCTTCAACTAATCTCTGCTACAAAAAAAAAATTACTGACCATAATATTTTCATTCTTAAAACCCACAATGGTGATAATTTTGTTGTACCCAATTTCTAAACTCAGTACACAATATTACAAGCCTCAATAGCACAACGGTTAAGGCGTGGCCTGCAAGCCGAAAGTTCGGCGGTCAGTGGCGTAACCATATCGTTCGATGGGGCCCATAACATAAAGAAGCTCAACCAAGGTATTTTTTATATTTTACAACGTGCTTCCCCCTGGCACCCGTGGCATTTTGCCTAAATGCCACCCTGTAGTTACGCCACACGAGTAAGGTAACAGAGTGGAAGCTACATACAAACGGCTCGCGGCGGGCTCACCCATACATAACGCAACGCTGTGTGCGTGAGCTCTCACCGACACATTCACCGACACGCCGCTCAGGGTCAAACCGGTCCACTCAGGGTCTGAACGTAAGGGCTGACGGTGGTGCGTTTAGTGGACATAAATAGACGAACAGTGAGTGATTTAGATTTATTTGTGTACTTAAATATTGTAAAAAATGGGCCAAGTGCGAGTCGGGCCTCGCTCTTTTAGGGTTCCGTTAAAAAAATTAAATTAAAATATTTTCATGTACCCATGGAAACATTTTAAATTAATTTTTTTAATTTAATTTAATTTTTATTATTTGTTGTTATAGCGCCAATAGAAATACATAATATGTGAAAATTTCATCTGTTTCTATTACGGTTTACGAGATACAGCCCGCTGACAGACGGACGGACGGACGGACGGACGGACGGCGTAGGCTTAGTAATAGGGTCCCGTTGGTACCCTTTGGGTACAGAACCCTAAAAATGCCAAACTCTTGCACAGTTTGTTTAAAACAACCCAAAGACAATAAGGACATTTCCTTTTTTTTATATCTGAGATAAAGAGAAGTAAGTACTTTTTTATACGTATAGGTACATATTAAATTAATTAATAAATAATATTAAAATTCTTTGTTATTCGACCGATTTCGTTTAAAATCGATATTTGGGCTTTCCTTGGGTCAAGAAAGAGGCTTTGAGTATATATACTCCAGAGAAAGAGGAAATGGATGCCAAAATTTTAAAGTCACCGCCATATTGAAATTCTTTGTTATTCGACCGATTTCGTTCAAAATCGATATTTAGGATTCCCTGGGATCAAAAATTAGGAAATGGGTTCCAAAATTTTAAATAGTCTCCGCCATATTGAAATTCTTTGTTATTCGACCGATTTCGTTCAAAATCCATATTTGGGCTTCCCTGGGGTCAAGAAAGAGGAAATGGATGCCAAAATTTTAAGTCACCGCCATATTGAAATTCATTGTTATTCGACAGATTTCGTTCAAAATCGATATTAAGGCTTCCCTGGGCCATTATTTGTGAAACAAAATTAATTGTGAAGTTAAGGCAAAAATACTGATGTTCATTAAAAAAAATCGTTTCTTTATAATTTTGTTAATTTAAGTATTTTTTGTTCAAGTTCAGAATATAACTGAAATTATACATAATTATACAAACTTTAAAATATTTTTATTTTTTTCTTAAATTGTTGACATGCATCAGATGACAACCCTAGCAGAATAGGTATACTTCTTCGACCTTGTTAGGAAGCTTCCTCTCTGTTCGGAATATTTACTCGTGTGGTTACGCCACTGTCAGCGGTCCAAACCCGAGTGAGGATGCAATATTATTGTTTCCCCTTCTAGTACAGTTTCGCTTATTTGGAAGGTAAAGCGGAAGAAATTCTTCAATTTTAGACCTGTCAATCCAAGTCATATCAAAATCCAAGCTTTGGAGATTGTATACAACAAAATGAATACCAATTCGGATCGGGTAGTACACGAAACTCATCCCTTTAGTTTTCCAAGCTTTTCTCAATTATTCACACATATATTAAGTTGCAAATAATTTCGAATTAGTTTAAAAATTTTTACCATAACCATCTTTTTCGTTGCCCATCTCTGTCGTATTAGCTATAGCAATAACCTTACTTCCCTTGGTATATGGGCTTCATATTGGCTCCATGCATATTGACGCGAAAAATCGGAAGTGCGCTGACGCACCTTTTGTAAAATATTTCAAGTAAACTGAACTTTAACTCCACTATGTAATGTACATATTTTTTGTGTGTTATCCATAAATTAATTTGCATTTCACACACCACCACAGATCCACACGAATTTGAAACTTACGTAATGAAGATAAAGTTCAGAACACTTTGAAGTATTTTAGAATAGACCTTCGATTAATCGCCAATGTGCTTTGAGTCGTACAGTTCACGTCACAAAAGTTGAAAGTCACTATTCAATGTTTTGGACTGGTAATGTCCTACTTCCTTCAAGCAAGTTGCAGCCAATTCCACCAAGTTCTTAAAAAATCCTACGTATAGATAAATACTCAACATGCATAATTCGAGATATCAGATATAATAAGTTACTGATACGTTTTTAAAGGTCTACTCTCTAAAAAACGTAATTTTTTGTCAATACCTACTTAATTGAAATAACTTTCAAACCATGCTACATTTTACGCTATTTTACTACTATTAATAGTACGCGCTCGGTAAGTATCGAAAACTAGCTAACTAGACAATTTTGACAATTTTTCATGTTTTCTTTTTGAAAAATAATTACACATTAGGTATATTCTTAAAATGAAAATTTATGTTATTTGTATAGTGCATATTTTGTATAGTGCTGCGGCTTGCGATCCGTCTGTCTAAACTTACAATGTCAACTTTTGTGTTGAGAGCTGTATAACCAGACCTCAACTCTTAGAAATTTCTCCAACACGTATCTAAAAATTTCCAGAGTTCAACGCCAACCAAAAATAACCAAGAAACTCGAGGTCAGAAAAGACTATCAGACGGTTCCCCCAGCCAATTACAGTTACGTCCTATAGCACCCGCCGGGTAAGTTATACTTCACTTTTAAGTGGATCTTCAATCCAACTCCTAATTTTTTTTTTCAGATTATAAGCTACTATCTTTCAAATATATCAGTTAGGTACACAATAATAACCCTAGCACAAATCTCCGATACTAATAATGCGATAATCGCAGTTTTACCAATTAATTAGAAGCGCCAGGTAAAACAAATTCTGACTTAGAACATGCGTAGTGGGTGAAGGTGATTTATCGTTGGTAATACAAATTAAGGCGAGATGGCGGGGAATGTCTGTGCTACCGCGCTATTGGTTCTTCAATCAACTTTTAGCTTCCCGCGATAGCCGATCCCTGCGCAGGCGCATTCTCTCGCCTCGCCTAGAGATCTTTACCTGACAGCATCTCTTTCACTAGAGTCTAGAAAGCACAGTTTTCAATTATAAAAGTCTGGAAAAATATTTCCGATGAATCCATACTTATGTTTAGCTTAATTTAATCGTTGTAACTATAACCAAAATAATGCGGTTATTATTGTGTTCCTGCCTTTAAAAACTAACAAAAATAGCCAATAACGACTATTGCAGCGAGTTATAGACATGCTGCAATGTTATAGACATGCTGCAATAGTTTTTATTGGCTATTTTTGTTTTTCTTGTGCTAGAGTTTTTAATTACACATTTATAGATATATAGTGCTTAGATTGGAATCGAGCCAGAAGTACGGTGGAGTCAACTCAATTGAATTGGATTTAATCCAATGCAGTAAAAATCCACATCGACAATAGCTAAAAAAAAAATTTAAAATTTATTTCACCCTGAAGATTTCGTAAACCTAAGTTCATTATTATAATGGCAGGAGAACTTTTCTGGGGATTGGCAATTAAAATTTAAATCGTGTTACAGCAAGCAACATAAAAGTTGAAGCAGCTGGTCACAATGCGGACAAAAATATTGCACTGGTTGGTTTTTGTTTGCACAATCATACAACAAGATTACATTCTATCAATCAATATTATGTCATATCTATATCAAGAATCAAACTACAAACAATTTATATTCTTGGCCTAGAGTACCACCAAGAGACCAGCTTTCGAATTTTTGCCCCGCCTGTAGTTGTGCTGCACTGAAAAAACCTGTTAAACCCAGCCAAACAGATTGTAAATATAAAGTATACATACCACCACATCTTTACCGAGTGTATCCGATTGACGTTGTATATAGTGTATCTGAAAACGCAGACTTCCTTTCCGGTGGGCCGGAAGCAGGCATTACTTTCCTTAGACTAAGCTCTTTTTGGGGCTATGTGCATTTTAAGCAATTAAAAATCACTTGCTTTAAGGGTGTATCAAAACATCGTGAGGAAACCTGCATTTAATTATCTGAGACTTGAGAGTCCTTCATAATATTTTCGGAAGTGTACGAAGTCTGCACATCCGCACTTGGTCTGCTTTGTGGACTATGGCCTGAACCCTTAGACCGTACCCAGTAATGCCTTAAAATTAAAAACAACTTTACAATAAACCACACTGTTTCAACTTTTCTGAAGCCAGCTGTAGCATGCTTTTTTAACTAAACGATTATAACTTTTAACTTGGGCCTAACTGAAGCGAAGGTTATTTAGCATTTGGTGGATGAATGTGTAAGATTAATGAAATGTGTACGTGTTTTGAACCCATACGATGCTGCAGGTCGCATGTAAGCCAGGACAAGAGCTCTTCCAGAGATTCGAGGTCTTGGACAAACGCCGCAGGTATAGAAGATTTACTGAAACTTGACAGTTATAACCGAGATTTTCTGATAGCTAAAATAGTTTTTTCTACCACATCCTCAAATTTTAAACTTAATAGGAGCTCACGGAACTTCTATGACGCTTAGTGCTTAGCTAAATTGACAGGTCTAAATCTAATAGCTATCCTTTTCAGCAGGAATGATTGATTTTAAAAGGGATAGTACGAGATTTAGACCTCTCAATTAAGTTTAATTTAGAGACTGTATATATAACAGAATTAGCCACATTATTATAAAGTAAAATAATGCAAAAGCAAAACGAAACGTGGCGATGGTTTATGTCAACGTCAAACGGTCAATGTAAATTTTCGAAATAATTCGGGATTTGATTAGTAGAAATGAAAATTCTTTTAGGGTGTCGCAGAAGTTTTGGGAACCTGTAAGATTAAAGTTAATGATAGATATTCATTTCATTTGACAATAAAATTGTTCAATTAATCTCGGATATACAATTTTCCACACTATCTCTTCTTCTAACTGGCCTTATTTATTTTTAGTGTTTTTCTATAGTTTAGCGTAAAATGCCTTCGTTTCATAATGGACGTCTTAGAATATGCTTGAATGCATCGTTCTGAATCGACAAGTGATTTGCCTTGCGTAATTATTTATTTTCTAGGAAATGTATTCTTAAAAACTCCGAGTGGAATGGACTGAAATCTCTTTGCATAACGACAAATGTTGAAGATGTCGGCCGGCATTAGATGAGAAATGGATTGTTTTAAGCTTGTTTACTTTATAGAGTTCAAAAATCAGGAATCCACTTGATACCTGATATTCGAATTGTCTCTGCATCAGCCGAAAATCGTCTTGAAATGGTTCAAGCTTACGAAATTCTGCTTGACTTTAGCGGACATAACGGACTTCTGTTTACAGCAATTCTCCACCAGAACCTATAGATTATAGCAAGTTTAAGGAGCCCTCAAAAGGTGAAAAATAACTTCATCAGTTTATCGCGTCCAAATAGTCAAAAAACAACAGATCTTTTGCATGTTTCAGCTTCCATTTTGGACGCAGTCACCTCCAAGTCAATAAACTTTTGATGAGCGTACTATTTTCTTATTCACGAACGTGTTACATTAATTGTTGAAATTATTCTGTGACTGATTTTTGTCTCGCCAATGCGCAGTATTTATAAGTATTTATTTAGTAAAAAGTGGCGTAACAAGCTGTGCACAAGCGTAAAAGAGTTTATCATGAAAACGAGCGTTGAAGTAATTAATATAGGAATATTCTGCTTCGTTAGGGGTTAAGGCGTTATTAATTTCTTGTTGACTTACAGGATTTCCAATCTGAGAACAGAACATCTTTTATCATATGATAAAATCACGCCTTATCTTTAATGCTTGTCTTTAACTTATACTTTCTGTCATTTCCTTTTCAAAGCAGCCCAGAGTACGATAGTGTAATAATTCCTTTTATTCACAAGGACAAGACTTCCTTCACAAGATGAGCGGCCTTATTATAACAAACATCATAAATATGAATAATGCAACTATTTCAGAAGTCTTACTATTAGATGCAGCAGTGTCATTCCAATTGCCAACGTCCAACTAAGGAAGCAGATTGTCATCCGATAGACGTCCGCTAGACTTGCCGACTTGTATGCGGATTCCGATGCGAGAGCACAATTCCGGCAACTTCCTATTGCCACATCAGCTTCGCAACTCGTTGAGCTATGTCGGTTCTCCTACATAATTATCTCTTTTTCTAAAGGATCACGCTGAGAAACTGAGCATTGCTGTCTCCATCGCAATCAGAAGCAGCAAGAAGCCTCTAATTCAATTTTGTATATTTTTTCCAGAATTCTCTAAATATCCAGAACTTCGCCGAGGAAAGAACATCACTCTTCATAATGATAGGGTATTTGACTAGTTTTTTAAAACCCAAAAGCTAAACCAGCAGGAGGAAATATAATGAACAATAAAAACAGTTCTTATCAGCATGCAGTATCTTGAAAATTTTAGAATTTATACTACTTTTAAATCGGTCTCACGGCAGTTTGAAACGACATAATTTTTATAGAAACTATTAAAAGTAATTGCGTGAAGAGAACCTTGATATAAAATTCTAAAGCGTATTATTTTGCGGTTTATTTGAATTACTAGTTGATGCCCGCGACTTCGTCCGCGTGGATTTAGTTTTTAAAATCCCTCGGGAAGTCTTCGATTTTCCGAGATAAAGAGTAGCCTATGTCACTCTCCAGGTCCTCAACTATACCCATGCAAAAAATCATGTCGATCCGTAGCTCTGTAGCGGCGTGATTGAAGGACAAACCAACAAACACACTTTCGCATTTACGAGTATAATATTAGTACAGTATGATTTCTTTTCAAACATTTTGTATAGTGATGTAATGTATGTATCTATTTAAAAAAACCGTCAACGACCCTATTATTATACTTGTGCATGATTATAATTTTGCAAAAGCGTAGTTGACATGCCTCGCGTAAATATTTTTCATGAATGAATTGATTGACAGCAGTGCACTATTCTTCACAGCTAGAGACAACACGGTGGTCAGTATGGGGATGAAAATTAACCCGGCACACGGCACCATCATCCACGTGTCATCCGGACAACAGACGAAGTAAGTCCTTATTTTAATCCAACTACGAATAGCGATGCGCAGAATATATATCTTTCAAGACATTCGTATAAATCTTTAAATAGGACTTTTCTGATTGAAGATTATGGTTATGATGGAGTCAGATGAACATGGATGAATTATTATTAGTACGTACTAATAATATTCATCTTTTTTGCATTTATGCATGCGAATCAAAGTCGTTTGCTGCCTAAAAAGCCATGTTTTTAAAAACCCGAACCCGTACAAACTATGTCTTGGGGAAAAGCTAAATTTTTAATAACTTCTTTTTTTTCAGTGTATCAGCTTCGTCGGTAGCACACGACGGTTCGGGGATGTATATAAAACAATTAGACAGAAATGCTTTACAAATCCAATCGAGTAAAGACGGACAGAAGCAAGACCTGACGTCGAATAAGCTACAGAATACAACTCAAAATGTGCAAATGATAACGGTACCTCAAGGCATGACAGTACTGCAGAATCCGTTAAACATCAGTCAGATGCAAACTATGATAGGCCAGCCGAACAGCCAAGTGTATATGATACCAGCGAATCACCCAAGTATCGTCCAAGGCGGTCTACCCCCTGGGTTAATCGGCCAACAAGTTTTGCAGCCAGGGCAGAACGTAACTGTCATGCAGCCAAATCAACTTGGCATGCCAGGTGGAGTCCAATACAATGTGCCATTAATGCCAATGAATATGCCACCCAATTCGCAATATATGCCAGCAGGAATAAATCTGAATAACCAGTTATCAGCTCAACAGTTGAACGCAGCTCTCGCCGGCCAACAGTTGGCCAATTCCAACCTAACCTCGATTCCCATTGTCCAAGCTCCACCTCCCTCATCACCGATGGCCAATACGCCAACAATACCTGTTTCACAACCTCCGCCAGTTCATCAAATTGTTCCTCAAAATTCTCAAAACTTCATAACACCAACTTCTCAATACGCCAATATGCCTCCGCAATATGTGATGCAGGCTAATTCCGGCGCATTGACCATGCCAACCAATCCCAATGTCCAATACACAATGCCAACAAATCAGGCGACCACGCCAGCTCCTAATAACGGCAACAGCCAATCCGCTAGTACCGAAACTGAAGCCACAAACGGCACCAGCAATCAGACTAATTACATTTCATCATCATCTCAAGATAATACTTATCCAATTTCTGGTACAACTCCTGTTGCAAATCCACCACAACAAAATTTCGCAGCCGATGGAAATTCAACTTCAACTTCTTACACGCCTTCGAACCAATCTGTAACACAACAAAACTATGGAACAGCTAACGGCAGCACTTCACAAAATTCGGGTTATAACGGCAGCCAAACATCAACCCAGCCTCCAAGCTACCCTACAAACGGGTCAAATCCTCAAACGCCAAGTCAATCTTACGGGGCGTGTACAACCCCAAGTTCGCAGAACAATTCGCAAGCAAACTTTTCCCCCTCCACTACTCCAGCTCCTAATCAAAATTATCCAGCAAATATGCCTAATATGCCCAACGTAGCTTACCCGAATAATCAAACTGGACAAAATCCATACCCAAACGCAACAGGACAAAATTTAGCGGCGTATGCGAGTAATCAGTACCAGTATACAAGTAGACCGTGGTTTAGACCGCGGTATGGTTCTCCACAAGGCTCGCCCTACGGGTCAAATGCTGTCCCTCCCCCGAACGGACCTCCTATGCCTGTTCCACCTCCAACTGGAAACTACAACAACTATTGGCAGGACAGTTGAGACTTGGAGAGTATAATTGAAACGGACATAAGTGCGGATTCGTGACAAATGTCGGACGCAGAAATTAATAATATTTTGCTGCTTATACTATAATTTTGGGTGGCATAAAGCAGTTGACGATTGTTGTGAAGTTTATTAATGTTGGTAGAACTGAATGCACCTATAAAACTGAACGCACACCAATCAGAGCGTATCGATAGCACTATTGAAAATCCAAATGACGAACTCAGTTCAGTACGAGCATTATGGTATAAGAGCTCATAACAATTTGGATAAAAATCTTAGAAATATAGCTGATTTTGGGTTCAAATCATAAAAAAATAGGTATCTGATGGAAAATATGCTTGCACAAGTTGCGTTATCTGTTTATGGGACATGTGATTCCTTGAACGGGCGTTCTCCATAACGCAACCGAATATTTAAGCAGTTTTAACTATGAAAGTTTTTTTTATCCACAAAGACTCGTTTCTCAGGCATACATAATATTTGGCATCAGAGATAATTCTTTATTCTATGAAACCAGAATCGACCATATCGAAGATTGTTAAGTACTAAAAGAGTTCAATTGTACCATTAGCACCGAAGGCATCGAAGCCAGTACATTATGTTTTGTGTGGAATCAGTAATAACTCCGAAAACAGTGTATTCGACACTGATGTACAATAAAGTGACCTATGTTTACATAGGATAGAATGTTCAGTGATCTATGATGTATAGATTTAATCAACAAATTAACTTTGTAAAGTGCAATGAAGTGTCTGAAGGGCATAATAACTAATTATGCTGTGATGGTGCAACGGTTGTACAGAAATCTTTACTAATTTGAGAGATCTTAAAATATTGTAAACTAGCTGATGCCCGCGACTTCGTCTGCGTGGATTTAGTTCATAACATCCCGCGGGAAATCTTTGTCACCCTCCAGGCTCTCAACTATACCTATCCAATAAATCACGTCAATCCGTAGCTTTGTAGCAGGAAACATTTGATCGTCTTGCAGCAAGACTCTTGCTCGCGGCATTGTTAATGATGATTCAAAGAGAAAACATATTACTGAGTGATGATATTATCAATTACGTTAAACTATAATTTTTATAATTGTTTTTACCATAATTAACCAAATACAAAATTACGTTTAGCTGTCATTTACGTTTTGTTCTTCCACTGTCATTTTCGTTTTTTTATTCCATGTCAGATGCATTTTTGTTATAAAAGGTTTTATATTGACTGGACGGAAACGCGGTCGAACGGGATAAAAAGTATCCTATGTCCGTCTCCTGGTTCTAAGCTACCTCTCCACCAATTTTGAGCCAAATCGGTTCATCCGTTCTTGAGTTATAAATAGTGTAACTAACACCACTTTCTTTTATATATATAGATTTTTATCTTTTCCACATTTCGAAAATGACATTACTGCAGAGCATTGTGCTGGTTTGGCACAACTAAAAGCCATAAAGCTCAAAGAAACAGAATAGACAATTTCAGAACTGTCAATTTCGTCTCAAATTAGGATTTGTGTTAAACCGGATTAGCACCAATAGGTAGCTAGCACACGTGGTCTTACCACTAAATACATAACTAAACAAGTTTTAAACTCACAGATTTTGAATAAAAAAAACTGGTAAAACATCAATGAGTCGAAATTTAGACATGAGTAAGGGCCTATTTCACCATTGCCAAGTAAACTAACCGATGAATTATCTTAATTCATCGGTTAGTTTTTGACAGATAAGTAATACAAAAATTGTGAAAACGTCAACTTAATTCGTCATTTAAAGTTTAATTGGCGATGGTGAATTAGGCCCATAACCTTTGCAACGCCATTGGTAATAATATAATTATATCAGTAAGTACTACAGGTTAATCGCCAACGACGTTAATCCTTCATAGGAGTCGTGTCAGTAAATAGCCTCACAAACGGGATTGCACTCAGAGTGACGAGTTTTGTATTTGACGTGGCGTTGAAAACTTGTTATTTTGTGTATGTTTGTTATGGTAAGACCATAGAGACTGATCTTTTTATGGAACTCGCACATATATAGCTAGTAGGTCGCTTGCGGTTTACGGCTGTAGTCGCGGTGGCTTAATGTGCGAGGTTCCGAAAACGTGTGCCTGAAGACTAAGGGCCGATTCACACCGGGATGGCAGCGGCGCGGCGAGCACTTTCAGTGTGAAATAATTTTAAACTTTATGTACACTAATTAAAAGACCAGTATCGCTTGAAAAGGGCACACAGCCGCTTTCCAGCAGCTGCCAGCGGCCGCTGCCATTCCGGTGTGAATCGGCCCTAAGAATCCGTAGATTAAGAACTTTATGCAAGAGAGACTGCTTTAATATTAGATATATATTATAAAGATTACATTTATGAAATGTATAAATATAATTAATATAAGTATCTTAAACTGAAAATAAAATGTTTAATTTTTGGCGAATTACACTGCACTTTAATAACTAGGTTAGTGCAAAGTAAGTGAAAAGCTGCCCAAGCCTGTAGCCGGCCTCTATCGCGAAATAAATCCATATTTATATCCATGGAACTAGGAATTACGACTACTATCACTTTCACGATGGAAGTAGGAATTACGAATGCTTTGACTATATCTTTCCTTTATATGTTTGTGGACTATATTGTCCTACTGTTTATGTGTGAATTAATGAAAATAAAAGAGTTTCAATCTCAGACCAATAAAAAATTAGACTTCCGTCAAAGTCGCATTGTCAAAAAAAACTGCAAAATAATCCAAAAATTCATTGTACCAAAAAAGCTTCGGTACATACTGCCTTGAAAAAGTTTTAAACATATGATGAACTCTGAAAACCGATATCCGGTAACAGCGTCATTATTCATGTTGAGGGAAATAAAAAATCGTCAGGAAAAAGTATTGCGAGGATACCAACTCTTGAAAAGGAAGGCCGAAGCGCTGCGTATTCGAGGTCGTCAGGCTGCTACCGACCTGTCCACGACTCAGGGTATATTGGGGCACACCCTGAGAGAGGCGTACATTTCGCTCGCTGCTATAAAGTTTACGAATGGAGAGTCTAATGCTTTAGTACTGGAAAACGTTGGAGAGGTACATGCGATCGTTCCTAATATGTATCTATAATAACTCCCGCGTTTGCGATTTTTACTAACAGCCGCGAGCTGTATCACAGGCTCTATCTATTCACGTGTCCAGCTACGTACCTAGCTACTTCTAACTTTTCAGTTACACAATGTTCGTTTTAATCTATGAATTAGGTAATATCATTTGCTTAGAGGTGAAATAAAACATCGTGAGCAAACCTGCATAACTAAGAGTTCTCACTTATTATGTTCTCAAAGGTGTGCGAACTGTGAAATCTGCCAATCCTGCACATAGTTGTGGCATTAACCCATGGGCATTATGAGAGACGCGTGATAAGTATTTTTAGAATAGAATAGAAATGTTTTTTATTCAAATAAACTTTTTTACAAGTGCTTTTGAATCGTCGAAGAGTCTACCATCTATTGGGCTGGCGATGGGTTGAGAATAGATATTAGGTATCTGATTTGACCGGATATTCTTATGAAAATCAAAAACATCCACTTAGCATATTTAACATACTTTGAAAAACCTTTTCCTCTTAATCCTAGGCACAAATAAGGGTCCAACGAGTCCCAGAAAACATATCGGGCGTGTCCACCGTTTCCCTCCAAGTTGTAGAGGATGCGACAGTCAACGACGCTCTACGCTACGCAGGCCTCGGCGCTGGCGGACACCGCACTACAGAAACTAAGAGAGCATTCCGACAGGCTATCAAAATACTCATTAAGTTTGCCTCACTACGAAACACTTGTGTGTTGCTTGATGAAGCTATCAAATCCACGTTAAGGTTAGAAAATAACTCTTATTTCAGTAGGTATACTTACTTTTAATTCTAACGGATTGAAAGTACATTGACTACGGTCTGTTGTCTATGGCACGTAGGTAATTTCCCTAAAACCTCAGTTAAATCATATTATTATGATGTGAGCTTACTTTTAAATCCTTTAATAAATCCTTGGATTTTCAGAAAAGTAAATGGCATCGAAAAGGTAATCATGCCGAAATTACGAAACACGGAAATTTATATTTTAACCGAAATGGATGAAAGGGTAAATAAATACCTACCCAGGTAGGTACTACTACTTTTTAGATGATTCTATTTCTAAAGCTTTTTTTTCGTGTAAAAGGAAAGAGAAGAGTTTCATCGTTTGAAAATGGTTAAAGCAAAGAAGAACATGGGTCAACTTTTACCTAAAGTAAAGTCTGCTAAGAAATCCACCTGCGGGGATATTGGTGAGAGTGGTCTGTATAATATATAGCAACCTATACTTATATATCCGAAAGTGTGTCTGTTACATTTTCACGGCTTTGATCGCTGAATCCATCTATGCATATAATTAGTAAGCTTTATTTTTTACGCATGGCAGCGAGATTGCTGAAATAGAATAATGCCTAACTAAATTTAAAATAAAGCTATTGCATAGCTTTTATCGCGGGCTTTGAACTAGGACAAACAGTTTGAGCGCGGCGACCGAATCAAGAAATTCCGTAACGAAAAAAACCTAACATTTTAGAGGTTCTCAAGTAGCTCTATTTGGCGCAGTGGGCGAGCGACCGCTTTCTTTACCGTATGGTGTATGATGTCGCAGGTTCGAATCTCATTCGCGAAGTAGTGACAGTTCGCTTTTCTTGTTTGTTTGTTTTTTATTTATTTTTTTGCATAATTGCATAAGTTGCAGTTAAAAAATGCTATGCAATAGCTTTACCGCGGCAGTCCCCGAGTGCCACTTAATTTTTTTACTATTCTTTCAGATAGCCTTTCAATCCCATCGGTATCCCAAGAGGATTCATTGGAATGCATTACCGATATATGCCCGAGGAGTTCTATCTCTAGAACTACCGTTTCTGGTGGAGACTTCAAACCGGTTTGCTACCCTCATAACTGGGACGATGAAGATTTGTTGTTTTAAAGTTGATTTCGAATTTACCTAATTTCATGTATTTACCTACTCACTACTTAGATGTCATTAAAGGTGCTTATAAATTTATTTTTATTTGATTTTACGACTGCGAATTGAATCCAAGTTTGCATCTGTCAAAAGCATTCTCTCATTTATCAAAACAATTTATTGTACCTAAGTAAGATAATATAAATATTTATATAAATGTTTTTCAAGGATTTAACTTGGAGCGCTTGCAAGGTAGGTACTTCTAGGTAAAAAAATGTCAACAACAGCGAGGGCTTGGATCTGTCACCGTAAGATTGTAAAAATCTTTAGTTCATAAACGAACTAGTACTAGTGGTTCGCCCCGAACTGAGACCTCCCGGTAACGGTTTCCCATAATTACTTATTCATTCAATAGATATAATTATGACGATCAAAATTGACATTATTATTATGCCCGTTTTCACTAACCATACCTAAATCATCCCCACTGTAGAAGTCTCTTTACGTAGGTAGCCCTTAAATACTCTGCGAATGAGTCCGCGCCTATGAAGTCGATATGAAGATACGAAGTCCCGCGGTAATTAGCGGAATAAATCGCATAAACATACGACTACTAGCGCCGCCTCTAGGGGACATCTTTCGTGGCGCGGAATCTAGTTTATAATTTAACATACGTAAAATTATAAACTACAATAGGTTGACCACTGATCATGTGACAAAAAAGATGAATTAAAATAATTTAAAATATAACATTATTATTATTTGGTAATCACGTCGTGTTTGTTTCCTAAAAACGGATGCTCACGCCCCGACACCACGCAGTCTTGTCTATCCTACCTATGGGTATAGTTAAGGACCTGGAGAGTTATATAGGCTACTTTTTATATTAAATCAGAGTTCCCGAGGGATTTTAAAAACTAAATCCACCCGGACCAAGTCGCAAGCATCAGCTAGTTTGTTTAGGTATAAACTAACGATTTTCACAATCATACGGTGACAGATCCACATTTTAAGTTGATGATTACACATTGAGACGTGTGCAGTTTCGTGGAGAAGAATGTCATCAGTTACAAAGTTTTATTATATATATATTTTTATTATATATAGACTAGCAGATAAATACATTCATAATTATACAAATAAAATTTACAAAAACATTACAAAACCCAGCCAACATCGAGTCTCTCTTCCATTGGTTTTGTAAAATATTGGCATCTTCTAAACTTCTCTAATATTTCACCCTGTAAAAGACAATTAATTTTTTTTTATATTTAATTAAATTAGAAAAAAAATATTTTGTCGATGTGTGAACGCAGGGTGCGTTCACACATCGACAAAATATTTTTTTAACCCTCTACCCTCAAACTAGTCTTCAATGGCGTAAGTCTTTACAATTCGAGTCAGTTTTAAAAATCGGTGTGATCCAAGATCCCAGTGCCGCCAGACCTAAGTTATTTTCTCAGCAATTATTTGTGTACGATAGAGTACTGTTCGAATGTCCTTTCAGTATATGCGTACCAGCTAGATTGTGCCGACGGCCAATTTCCAGATACCAGGTGCTAAAGGTAGGTAAAAACTAGAATAACTTATCTTAAATTCTCAGGGCTGATTTTCATATATGTTTTAAAGAATATTGTAAAAATGAATAAATTAATACTGCCAGACGCTTACCGCCGGCGGTTACTTTAGCCAGACGCTTTGAAGCTCCCAAAAAATATATAATTTAAGTTAACTTATATTCTCAGTTCTGATTTCTATACATGATACTCAGGGAACTATTGCGATATTATCTGTAAGCTGCCAGACCTATTGGAAGGGTCAAACATCCCCCCAGACACACATTATGCGTCCCCATATGTATGAGCGCTAGAACATGATTCACTTGTTTAAGTGTGTGAGAGATAATATCTGTTGAGGCCAACGGCTTGGCCAACGAGTCAAGGCCTGGAACCCTGGTTATAGGGGCCCATCAGCTATAACCTGAGTCCAGGGTCGCTGCCCTAAGGGCCTTTCACCGCGGTCAGATTTGTTCTCAACGTAGTGGTGACTTAATGATGGTAGGGTTGCACTGACCTTCCTTGCAGCAGTCAATCCTGGTACGGCCTGAGATAGTATGAGAGTGGTGAGTATGTGAGTGAGTATATTGTGAGGTTAAGTGTGAGGTGAACTTCTCAGGCCACTCGCAGCAGCAGCAGCTGTGGACGTTGGGCTGGCGTAGCACTGTACACTTGGTTTGTCACTAGTTGGGTCCAAAACCTTAATCACACACACTTTCGCCGATCGCGTGGCGAGCAAAGCTCGGCGAGTTCCAAAAAAGAGGTTCTTTGTTACAGACAACAGTAACAATTATGCTTATAGCTAGGTCGACACATAGACCGCTTGACGGCTCAACAAAACCGTAAAATAAACTAAATTTAGACACTTAAAAAGCAAAACCGGGCGCGAGGCGACTCGGGAATTTTACATGTACGTATTAGCTGTCAAAAAACAAAAGGAACTTGCAAAAACCACGCCCCAAAACGGCGGCAAGTTTAAAACTAAGTATCTGTCAACTTCATTGCGAGCCAAAGAGATTGCTAGCGTCACGACCATGGAACTAGGAATTTTGGACAGGTACATGGCGCGAACAACCCCCCGCCCGTGGTCGTAAGGATTTACGTCCACTTACTAGTAAATAGGTAAACGTGATAAGGAGCAAACGGCTCGCTGCAAGACAGAGTCTCCGACCATTACCTCGGCAACCCTGGGAACCTCATCAGACCCGTAGATCAGCTTAAGAATGCGCCCACGGCGCCAGTATAAAGGCAACAAATTAGGTTCCTTAATCAGCACTAGGTCACCAACTTTGGGTGGATCAGATTTGTCAGCCCACTTAACCCGCTGCTGCAAAAGATGCAAATACTCTAGTGACCAACGGTGCCAAAAACTCTGAGTCATCTGTTGCAGCAGCTCAAACCGGGACAAAAGTGAGACCTTCACGTCCCTGAAGGGGTATTCGGGTAGAGCGTTAAGGGGCTGACCAATCAGAAAATGACCGGGAGTTAAGACCTCCAGGTCATTTGGGTCAGATGAGAGGGGACAGAGTGGCCGAGAATTGAGTACAGCCTCAATTTTGCAAAACACGGTGGCGAGTTCTTCAAAGGTTAAAACAGTTTCGCCTATAACGCGCCGGAGATGAGTCTTGGCCACCTTAACCACAGCTTCGAATATTCCACCCCAATGAGGGCAAGCTGGGGGGTCAAACTTCCAGGTTACCCCCATCTTGGACAATGCTGTACTTAATCTAATCTTATTGCTAGACAGGAATTCGACAATCTCTTTTAAATATCTATCAGTGCCCTTATAATTTGTGCCACAATCCGTGCGAATCAGGTCAGGCAATCCTCGACGAGAGACAAATCTACCTAGCGTGGCTACAAAAGCTTCAGTGCTTAAGGCACTCACAAGTTCTAAATGTACCGCCTTGGTAGCGAGACATACAAAAACGCAGAGGTAGGCCTTGAGCGATCTGGCGTTGCGGAGGTTAGAGCTCTTGATGGCAAACGGGCCAGCAAAATCAGTGCCAACCCCAGCAAAGGGTCGAGTGGCTAGAACGCGGTCGGAGGGCAGATCACCCATCATCGGCTGTGAAGTATTAGCCTTCAAGCGGTAACACGGAATACATTTGAAAGTGACGTTCCGGATGGTGCGTCTCCCTGCCAGAATCCAAAACTCGCGCTGTAAGATAGCCGAGAGTGCATTACAACCAGCGTGGGCATTTTTAAGATGGTAGTGTGTCACTAGCAATTTGACAAAGGTGCCGTCCTTAGGTAGCAAAAGGGGGTGGCGAGCACCATGGGGCAGATTGGAATTCTTGAGGCGTCCTCCAACGCGTAGCATTCCGTTATTGTCCAAAAAAGGGCTTAGGCGAGCAAGGGGGCCCTTCAAAACTAAACCTCTCTTTAGGGTGTCAATCACGGATGAAAAATGCTCCACCTGAACCACACGCACCCAGTAGTTCCGGGCGTCTTGGCGTTCAAGAGGGGAAAGCACAGGACTCAAATTTTTATTTTCTGAATTCCGCCCATTATGGATGAAACGTCGAATCCAACCGGTAACACCAATTAGTTTATCAAGGGAACTGTAACGGTTCAAAAGAAAGTTCAAGTCGGGGATCTGTTTATCCTCAACCACTCCGACTCTTAAGCCCGGCAATACTTCGGGAGCGGAAAACCTATTTTGAGGCCAAGTCGTCTCGGATTGGGATAGCCAACTTGGATCCCACCAAAGGTGATGGTGGACCAGTGAAGAGGCCTCACAGCCGCGGGAGGCGCAATCGGCCGGGTTCAGTTCTCCGGGTACGTGTCTCCAAATCACCGGTACTGCAGAGCTCTGAATTTGGGAGACCCGATTCGCAACAAAGACCTCTAAGTTGTGAGGCGCGGCTCGTAGCCAGCAAAGGACAATCTCACTGTCCGTCCAAGCATAAACGTCGGTCAGATCGACCGCAGATGCCAAAGAGGAGCGGACGTGGTTCAAGAGGCGTACCAGAAGGGCGGCGCCAGACAATTCTAATTTCGGGATAGTTAACCGTGACCGAATAGGGGCCACCTTGCTTTTTGCCAAGACGAGATGCGTCGCGACCTCACCGGCGACATCGACAGTCCTCAAATATACCACGGCGGCGTATCCTCGTTCGGAGGCGTCGCAAAACCCGTGGAGACTGGCATGACACCTTCCTGTTGGTAGGAAGCGTCGAGGCATGGAAATTCGGTTAACTTCAGGCAGTGAAGACACAAGGGAGTTCCACTCCTTCAATAACTTCCCAGGGAGTGGTTCGTCCCAACCGAGTTCAGCAATCCAAAGCTTCTGGAGGAAACATTTAGCCAAAAATATTACGGGAGTGATCCATCCATTGGGATCGAAGGTGCGAGCAACCGTAGACAATACGGAACGCTTAGTCCAGACCTTAGGAGGTGGGTCTAATTTGACCCGGTAGGTGAAAACGTCTTGGACGGGCTGGTACTGTATTCCAAGGACCGTCAGCAAATTGGGATTTTCGGGATTTTCAAAAATATGAGGATCCTGCTGATCCTTTCCCGGAAGATCCTTCAAGACGTGAGGGGAGTTGGACAACCACTTGCCCAACTCATAACCTCCGGACTTCAGTATTGCAATCAATTCATCGCGAAGAGTCAGAGCTTCCTCAACGCTAGAGGCTCCCGTGCAAATATCGTCCATATAGACTGACGATTCCAAGGTGGCTGATGCGCGAGGGTAATTCAGTCGCTCCCGGTTAGCTAGTTCTAACAAGGTCCTGATAGCAATATAGGGGCTTGACTTGAGTCCATAGGTCGTGGTGTTCAATTCAAAGACACGCATTGGCTCATTAGGATTTTCGCGCCACAGAATCATTTGGTATCTCCGATCATCGCGATGTACCATCGACTGTCTAAACATCATCTTGATGTCAGCTACGAAAACAATTTGATGCCGGCGGAAATGCGTGCTGATGCTTGATCAGCTTAGGACCGGAGTGCAAGCATTGGTTCAATGTCACCCCGTTGGATGTGGCCGCGGAGCCGTCAAAAACCACTCGAATCTTCTCCCCAGGGGTCTTCAAGACGGCATGGTGGGGTAAGAAGTAGTGCTCGTGTGCGCGCCAATCAAAATTGGATGGTGACATATGCCCCAGGCCCTCGTACTCGCGCATAAATTCAACGTACTTGGAGCGGAAGGTGGAGTCGCGCCGCATGCGCCGTTCCATAGACAAGAGCCTCTTTTTCGCCAAGGCCCGCGATTGACCAAGCGGGGGGCGAGAAGCGAGAAAGGGCAAGCGAGTTACAAATCGCCCATCAACACGGCGGCCTGTGTTGTTTTGATAAAACAACTCACATTCAAGGTCAAGAGGGTCAACTCGTGCGGCATGCGGCGGCTCCTCAACTTCCCAAAAGCGCTGGACCACGTCCGACAGCGTCAAGCCGGCTGCTTGCAATTGGTCCAGCACCGGTAGGTCCGAAGACCATAGCACGGGTCCAAAAAAGCTAGAACCGAATATAGTGGACATGGCACATAGGCCGTCCTTCTGCAAAACCCTAATTTCCCCTGACAAGACCAGGCCCAACACGTCGGAACCCAACAAAAGGTCCGTAGGACCGGGTTCAGTCCAGTGGGGGTCAGCTGGGTTTAGGCCTGATGCACTGGACACCGCAGCGTCAGTTATTCGGACCTGCGGTAGGGGACCTAAGATATTGTCAAGGACTGACACCTTGACCAAGACCCTAAGATTGCCCGTAACGGGGCCAAACATTAATTCCGCTTCCCCGTTAGGAGTCGAGGGCTCTATACCCCCGATACCTATCACCCGTCCTGTTCGAGGACTCCAAGGGAGCCCTAGCTCACCCACCAAACGAGAAGAAGCAATACAGCGCTGTGAACCCGAATCCAAAAGGGCGCGAACGATTAAAAATTCACCCTTCGGGTTGAATACCTTCACTGAGACAGTCGGCAAAAGAATGGTCTGACAGACGGACTGCCGGAGATTCAAGGTCTCAGGAGAAGTTGCTGTGGTGGGGGCTAGGGCGGCAACTACCTATTGGTGGTCGTCCTCATCAAACCGGTCCTCTGACCGGGGAATCTCATATTGAGACTCAGGGGGGACCTCCAAAGGTGAGGGGGACGGACCTCCATTTGGGTAAACCCATGCGTCATCTCGTGGCGGCAACACGGGCCTAGTCATACGGGCTGAGGTCGGTAGGACGTAGTAAGGCTGTCGACCCGCTCGAGGTGGGCGGCGTTCGAGGCGTGGCCACTCATGAAGCGGAGGTGAATAGCGGGCAGACTGAACCGTAGACGGAGCCGCCACAAATCTGCCATCAGAACGTCGAGGGGGGTTGGCGCCCCCCTCACGGGGGGGTGAAGCCCCCATAGGCGGGGTCGAAATCCGGACGCGTCGGGATTCATGGCCCTGATCAGGAGACCGACGCAAGTAATCCGGGGAGCGACCGGTAAGAGCGCCCCCGCCCGTGCGGGGCGCGCCCTCACTCTCCACCCGGCGGCCAACACCATTCTTGTTGGCGCACAAAATCTCCAGGTGGTTACCCCTACAAATTGGGCATGGCCGTTGCTGTTGGCAGTCCCGTTGCATGTGAGCTCCCAGACAGCTATAGCACCAGTGGCGGTCTCTTGCGATGCCCCTCCGATCCTTGATCCGCTTAGAGAGAAACTGGGGGCAAGAAAGCACCCGGTGGTCTGGACGCCTGCAATAGTTACAGGGGGCGGGTTCAGTGGCAGCAAGTCCAGTGTAAACGGGCATTGGTCTCCGGTCGGAGGCCCTTTTACCAGGGACGCCAGTGTGACCCTTTTCCTTCCTCAGCTGGGCAGGCCGCTCTGGGGTCCTTGAAGGACCAGCAATGCCAGAGTTATCAGCCTGCCGGCACTCTTCCTCAAGGAACTTTAAAAGGTCCGAAAAGGGGGGCAGGTAGCTGGCCCCGTCCCCACCATACCTTTGCTCAAAACGCAGTTTCAACTCGGGAGGTAGGCGGGACAACACAATGTGTAATAAAAGGAAGGACCACTGGTCCACGGGAAGCTCTAAACGCTTAAGAGCGTTGCAGGCTACAATCAGTGGATTTAAGAGTGATTCTCTTAAATGGGACACCCCATAGACACGTGGCAGCGCTAGAATTTGTGCCACGTGTGTGTCTGCTAACCGGCGCACGTTGGCATACCGCCGAGTCAGTAGTTCCCGCGCGGTGGTATAACTCTCCTCGGAGAGGTCTAGGTGGCTAACTAAACCCAGAGCCTCTCCCTGCAGGGAAGAGAGTAGATAGGCCAGTTTCTGGCAGGGAGACAGGTCCCTTCTCGCGTCCACCAGGCTATCAAAGAGGCTAAGAAAGCCTAGCCACTCGCTCAGGTTGCCAGAAAAGTGGGGCAAGTTTATTGTTGGCAACTTGCCCTGTAACGCAGGCTGCGTGGTGGGTCTGGTGGGAGACTCAAGAATAGAGCTCATTCTCGCCTCCTTCTTGAGCCTCGCGGCCTCCTCCACCAGACCGTTTGTCAGCTCAAAAAACTGTTCGTAGTCCCGCACTGAGGACTCCAGCGATTCCGGAGGTAGCTCCAATGCCATGAGGTCTCGGAAGGCCTCTTCGACGACCGCCTGCCTGGTCCGCACCTGCTCGCACCGCTGGAGCAGTGCGGATGCCCGGTCCACCCGGCCTACCAAGGCGTTGGCTGTAGCAGCCCAACGCAGCTCTGATTGAATTTGCACGCTCAATTTTTTGTGGGCTGACATCTTAGGTAGGTACAAAACAACTTAAATAAAGGTAGTACGGTAGTAGTAAGGTAGGTACAACAAGTAGATAACAGAATCAAAACAAAGTTATTTGTTACAAGTTGTGTTTCAACTTCAACCAAACAAATTAATAATCAAACAAGAATTACCCACTTTAAACACAAACAAATTACTACTTAAATACTATTTATTAATTAGAATTATTTACTTTAAACAAGAATTATTTATTTTAAATACATCAAACAAACTACTCTGTTACCTAACCACGAGGGGTTTTAGTAAACAAACAAAGTATTTGTTGGTTAAAAGTTCCAAAAGATACAAATTAAGCTATCAATAATTTATGTTAAGTCAATCAATAACATAAATTAAGATAAAAGAAAAATTAAGTTTTAATTACCCGTACTAAGCCACTAGACTCATACTAGGCACTGCAAATTACAAATTGGTTGGTTGAGAACCTACAATTATCAAATTATATTAATATTAAGTTTATTTATTACAATCTACATCTAACTGTTGGCCAGTTACGGGCCACAAACAACAATTAGATACTATTAATTATTAATCAACAAAAATTAACAAAACAAAATCTCAATAATTGCAATCATTATACAGGCCTACATGTGACAAGGTAGGCTATGTACTAGTAACTCAATAAGCCTGTGTATTAATAAGTTATAAATTAACAAGTTTACAATTAATGAGTTAACCCTAGAACGGCCAAGTTAAGTCACAGTAATGCCAAATCTGTCCGCGGAATCAATTTAACCTCGCTCTGCTTACCAAATGTTGAGGCCAACGGCTTGGCCAACGAGTCAAGGCCTGGAACCCTGGTTATAGGGGCCCATCAGCTATAACCTGAGTCCAGGGTCGCTGCCCTAAGGGCCTTTCACCGCGGTCAGATTTGTTCTCAACGTAGTGGTGACTTAATGATGGTAGGGTTGCACTGACCTTCCTTGCAGCAGTCAATCCTGGTACGGCCTGAGATAGTATGAGAGTGGTGAGTATGTGAGTGAGTATATTGTGAGGTTAAGTGTGAGGTGAACTTCTCAGGCCACTCGCAGCAGCAGGCAGGCAGCTAGTTATGGCCTGCAGCTGTGGACGTTGGGCTGGCGTAGCACTGTACACTTGGTTTGTCACTAGTTGGGTCCAAAACCTTAATCACACACACTTTCGCCGATCGCGTGGCGAGCAAAGCTCGGCGAGTTCCAAAAAAGAGGTTCTTTGTTACAGACAACAGTAACAATTATGCTTATAGCTAGGTCGACACATAGACCGCTTGACGGCTCAACAAAACCGTAAAATAAACTAAATTTAGACACTTAAAAAGCAAAACCGGGCGCGAGGCGACTCGGGAATTTTACATGTACGTATTAGCTGTCAAAAAACAAAAGGAACTTGCAAAAACCACGCCCCAAAACAGCGGCAAGTTTAAAACTAAGCATCTGTCAACTTCATTGCGAGCCAAAGAGATTGCTAGCGTCACGACCATGGAACTAGGAATTCTGGACAGGTACATGGCGCGAACAATATCCCAACAAACATCCCCCCAGACACACATTATGCGTCCCCATATGTATGAGCGCTAGAACATGATTCACTTGTTTAAGTGTGTGAGAGATAATATCATCATACTATAATATTATAAATGCGAAAGTGTGTTTGTTGGTTTGTCCTTCAATCACTCTGCAACAGAGCTACGGATCGACGTGATTTTTTGCCTGGGTATAGCTTGCAGAAGATATTGCAATAGTTCTCTCTCTCTAGATCCTAAGCTATACCCAGGCAAAAAATCACGTCGATCCATAGCTCTGTTGCAAAGTGATTGAAGGACAAACCAACAAACACACTTTCGCATTTATAATATTATGGTATGATGATATTATCTCTCACACACTTAAACAAGTGAATCATGTTCTAGCGCTCATACATATGGGGACGCATAATGTGTGTCTGGGGGGATGTTTGACCCTTCCAATAGGTCTGGCAGCTTACAGATAATATCGCAATAGTTCCCTGAGTATCATGTATAGAAATCAGAACTGAGAATATAAGTTAACTTAAATTATATATTTTTTGGGAGCTTCAAAGCGTCTGGCTAAAGTAACCGCCGGCGGTAAGCGTCTGGCAGTATTAATTTATTCATTTTTACAATATTCTTTAAAACATATATGAAAATCAGCCCTGAGAATTTAAGATAAGTTATTCTAGTTTTTACCTACCTTTAGCACCTGGTATCTGGAAATTGGCCGTCGGCACAATCTAGCTGGTACGCATATACTGAAAGGACATTCGAACAGTACTCTATCGTACACAAATAATTGCTGAGAAAATAACTTAGGTCTGGCGGCACTGGGATCTTGCTCTAGTGGTTATTGTACCTTTTGCAAGCTATGTAGGTGCATCGGGACTAAGCTTTTTAGTTACTTCCCCTGCGCTGCGCTTCACCTCAAATGTTACATAATAAAATCTATGAAAGGTAGGTAGATTACTTACTGGACCAGTTTTCTTGATATTCTCACTGTAAAATGTTATCGCGCTTGACCCAGTGCCATACAAGGGATATTTAAGATGCATCTGTAACACGCAAAAGCAGTAGCGATTTGTAAGCTAAGCACGCACAGTAAGATCACATTTATAAGTTAAATAGACAATATCAGCTTTACATCATAATATCGTAAGTCGTAACATCGTTGTAGAAAGGAGTAATCTCGACGACTTAAAAAAGCTATTCCAATTCTTTCTAAGTGTACCCGCCACCTCCCATGGCCTCTCAAACCTCGCGGTTATATGGGCCGAAACACTGAGGGCGCCCGGTACTTTCTCTTCGCGTGTTCCCGGTGCGCCTTCTTCACTCCCTACAAGTAGTTTTTTATATGTTCCTTGTCCGTATGCGTCCCCTTTCTGGGGCAGAAGATTACAACACATACATGGACCCCTGCGTGCCTAGCGGTTCGAGTCCGAACACCACTTTCCGGCCCACGATCACGCAGCCAAGCTGTTCCGCCTATTGTGCCACTGGTGCGCGAACTCCCGTAGCTTGCCGAAGCTTTCCTCCGAGGAGACGAGGTCCTGGTAGAAGACTGGACCCTCTTCCCGGCGAACGACCCCATCCAGCAGGTTGAGGTCTTTCTAACTATAGTAGATATATTGTTGCTTTGTGTTTCGATTTGAAATACAACAGCAAAAACTCGACTGCTTAAAATATCTCACAAGCGGCAGTCGCCACCCAGTCGCGTTACGCGTAGGACTGTTGGAGTAAATACTTTTTTAATATTCATAAACCCTGCTTTATAACTATACACCTCCTTGCATTTAAACTAAGAATGTGTCAAGTCTTTTGTTATTATTCCTATCGTGTCACTCAATAAAACTGGACTTACAACATCATCACGTATTTCTTTTATAATTATTTTTGAGTATTGGTAGCTGGATCACTCTGCTATACAGCTACCAATAGGTTATGGCCGCAGCGAAGAAAGAAATCGTGATGGAAACGCAAAGTTTATCGAGCCTTCCAAGTATGGTAAAATTGGATGGTAGTGTGGATTATGCAACATGGAAGTTCCAAATGGAACTACACTTAATCCATGAGGACCTTTGGGAATATACAGCGACAACACCGAGTGCCACAGATGTACAAGGCATTAAAAAGGATCAGAAGGCTAGAGCAAAAATCTGCTTAATGGTAAGACCACACTGTCTAGTTCACGTTCGTCAATCAAAGACTGCAAAGGAGGCCTGGGATGCCTTGAAGAATGCGTTTGAAGACAAAGGGTTGAACAACAGATGCAGGTTGCTGTCCAAGTTAGTCAGTATAAAATTGGAGAATTTTACATCATTACGTGACTACGTTACTACTATTATGACGGTGGCACAGCAACTTCGTGATTTAGATAAGCAGATAGATGACGAGTTACTCGCAGCCCTGATGCTACAAGGCCTGACGGAGAAATTTCAACCCCTGAGAATGGCGATTGAAAATTCTAATACAACTCTGACTACAGATTACGTGAAATCCAAACTATTCCAAATGGAAGAAGATTACATTCAAGGAGATGCTTCTAGTAGCACGAATGCATTAATTTGCCAGAAACCAAAATTAAAGAAGAAATCCAAGAAGTTTGATATAAAAAAGATCAAATGCTTCATATGCGATGGTCCTCATAAAGCAAGGGAATGTTCACTCAAACCAAAGAAAAGCGACGCGGCAGTAGCGCTGGGTCTAGGGCTGATGACCACCGAGAATAAGATGGATTGGATTTTGGATTCTGGAGCTTCAAGTCACATGACAAGCCAAAAGGATTGGTTGAAAGAGTTCAAGTCTTGTGATAGACGCATGGAGATTGCGTGTGCGAATGGAGATAGAATGTATGGTGAAGGATTTGGTAATGTAGTGAGTGGAGGTCTGAGAGTGAATAATGTAATGCTTGTACCAACTCTTAATTGTAATTTACTAAGTGTAAGTTCGATTGTGAAGAGAGGAAATGTGGTAGTGTTTACAAAGGATGGATGTCAGATTATGAAATCTGATGGATGTAAGGTTAAGGGAGAAGTTTCTCATACAGGTATTTTAGAAAATGGTGTATTTAAACTAAAATCCATATTTCAGAATCAAGCCTTAGCCTCAACTATGTGTGCTGATATAGAGTTATGGCATCGGAGGATGGCGCACCTAGGGATACGAAACCTTACGTTACTTCGAGACAAACTGGCAAAGGGTGTGAGTTTTTCTAATAAGACTACAAAACTAGAGTGTGTAGCCTGCTTAACAGGAAAACAAACCAAGCAACCATTTAAGAACTCTGCGAGTCGAGCGGATAAAATATTAGGTTTAATACACACTGATGTGTGTGGTCCTATGAATGTAGAGTCATTTAACGGATATAGGTACTATCTAACCTTTATCGATGACAGGACACGTAAAACCTTTGTTTATTTTCTCAAAAACAAAAGTGAAGTTTTCGAGAAATTTTGTGAGTTTAAATCCTTTGCAGAGTTGCAGACTGGACAGAAAATAAAAATATTGCGGTCTGACAATGGTACGGAGTTTGTCAACAAGAGAATGACTAAATTCCTACAAGAGTATGGAATTTTGCATCAGCTTACGGTAGAGTACACACCGGAGCAAAATGGAGTTGCGGAAAGAGCTAACCGTACGATTACAGAGAAAGCTAGGTCTATGCTGCAAGAATCGGGATTAGAGAAAAAGTATTGGGCTGAAGCAGTCAATACTGCCGTTTTCTTGAAAAATAGATCACCTACAAAAGCAGTCAAGAACATGACGCCAGAAGAAGCTTGGAGTGGAAAAAAGCAAGATCTGGGCATGATCAGAGTGTTTGGCTGTAGAGCATTCAAGCATATTCCAGATGTCTTACGCAAGAAGTGGGACGCTAAAAGCATTGAATTGATTCATGTTGGTTACTGTGAAGAATCGAAAGCCTACAGGCTGATAGACCCTGAAACAGGAAGACTACACAAAGCGAGAGATGTGGTTTTCTTTGAATCAGAGATGCATCACAATCGGAACAGTAGTAACCAAGAAGAGAAGAAATCAGAAGAAGAGATACTGGTTATCGATTTTAACCAGGTAAGGCTTGAAGAGAATGAAGAAACTCACATTGATCCAGATATATCTGAGGCAGAGGCTGAAGATAATGATGAGAGTTTTGTATCTACATCTGATATAGATGAACAGATCGAAAATATTCCTGAGATGAGAACAGAAAGGGAGAGAAGATATTCTTTGAGAAATAGAGTCCCCAAGGAGTACCCCGATTATGTTACATATCAAGCAGTAAAAGATATCGAAGATCCCTTGACGGTAGGAGAAGCCTTGTCTAGAGAAGACGGCCACATGTGGAGAGCTGCAATTCAAGAGGAGTTGAAGGCTTTAAAAAAAAACAACACATGGACTTTGGTGAAGCCACCTGAAAGGAAATGCAACATTGTTGATTCTAAATGGTTATTTAGAATTAAAGAAGAGGCGGGAGGAAAGAGATATAAAGCTCGCTTAGTTGCAAGAGGCTTCAGTCAAAGAAGAGGCATTGATTACTTTGAAACGTTTGCGCCAGTGGTCAGACACAGTTCATTGAGATTATTGATATCCTTGGCAGCTAAATTAGGACTTCATATAGACCAAATGGATGTGAAAACAGCATTTTTGAATGGCCATCTTGAAGAGGAGGTGTATATGAAGCAACCTGAAGGTTTTGAAGAGCAAGGAGGTTACATCTGTCGTCTGAACAAATCATTATATGGCTTAAAGCAAGCGCCTAGAACATGGAACAAGAGACTTAATGAGACTTTAGAAAAGCTTGGCTTTCAGAGATCCAAAAATGAATCATGTGTTTATTTCAGAGGTGATAAGCACAAAATAATCATACTTGCAGTGTATGTAGATGATATACTTATTTTTTGGAATGAGGAGCAAGGAATGAAGAAGGTCAAAGAAGAGCTAAAGTTGAATTTTGAAATGAAAGATTTGGGAAGCGCTAAACTTATGCTTGGAATTAACATAACACAAGAGAGAGATGGGATTAGTCTTGATCAAGAAGATTACATAGGGAAGCTATTGCATGCATATGGAATGGAAGAAGCTAAACCAGTGACTACACCATCGGTTCAAGGACAGAGGTTAGAGAAACCTGGTCCTGACCATGTATCACCAAATGTACCTTATCAAGCATTGATTGGCTCACTTTTGTATGTTGCTGTGTGCACAAGGCCAGACATAGCACATACAGTGAATAGTCTGAGTCAATTTAACGGGTGTTATGATGATTGCCATTGGATAGCGCTGAAAAGAGTACTCCGATATCTAAAAGGAACCAAATCGTTCAAACTTAAGTACTCAAGAGAAACAGTACAAAGAGAATTAATTGTGGGGTATGCAGATGCTGATCACGCCGGTGACTTAGATCGCAGGTCATACTCAGGATCAGTTTTTCTGTGTCAAGGAGGAGCTGTGTGCTGGAATAGTCAGAAGCAGAAAACAATCGCACTATCTACTGCAGAGGCAGAATACGTGTCATTGTCGGAGGCTGCTAAAGAGGCTGTATTTCTTCGACGGTTCATGGCTGAACTGATACGAAAACCTTGTGATGCCATAACTGTATACACAGATAGTCAGGCGGCAATGGCTATTGCACAAAACTCTGTACACCACCAACGTACTAAGCATATAGATGTACGATATCAATTCATTCGAGAAGCAATAGAAAACGGTGAGATTTCTTTAGAGTATATAGAAACCTCACGTATGGTTGCTGACGTACTTACGAAAGGATTGTTGAGAGGTAAATTTGAGTGGTGTGTAAGATGTATGGGGTTAGATGCATGAGTGAGTGTGTGATTTAATAAAAGAGAAGATGTATGAGTTTGGTGACTGAGCGTTTATGAATAAGGAGGAGTGTTGGAGTAAATACTTTTTTAATATTCATAAACCCTGCTTTATAACTATACACCTCCTTGCATTTAAACTAAGAATGTGTCAAGTCTTTTGTTATTATTCCTATCGTGTCACTCAATAAAACTGGACTTACAACATCATCACGTATTTCTTTTATAATTATTTTTGAGTATTGGTAGCTGGATCACTCTGCTATACAGCTACCAATAAGGACCAATAGTGGAAGAAGATATTTTCTCATTTATCTACCAAATAAATTATACCTACAGTGCGCTGCAGGTAAACGCTGTAACTCATAAACCAAGTACCTACCCTAACCCAAAGTAATCGTGTCTTGGTAGGCACAATTTTATCATGTAACTTACATTTTTATCCGCAGTGACTTCTAAATTGCGAGGTTCGAATTGATCCTTTATATAATTCGCATCATATTCGGAGCAGTACTCAACAACTGGCTGCGAGGTTGCCAGCTCTTCGATCACTTCGTCCAACATTTGTTCCCAGAAGAAATCCGTTAGCATGCGTTTACGGATACCTACGGAA
This sequence comes from Oeneis ivallda, assembly GCA_029955525.1. Lineage (NCBI taxonomy): Eukaryota > Metazoa > Arthropoda > Insecta > Lepidoptera > Nymphalidae > Oeneis > Oeneis ivallda. The sequence continues at coordinate 6,136,445 of JARPMR010000020.1, read as the reverse complement.
ATGTAACGGAGGCTAATGTAATGTTAGTACGAGTCTACGTATCTCGAGCCTCGACAACGTTCCTAGATTTCGAGTACCTATCGATACACGTAATTATGTACATACCTACGTAAAACGAAAAAAATTGGAGTCTAGTTGAGCTATTTTAGATGGTATACCAACTTACTTTAAATCATTTTTACACTTTGCTAAATACGCAACTAACATTCCCAATCTTTAGTGCAAGTGACGCACGAATGTGTGCAAGACACCGCGAAGGTTCGAGGTTCTTGCGCTTTATGTGCGTTACAAGCCCCGACATCGACAGCTCGGAATGTGGCGAATGCTGTCAAAAACAATTTTATCAAAACTTTATCGTCCTACGCTCGTAATTTCGTTTTTCGTTTTCGTTTAGATGCGAGGGACCAGCATTTGAAATAAAAAGTGGCTATGCCGGCCGTTTCAATGACTGCACCTAATTACTTCTTACGTACAATTTTCTTAATAAAAGGCCCTACCTTCATGTTGTCTAGGCTTTTTAGGAATTTTATATTGGTCGCGCATTTCGCTCCCTTGACCAGGAATTCCACGACCATCCTGAAGGATCCACGGTCGACTAAAGTTCTTCCCTTTGCCATACGCCGAGGGTTCAACGGGAACTTTGGGATGACGCGTTATGCGTTCTAAAGGTCTTATTTTCAGCTCGGTCTCTTCGCCTAACGGTTCTGGAATATCTGCTTGCACCTCTTCGTCTATCGTGGATTCCATTTTGTTTTATTTAATAAAAGAAAAATTAATTATTATGGGGAAATTCGCGAATCCGTTTATTAATTTGGTTGCTATGGCTTCGAATCAATTTGACTTGAGGTTTCTTGAAAATGTTACCGAATTCGAAATATCAAGATTAACAATACAAAATACTTTAGTGAAAAATCAATCCGACGAAAATTCAATTAAAATGAACGGACTATATTATACGTAGTATCCTCTAATCTGTGATATTAGCGGACGGATGGCTTCTTGCTCTGGGGTTTTTACGTTTTTTACCGTTTTTTACATGGAACTAGGAAAACAACTACGTTTTTTACCTATTACTATTTAATGGGTTATCTGTGGACTGTGATCTATATGTCCATGGTGATCTATCTAAAATAGTTCGTTAATCGTCTGTGGTAAAAAAATACTTCAAAAATCGAAAAAATGTCGGAGGCTTGTCAGATTGCCCGAAAACAAGATTTGCCTCCTCCGGGAGGCTACAAACCAATACCATATAAAAGATTGCCCGCAAAACAATATTTCAGCGGTAAGTTACATAAAAGAATTTTGTTTATACATAGTTTTTTGCTAAACTTATTATGTAATAACCTCTGCTAAGGTTAGGTCTCCTTTTCTACGCTAATTGCTCGTTTTTAAAAATACAATAACATGAGACAATCATTTGATATACGAGTTGCGTAGAGGATTTTAAAAGATTTGAAACAGAACATGCTTATTTATTCATTTTATACATAAATAAACTTCCCTGTAAAAATGTCAAACAAAGAACTCAATTTTTTATTCCAAGCAATAGTATAAGACCTGCCCTTCACTCCTAGTGTACGCTTCAAGCTCATGTCTCTTAGCTATCAGCAAGAACATTTGAGTTTAATACGAAAGAAATATTCTTTTTAGGCTGAAATGGCAAGAATAGACTGAAAGCCTTTGAAGACTTTGAAGCCCTAAGTTACTACAATGGAGACCTTGCAATGGAAATACTTATTGGAAGATCTCTTTTTATTCAAATAAACTTACAAAGTGCTTACGTGGTTCAGAATGCCATTCCAACCAAGAAGAACATCAAATCTTAAACAAGTCAACTTGAGTTCAGTTTTTAACAACTCTAACTCGGTCTGAGATCTACTCTTCGTGTTGCAACTCACATTGACTTGTCACATCTTGAGTTGACTTGGTGGTGGTGTCTTGCCTTGCTCGGTTGCATTGATGCGCTGCCCCATGCTACTAGGCACCGACTCGAGTCAACTCGGGTTGTGACTCAAAGTCAGTAGCCATACCAATTAGAGTCAAAAGAAAATCCAACTCATCACATCGCAAGTTTCTAATATGCTCTTCTTACCTATTTTTAAATTGGTTAACCGAGTTTGATATCACTATACCCTTGGATTTGTTCCACATCATGTGTATAACTTGGTTAAGATGTGTGCAGTTTACAATTTTTACTATTTCATTTTACAGGTTATACTATGTTTGCTATGTATATCGGCGTTACCGCAGTCGCCGCCTACTTGTACAACATCACTGCCAAGAGGATCCTGAAGAATGAGATTGAAATGCGCTCGGCCAAGATGGCCATATACCCAATGCTGCTGGCTGAAAGAGATAGGGAATACTTGAAACAGTTGCGCAGGAACCGTGATGCCGAGTGTGAGCTTATGCGTGACGTGCCTGGATGGGAGGTGAGGCTTTAATGTAACAAACATAGTATATCCTTACTAACTTTACAAATTCGAAAGTGTCTGTTGGTTTGTCCTTCAATCATGTAGCAACAGATCAATGCGATTTTTTCACATAGGCTACTTTCTATCCCAAAAAACAGGGTTCCTGTAGGATTTTTGAAAAATCTGAATTCACAACAACTAGGTAGAAATTGCTAGCATTATATAGCTATAACATAATAATACAATTGCTAGCATTATATTATGTACTAGCTGATGCCCGCGACTTTGTCCGCGTGGATTTAGTTTTTAAAGTCCCTCGGGAACTCCTTGATTTTCCGGGATAAAAAGTAGCCTAGATGTTGACCCGAGTAATAAGCTACCACAGTATAAAATTTTGTAGAAATCTGTGCAGTAGTTTTTACGTGAAAGAAGGACAAACAAACAGATAGACAAACAGACAAAAAAAAATTTAGCTTCTGTTTTGATATCTGTATCTTGAACACAATTAGAAGCAAAAACCCTTTTTTGAATCTATTTCATGTACAGAATTGGTTTCGTTTCTGTTTTATTATATGTATAGATTAAGCAATAGCATGCTTGATTAAGATTATTATAAAACAAAAGCATAAGTAGTTATGGGTCCAGTTCTCAGTTTATAATTTTAAAGTTTTCCCACAACTTTTAAAAAGTTATTATGTACTTGGAGCATCCATCTCTTAATTTTTTACTTTTATAAGGACACAACACATTAAGATGTTTCAGTTCACTCATATATTTTTTGCATAAACTAGCTTTTCCCTTTAACTTCTGTGTGGAGTTAGAATTTAAAAATAAAGTGGGGACCTCCTGTATTTCTGGGATAAAAGCTAGCCTGTATCACTCAAAGTCCTATATACTAGTCCTGTAAACTATACCATGCAAAAACCACGTCGATTTGTTACTCTGTTGCTGCATGTTGAAGATAAACCAACATCAGCTGTATCTTAATTTCTTACTTTTGCAATAACACAGCACTTTAAGTTGTTTTACAGCTCATCCATGTATTTATTGTTCCCAGGTGGGCACATACTATGGAGAGCGTGTATACAAGCAGGTGCCAGCTGACACCCTGGTGGAGCCGATCTTCCACGAGTACTATGCGCACAGCTCCCCCACCGAGTGGTACAGGAGGGCCTACCACAAGTTCCGCTGTTAAATTACTGTAAACGGCTGCGTTTGGGTGGTTGCCAGAGGGCAAATGCTCAATTCACTTTGAGTGTTGAACCTAATCACCCTGTCAATAGAGAGAGCTGTCATTAGTGATGTCTTCTGTGGGGTCTTTTATAGTATGTCACAAGGTACACTATGGCACCGTAACATTACATATCTGCATTGAGAAGTTCTTGGGTAGCCATGCGCTGCTGAATTTTACTTATGTATAATTTTCATTGTGACAGTACCAAACTTGTGCCATTACTATTCCTGCTGACGATTTAATGGGGTTAACGAAACTAAGCCACAGGATAATAGGTACGAATGTAAAGATTGGTCAATCTTCTAGTTAATCATCATCATTGATTTTAATGTTTGATTTGTATAAGGAAATATAAAAATCAATAAAATATGTATTCTTAAGACAATAGAATGTGGTTATCCACAAAACGCAGCTGTTGAAGACTTTAAAATGTCAGCTAAACATAACATAATAACATGTTATTCTTGCAGATAAACTGAACATATTAACAATAATTGTAAAATATATATATATAGCTGACAACAAAAAGTAATTTATTTAGTTTAATACATGCTCAGTTTGTTTTTGTAAATTGAACAATTTCACTGTAGTTGCTTGGTCTGAATAAAATAATTAAAAACTAAACCATTTTAGACAAAAATCATTTATTTTTCCTTTGCAACTTTTATAAAAATATAAACATAATTACAACAAATGTAAATAATATTCCAGAGCAAAATAAAGAATTTACATAATATAAATCCTTATGATTTGATTGATGAAACAAAGAAAGTAAATAGAATTGAAGAAGAATAGTTAACTTTAACTTAAAATATACCAAATGCTATTCTAATTATTACGCAAATATTAACAACCATTAATTATTATTATTGCACAATAGTTTCATAGCGTAATCTTTGTAATTTATGGTATTTATTTTGCATTGGATATTCCAAATAGTGGCTTAAATTACCCTATTTTATTATTTAATATATTATTTAAATTAAATATCCACACCTAAGTGTGGATATTTAATTTAAATAGAACATTAAATAAATTCATTTTAAATATCTTTAGATAGGTAGGTACTTTTTTACACAAGCCATCTTACTCAACAATAATCACCCAATAATAATAAATAAATGATTAATTGTAAGAATTTTCTGATTTATTACCCATGGGTAGTTTTTTACCCGTGTTCTCGCTGAATTAAAATTGTACCTATGTATGTAAAGTCATAGTTCAGTCAAAATCATTATATATAAAACATTTTTACAAAAAATCAAATCAATTAAAAACTGGAAAATTTTATATCTGGCCACTTATGACCTAGTTATATAAAAATTCGTAAATCAATGCAATGATTTCTCTACTGTAAATCAATGCCATTTACCATCGATTTATCTATCGTAAATCAATGCTTTATAATGATTAGTGCATATTCCCGACCAACCGACGACTTCTAAGAAAAACACTACAAAGTAAAAAAATACTTTAATTTCTGAAGCCTGGCAAAAAACGAAAATACGAAACCAAAGACGAAATTAAATTAATTTTTCACTTCGTAGTGTTTTTGGTTGTGATAAAGTTGATTATTATAGTCATATTTATGTGGCCAGATATAATATTTGTTAGTTTTTAATTAACTTGATTTTTTTATAAAAAAGTTTTTTAAATAATGCCTTGACTGTACCTACTATGTGACTTAGGTCAATTTTAATTCGGTAGCATTGTATTTCTCGGAAGGACGGTATTAAGTTTTCAAGTTGTGGCTTACCAAAAATCACATAAATCCTGATTAGCTCCCCTTAAATTCCAAACATCATATTACTCATAGCCCAAGTACGATTTTATAAAAACATCCCATCCAAACATAATTTAAGGATTCCTTCCGAATATGTTAGTACCTAAATAATCACTTATATAAATAGACGGTAACTTACTTACATTTCTTAATAACACATTTGGGTGTCAATTTAACTGTTCTCAGTTTATGCAGATAACTCATGACAAAATATAATACAGGGAAAGTCAGGAGTAATAAATACAGCCTTAGAAAAGACGGCATATGAAACGCGAAATTCCATTCATTTGGCATTGAAATGGTGAACTTTTGCGTTTCCTCAAAGTATGGTATGTTTCGCAGTATCACTATAGACTCGCATATAACATGTAATGGGTATATAGGTATCCACATGGTATATCGGAGCCATGTCAGCATGTAGACCTCCTTTTTATAAAGTATGGATAGGTAATATGCGTACCTGGAATTAATAAAATTAAGATAGATTTCGTACTCATTCACACATGCTTTTGTTTAAGTTAAAAAATGTTTGTATTCACTGAATTATTATGCACTGAAAGAAATTGCGATCAATCGGTAGTTTTTTTTTCATAATTTAGCACTTTTATGATTTTTAGACTGATTATAGTTTTTCCAGCGTTGTTGGATTTTGGGCCCTCTGAGCAGTATGAATTGAATTAAATTTAGCTTGTGTTGATTTCTAACCGCGAACGCTTTATTAATGCTTGTTAAGAAAGCTCTAGTGTGAACGAGATCTTAGCTTTTCCTTAAACATTTAAATTCCAATGATTTTTCAATATTTTTTGTACCTACCTAAAAATCCCATACAAACATTAAAATGAATCATGGTCACTAACTGATATCAAATTATCAAAATAACTTTTCCTTCCAAATACTTAATTAAATAACAACTTAAAAATATATACGTACTTAGTATAACTTATTTACATTTCTTAATTACAATCTTAGGTTTCAACTTAACAGTTCTCAGCTTATGCATATGACTCATCATGAAATACAATCCAGGGAAAGTCAGAACTAATAAATACAGCCTCAAGAAAGACGGCATATGAAACGCGAAATTCCATTCATTGGGCATTGAAACGGTGAACTTTTGCGTTTCCTCGAAGTATGGTATGTTTCGCAGTATCACTATGGACTCGCATAGAACGCCTAGCGGGTACAAAGGTATCCACATAGTGTATCGGAGCCATGTCAGTAAGTAGATCTCCTTTTTGTAAAGTAGGGATATGTAATACGGGTACCTGAAAAAAATTAAAAAGTAAGATTTTTTTTATTGCGAGATAGGCTTGCGCTTGACGACGATTCATGATGGAAAGCACTGATGAGGCCTAGGTTGGAGCGCGCTTGCCTAGAAAATACCTATTCTAATTTGTAGACTTCACACATCCTTGAGAAAATTAGGGAGAACTCTTAAGCCTGCTAGTTTCTTCACGATGTTTTCCTTCACCATTTAAACATGTGATATTTAATAGCTTAAACGCACGTAACTCTGAAAAGTCAGAGGTGCGTGCCCGGAAATCAAACCGAATAGGAGACAGCAGTCCTAATCACTAGGCTATCCATGCTTACTCCTCGCGGTGCATTTGTAGATTGTGTAGTTCACGTTACCTGACGACTTCGATGGTGCTCCACAGCAAGAACAGGTAGAACACCACGGGCTTGGTCTGCATGCGCGGCTCCGCTTCGATCATGGCGAACAGCACGAACGCGCGTCCGCTCACCTGCAGGAACGGGACCAGCGCGCCGCCCTGGAATAATACCACATTGATGTCATGTTTACCGAACTTCGGACGTCTGCATCACCTGTTAAGTGCTGGGCACTCAATGGGCTATTAGTGGTTACGTTACGTTCCCTCAAATATGGTTGAGCGAAGCAATGGCTGGGTCATGCGTCATGCTCGTGAACGGGTGCCACCGGCGCGAATGGGGCTACTTTATGTCTGCCCATCTTAAGATAGAAGTTAGTCGGTATGCATTTTTGGAACTTCCCTCATTGTGGAAACACTGCATATATAGCATAGTATTTACTGTATTGTAAATTTGTTTTGAAAAGAGCAACCGCCGAGTTTCTTGCTGGTTCTTCTCGGCAGGAAAGGCATTCCGAACCAGTGGTAGATTCATCGACTATTCAAAAGCACTTGTAAAAGTTTATTTGAATAAAAAATATTTCTATTCTATTCTAAACTAGCGGCACGTTATGATGGCCGGTTTGACACATTACAATAGTGATGTGGAATGTCAATTTATTCTCGAACAAAAAACAATTAAGTTTTGTTTTTGTACCTGATTAAATAGGTTTAATAAAACAAAAATGTATATGTTTATTTAATTTATTTGAACGAACTGAATATTTGAATGAAAATGAATATACATACTTTATATGCACACAAGAAAAAAAAACAAACAAACAAACATGTCTTCAGATAGCATCGGCATCAAAGCTATCGATGCCTACGACTGGTTTTGCTCGTTTTCTCTTTTTTGGTGTGTGAAGTTTATTTTCTTCTGTGCCAGTCTCGCCATATTTTTTTTTAGTTATCCGTCTAACAGTTCGTTGTCCAATATTAAGCGCATCAGCTACGCGTTCAACCACTGACGTTATAGGTAAAATTGGCCCTCCATTTTGAGCTTCACGATCGAAATAGTTACGAAGGCGTATTACGAACTCACGTGTCTGACTATTTAGAACAGTTCTCTGCGTACGTTCGGTCATATCGACGAAATCCACAACAAAGGGCTTGAACAGAGTCCAAATTAACGAGCAAGGGTCAACAGTAATGCAGTATCAATATTTGAAATCCAAAGCCAGGTCAAAACTATATCACAATCGCATTGCACTGACAGTTTATACTTTTCGAAGCAACGTCAATTCGAAACTGCTTTGTTTTGCATTGAGCATTGACGCGAGTTTGCCGGAGGTAGTAGTTGTGCTAGCCAGCGATCCTATGTGACGATCGTATTAGATTCCATTTTTAAAAATTTTCAATTTAGAAAACCAAATGCCGAGTTGTGGTATATATCATATAAAAATAAAAATTTTACCTTTTGTATGAAACAGCTGATATTTTTTTGCGATTTCAGAGGTTTGTCCACATAGTGAAAATTGTTCATATTCACAAGTACATTCACCCCTTAAATGGTGCAAACTGATTTTTCTACACTTGTATACATTTTAGAAATCAATTTAATAAATAAATTTTGAGTCCTAAACCTAAAACTACATTCGATAAAATTTATGAATCTCTGCACATCACTATCGTCAATAAAGTAATACAATTATTTCCTTCAAAGTCGTTATCAATTAATACGGAACTTCATGAGCGGACAAACGTCAAACCGGCCATCATAGCGTGCCGCTAGTGTAGTGGTGGTGACACCCACAGAGTGATTAGTGCTGGTAATGGTGTGAGGCCACAGCAAAACCGCGTTTTGTCACTCGCCGCCCACGCACACTCGACCACAGTCGGGTTCTCCAGTTTTAAATTCGGCGCCGTTTTCTACGTCTTAATATAATAATTAATCTTATTCTTCTTCTTTATTAACCGATAGACGACAAAGGACTCTTGAATGGACTTCCACAGGCCTCGGTCTTGCGCGGCCTGTATCCAGCGGCTCCCTGTGACTTAATAATTCATTTATGTAACACAAACACATCTGACTCCTGTCAAATACTGAGGGAAATGGGCGACGGATTCTGGCCACTAGTGGAAGCCATTAGTTGCAGTGGCAGCAGACTGGTTCAGTGGGCGACTATATTTTTAATCCCTGACAAAAAGCCCCCCCCCCCCTTTTTGTTAAGGATTAAAAATATATATATATAGGGGGGGGGGACCAAAAAGTTTGACTGCTTTGCCTCTATGAGACCTTTGTATTCTTTGGTACTTTCGTCACTGACTGACTCTTACCTTAGTATATCCAAAGATAGGATGCATAACCTCCAAGTACATCATCAGCTGCAAGAACTTCATAGCGGATCCGACGTGCTCATATGTGTCAGCCACCGAGTCATACTCCAACTTGGCGTATCGAACCGCCATCACGCTCAGCACGTACGTGAAGCCGATGAATTGAAACAGATTGTATATCGCTAGGTAAACCTTCTTGAAGTCTTCTGGAAGTTTGGCCATCATTTTGATTTATTTTAATCAAAAAATGTTAGTATGTTCAGTTTTTCATGTAAGAATTTTTTTTTATTATAGAACTAATAAAAGTGAGTGAGTGTGATAATTTTACATTTATATTATTTATAAATACAGCTATTTCCAAGCTTATTACTAATACTTTCTCAAAAAAAAAAACACACAGGTATCTATTTTTACTTCAGTTTTATATAGAAGTAACTTGTCACTATGTTAGTTAGTATTCTTATTTTAGTAAATTTTTAATACAAAATTTTGTGACTTATCTAAACTGATTGTGAATTAAGTATTTGATAAAACAGAAACAGTTGGAAACAGTCCATGTTTATCAGAATCTATCTAAATTATTAATTATTGTCTCTGTTTGCTTTGGATGGATTTATTGGTAAAAATTAATATATTGCCTATTGACTATTGTGTAATTGAAAGCTTCTTTCTTTAAAATACACATAAGTTACACAAATTCAATATTAATTACTTCCTGTAGTGTGGCTGTTATGAGGTTTGGTTAACACTCTACAACTGGTTCGGAAAGGAGATTTTGCTGAGAAGTGTTGGTAACAATGAGTATCAAAATTTTGAGTCAAATACCCAATTGTGTTAGATTGCACATAGAATCATATGGTTTATTTCATTAGTTTTACCTCTCCTATAGCCCATTTCCTCCTTTTGCAGCATGTCATACATGCCAGGATAGTCTTTCATCACATCTCGTGTCTCTTCCTCACTGTCCTGTGCATCTTCAGATTTCCACAGATCAAAGTTTATCTGCGAAATATATAACAAAAAATTTAAGGAGCCAAAATCAAATCAAGGATTGGATAGATGCAACAGCAAAATTTCCATTTGATTGCCATGATTTCTTCTATGTGAATAATTTATTACTTTTCTATTAACTTTGCTAAGCTGAGCAGACTAAAACTTTAAATTAAAATTAAGCCATGACCGCAGACTTATTGTAAGCAACATTTTTACCTAAAATTTTTTTTTTTGAGTTTTTTACTACTAACGATATTTTTTTATACTATAAAGGACTAAGGCACATCAAAATTTCCTAGGAAATTAAGGTAAGTATACTTGAAGCTAATAATATGTTAAAATATCCCATTTAAAAGCATTCAAAAAAAGGTGTGACAGACTTTTTTGCCACCATGGCAGTTGGGCACACCAAATCTTTCTTGAAATAGACAAAATTTACAATAAAATTGTCTAGTTTACAATAATTTTTGTGTGAGTGCAAAAATTGCTTATTAATCTATATATCTATATATATAAAAGAAAGTGGTGGCTGAAAATTGGTGGAGAGGTAGCTTAGAACCAGGAGACGGACATAGGATACTTTTTATCCCGTTCGACTGCGTTTCCGTCATGCCACTATAAAACCTGGTATAAGAAAAACGCATCTGACATGGAATAACAAAACGTAAATGACAGCTAAACGTAATTTTGTCTTTGGTTAATTATGGTAAAAAATTTGACAATTATAAAAAGTGTTATAATAAAGCATTACTATTATAAATCCGAAAGTGTGTTTTTTTGTTGGTTTGTCCTTCAATCACGTCGCAACAGAACAGCGGATTGATGCGATTTTTTGCATGGGTATAGTAATGGATGTAGTAGTGGTTCCTCAGACAGGGAGAGCTACTTTTTATCTCGGATAATGAAAGAGTTCCCGCGGGATTTTTAAAAACTAAATCCATGCGGACGAAGTCGCGGGCATCAGCTAGTATATATATAAAAGAAAGTGGTGTTAGTTACACTATTTATAACTCAAGAACGGATGAACCGATTTGGCTCAAAATTGGTGGAGAGGTAGCTTAGAACCAGGAGACGGACATAGGATACTTTTTATCCCGTTCGACCGCGTTTTCGTCAAGTCAATATAAAACCTGGTATAACAAAAATGCATCTGACATGGAATAAAAAACGAAAATGACAGTGGAAGAACAAAACGTAAATGACAGCTAAACGTAATTTTGTATTTGGTTAATCATGGTAAAAACAATTATAAAAATTATAGTTTAACGTAATTGATAATATTATCAGTAATATGTTTTCTCTTTGAATCATCATTAACAATGCCGCGAGCAAGACGATCAAATGTTTCCTGCTACAAAGCTACGGATTGACGTGATTTATTGGATAGGTATAGTTGAGAACCTGGAGGGTGACAAAGATTTCCCGCGCGATGTTATGAACTAAATCCACGCAGACGAAGTCGCGGGCATCAGCTAGTATATGTATAAAAGAAAGTGGTGTTAGTTACACTATTTATAACTCAAGAACGGATGAACCGATTTGGCTGAAAATTGGTGGAGAGGTAGCTTAGACCCAGGAGACGGACATAGGATACTTTTTATCCTGTTCGACCGCGTTTCCGTCAAGTCACTATAAAACGTGGTATAACAAAAACGCATCTGACATGGAATAACAAAACGCAAATGACCGTGGAATAACAAAACGTAAATGACACCTCAACGTAATTTTGTCTTTGGTTAAGTATGGTAAAAAATTTGACAATTATAAAAATGATAGCTAAATGTAATTGATAATATCATCAGCAGAGGTCGGAATTAGGTAGAGTTTATTCATGTACTTACACTGATTTCATACAGCGAAAGAATAAAGTGGATATGCCTCAAATCCCGAGATTAATTTTAAAGAGCAGAAAAAATCCCGTGATTCTTTAAATAAAAATTTATTTACTTTTACACAATTTAAACTACTGCACGCACGACGTTGCCAAACTTACATCAATGACATCGGATGTCCAGAGTTGCAAAATACCAATACGCGCGATGTTGCCACATTTGTAGTTCGCACAACATAGCTTGTGAGAACAAAAGAATACAATAGCGCAAATGCGGAGAACTCCCCGCTTAACATAATGTACTAGATTGTGTCTCTTTCTACCGCATTCAAACTATCTATTAGCAATGAATCGGTTTACTCATTCACTCAGCTCATTCGCTTACCTCGGTTCGTCGAATGCGCTCACTTGTTTCCACGATTGTTCATTTGGACACTATCAGAAATATAGCAGAAAAAATTTCTTCCTGCACTAATGACGAGGAGGAGGAAGTGTATAAATTTGCTAACCTCACCTCAGTTAACGTAGAGCGATCTTTTTCAATGTACAAATGGATTTTAGACGTTCGGAGAAAATCATTGAAGCCAACAAATATTGAAAAGCTTATGGTTATATATTTTAATTCTCACAAAAGTTATACAGTAATGTCGGAAGCGAACACTTCAAATCTTACTGGTAATCAATCGGACAAGGAAAATGATTCTGATGGGCCGCTTGAATAAGCAAAACCTCACGAGTCTAGGCTAGAAGCAAAAGTATTCGCTCGTATTTATAAAAAAGGCGAAATATGCGTATGAGAATTTGCTTAAGACTATCAATAATTTGTATTGTGAATTAATGTAAACTAATAAAAATTGTATGTTAATTATCTTTGTTTTATTTGTCTATCTCTGACGTTCTTATTATTATTTAAAGTTCGGCCATTCAGAGAATGCGTTCCTGACACCTATCGAAAAATATTGTTTACCAAGTTATTTGACACTCAGTTTGGCACAAAATTATAACATTAATTGATTATTGATATAATAATGTTGTTTTAATGCTCATCAATTGTTAAAACGGTAAACAACCAGCAATAATATTTTTATCGTAACTGCAACGCCATTACAAAGTTACCTACGTCGTCAGTTCAATCGCGACGTGTCAGGAACGCATTCTCTGAACGGTCGTAGTTTAGTTGTAATATTGTTGGCCACACGGGATTGTCCATTAGATATCCCGGGAAGGTCCGCATTAATATCAACATTTCGATGCAAGTACATAAATAACTCTACCTAATTCCGACCTCTGATCATCAGTAATATGTTTTCTCTTTGAATCATCAATCATCATTAACAATGCCGCGAGCAAGACGATCAAATGTTTCCTGCTACAAAGCTCCGGATTGACGTGATTTATTGGATAGGTATAGTTGAGAACCTGGAGGGTGACAAAGATTTCCCGCGGGATGTTATGACCGAAATCCACGCAGACGAAGTCGCGGGCATCAGCTAGTAATAATATAGAAAATACTGTTGCCAGGATAAATCCTGGCACACCAAGGTTTATTGTACCTATGAGTAGGTATCATCTTATCTATGCATACTAACAATTTATATAAAAAAATTGAAAAATTATGTAAGTGCAAATTTTAGTGTCATCGGGTCCCAGAACAATAACCAGACCAGCCTTTAAGTAATATTACCTTCAACCATGCTGGTTTCTGTGGTTGCGCAGTCAGCCTTGGCCACCACGCTATCTTCTCCTTCTGCAAAACCACCTCAACTCGGTTCTCAAATATGCGCACAATTTTTGTTTCTTCATTGTTATTCTATAAAAACTAAATTAACTTCATATTTTAATTTCTAATCCAAGAAAGCAGTTTCTGAAAATCAATCTAAGCCTTAGGAGCTTGCATAGCCATATTTCCTTTTGACCCAGAGTTAGCAGCTAACTCTGGGTCCAAAAATTTTATTGGCATCTATTTCCTCTTTCTTTCTATTCGTAAGTATTCTATACAATCCCTGTGTCGTATCGTATGGTTGTGATCCGATCTGAATCATTATAAATGCGAGTGTGTTGGTTGGTTTGTCCTTCAATCATGCCGCAACAGAGCTACGGATCGACGTGATTTTTTTGTATAGGTTACTTTTTATCCCCGAAGTTCGAAGAGTTCAAACGCGAAAACGCGCACCTGAAAATCGCAGTGTGGCCGGGTTAGTTAACCCAGGAATAAGAGCCCTCTTATTCCTGGGTTAACTAACCCGGCGTCTCTGCAAGGGGGCCTAATTAAGTCATTATCTATGATCAGATGACTCTAAATATACTACATGATTACCCTGGCGCATTCCCTATTTGATGTCCGTTGATCGCCATTCGCTACGATCTTGAGTCATTGCGAGCGTTAGGCCTAGCATCTACTAGTCATTCAAAAATATTAATTTATATTAAGCCAAGCACTAAGCACAAAATATGAAAACTGAGCAATACTGAGCATGTAGGTTCAATATTATTTCTGGATGCTCAGAAATCAGTAAAGTTGAATTAACAAAAGCTACACAGGGAGAAAACTACACTTACTGGCTTTAGGGAAGAAAAGAGGTCTAAAGTGAATTCGTATTGACTTTCACCATGAGCGCCGACGCCGCGGGCCGCAAACTTTATATTGTTGTCCACAACACTGATGTCGGGCTTTGAAACATTTTTCAAATCAATTTTCAGTGATACATTTTTGTCTGTTTGTGCCCAATATACAAATGGACTTGGGTTGCTCATTCTTCTAGTTGGTTTCACTATTTTACATTTAAATAAAATACGACAGCTGCTAATATTATGCTACTTCTATGCACTTGTTTTAAAATTCTAAAAATGTTTAGAGGTATTTTAATTTTATTGGAAAAACTTAAAAAACGGAAACTCGCCATAGACCACGAACACTATTGTAAGATAGAAACTCGCTATTTCAACCATAGACGATCTTTTCTAATTGGGTATTTGACTAGGGTAAGCGATACAGTGATTGGCTGTTTAAGGTGAACATTGACTTTAAACATTTATTCCATCGAATTAAGGCTCAAAACCGAATAACATTTGTTCTCAAACTGTTGAGTATGAATCTGAGAATTCAAATAAAGCACAAGTGTGATCTTATTGCATCTCTTTATTAACTTTAACGCAATAAACTTAAAAATGAAGTCAAAAGTACGATCATTGGCCTTTGAGCATAGCGAATGCCATACCAAAAGTATAATGATTACCATGTTAATCATTATACGTTTATATAGATTAGCACTGCTGATCTATATAATGCGTTATGCCAATCACTAGTGAAATTTATTAGAATCACACTAAAATATGCGATAGTGATGTGCAGGTATAGGATATTTTGTATCTATTAAGCCCTAAGTCGATAAATTAGTACGTAGGTACAATTAAAAAATAACGTAAAGGTAATGATATAAAATATATTTCGTAACTAAGTAGGTATGATGTTACTAAGAGGTCATCATCATCATTAGCAACCCATCGACGGCTCACTACTGAGCGCAGGTCTCCTCTCAGAGAAGGGTTATAGGCCATAGTCCACCACGCTGGCCCAATGCGAATTGGCAGACTTCACACACCTTCGAGAACATTATGAAGAACTCTCAGATGTGCAGGTTTCCTCACGATGTTTTCACGATATTTAATTGCTTAAACGCACTTGACTCCGAAAAGTCAGAGGTGCGTACCCGGGCTCGAACCTGCGACCATCCAAATAGGAGACCACAGTCCTAACCTATCACTGCTCCTAAGAGGTACTTATCCGCATTATAAACATTCTGGTTTTAATAAGGCAATCTTAACTTATTACAATCGGTAAGTAGGTTCACAATACGTAACATAATATAGCAGCTGAAGGTATCACTTGTCTTAAAAATAAACAAATAAAATTCTTTCATAAAATTAAATTTTTTAAAAAAAAAAAAAAATCTTTTCTTAAAAATAAATTGCCATGCAAAATTTTCACAAAACATATTTTTTTTTCAAAAGTTATTATTATTTATAGCTTATCGGATCATGTCCGACGTCTTGCGTCAATGAAGTTGCAGTAAAATCGCAAGTAACATATCCGTGATAATATTATAAATACGAAGGTGTGTTTGTTTGTTGGTTTGTCCTTAAATCACGCTGCAACAAAGCTACGGAACATCGTGATTTTTTTACAAGGTATAGTTGAGGTCCTCGAAAGTGACATAGTCTACTATGCAGATATCTTGGAAAATCAAAAAGCTCCCGCGGGATTTTCAAAACAAAATCCACGCGAATGAAGTCGCGGAAATAAAGTAGGTATTTATTATATAACAAAAAGGATTACTTTTGTATCATGAATTCCCAAATTCCACTTCAAAACTGTTACCGAGATAATCCGATATACCTATATCGGATAGACCATTTCCAAGATATATAATAATATCTACCTAGATAAGGTAAGTATAATAATATCTACCTAGGGGGGTAAGGGAGCGCAACTCCATCTAGCGCTCCAAACGTCAACCTCACCTGCCCGTGGTGCCCCCTGCTAGTTTACTGACGAGGCCATGACGACCGACAAATGGCGGTATAACCATTTCATACTGGCTAGACTGAGCAAATGGCACAGGCCGGTGTCGGGCAGCAGCGACACCGGTGCGATCAGTCTAGCCCTGCGATGACCAACACGCCTGCCCAGCGTGGTCATTATGGGCAAAACCTTAATGGATAATCACAGAAAACCATGGCCCCTAGTTCCCGGCGGCCTCGCTATTCCTGACCCTGGCAGCGGTCACGGTAATGGCGGGGCAGGGGGTGCTAAGAATCTCCGGACGAGATTCCGCTGCCAACCCCGACGACTGGACCTGGTGACGTATAACGCACGCACTTTGAGGACCGACGAGAAGATCATCGAGCTGGAAGAAGCAATGAGCAAGTTGCGCTGGAATATTATAGGATTGTCTGAAGTCCGAAGAGAGGGGGAGGACTCGATAATCCTCAATTCCGGCAACTTGTTTTACTACCGGGAGGGCGATCAACAGTCCCAGGGTGGTGTCGGGTTCATCGTCCACAAGTCTCTCGTCAACAACATTGTACAAGTCGAGAGTGTGTCGAGTAGGGTAGCGTACCTCATACTCAGAATCACCAAACGGTATTCGCTGAAGGTTATACAGGTCTACGCACCGACATCGACACATTCTGACGAGGAGGTAGAGGCGCTGTATGAGGATATATCAAAAGCCATACACGCCTCTGCCACTCATTACAGTGTTGTGATGGGGGATTTCAATGCAAGGCTGGGCGAACGAAGCGGTGCAGAGACGAGAGTGGGGCATTTTGGGTATGGGCGAAGGAACCAAAGGGGCCAAATGTTGGCCGACTTCATGGAGAAGGAGGGCCTCTTTATGATGAACTCCTTCTTCAGGAAGCGGCCACACAGAAAATGGACATGGTTGAGTCCCGATGGTTCCACGAGAAATGAGATCGACTTCATTATGTCGACCAAGCGGCATATATTCAATGATGTCTCTGTGATCAATAGGGTGAAAACCGGTAGCGATCACCGGATGGTAAGAGGCACGTTGAATATTAATGTAAAGCTGGAAAGGGCCAGACTGGTGAAGTCCACTCTCCGACCTTCTCGTGCTCATATCCAAAATCCCGAAAACTTCCAACTCGAACTGCAGAACCGATTCGAGTGCCTAGCAGACTGCGTTTCTGTGGACGATCTAAACAACAGGTTCGTGGAAACTGTCCATACCGTGGGGTCTAAATTCTTTAAGACCCATCGCAGGAAAAGAACCGAAAAGTTCTCTGACCATACTCTCAAGCTAATGAAGGAGAGACAAGAGATGAGGCTGCAGTCATCGGCAGACGCGGCTGCCTACCGGCGGATTAATAGGCAGATCTCTAAGGCACAAACTCGCGACCTCCGTGTCTTTAATACCAAGTGTATTAAAGATACCATTGAGCGGAACAAAGGCTCAAAAGTGTTCGCGAGAGATCTGTCTATCGGACAGAGCCAGCTGACGCGGCTGAAAACTGATGACGGCCGTCTCGTCTCTTCTCGACCTGAGGTCTTGGGAGAGGTTGAGAAGTTCTATGGACAGTTATATACCACGACACAAAAACCTGTTGAAGATTTGGCGAAAGATCCCAGAGCCAAACTGACCCGACACTATACCGAAGATATCCCGGACGTCAGCCTATACGAGATTAGAATGGCTCTCAAACAGCTCAAGGACAACAAGGCGCCAGGTGATGACGGAATCACTGCGGAACTCCTGAAAGCGGGTGGAAAACCGGTACTTAAGATCTTTCAGCGATTGTTCAATTCCGTCATCCACGAGGGTACAACGCCGGAAGCATGGCACAGGAGCGTGGTGGTTCTGTTCTTCAAAAAGGGTGATAATACCTTGTTGAAGAATTATAGACCCATCTCGTTGTTGAGTCATGTTTATAAGTTGTTCTCGAGAGTCATTACGAATCGTCTCGCTCGTAGGTTCGACGACTTCCAGCCTCCCGAACAAGCCGGATTCCGAAAAGGCTTTGGTACCATAGATCACATTCATACGCTGCGGCAGGTTATACAAAAGACGGAAGAGTATAACCGGCCACTTTGCTTAGCGTTTGTGGACTATGAGAAAGCCTTCGATTCGGTGGAAACTTGGGCTGTGTTGGGCTGTGTTGTATATCTCTGTGTTACTGCAGTTAAGCAGTTACTACTGTAATTGGCACTCATGCTAATCAACTCATCTTCTATACAAGCGGATGGTACTAACTTTGACCTACACTTTTTTACGTTGGTTTGAGTCTTTTACCATCAATTAAGGCATGTAAACCTAAATTGAATCATAAATAACATATAGGAAGGCTTATCTTCCAATTTGAATGCAAAAAAAGTAGGTAAAAAACAATTTTAAAATGCCTGATTCTTATGATTTTCGTAATAATCTACACCTTCACTGTCCTCGTCACAAAACTATTTTTTTTCAAGGGTTACTAATTCATTATTTTAAAAACTGCCAGTTTTATTTAGGAGTGATGTCAACGTAGAAAAATACCAATATTTTTTTATACCTTTTGCGCAAATAAAACTGATAATAAACCAATTTTAAAGTCAAAAGGCCAATGATTGAGGGGTGGCCAAGATTACTACGGCTTACCCTATATTAAAAATATCGTTACATTATTTTGGTGTCATCCTAAAAGATTATTATTTAAAGGTCGACCGTTTAACTCGCGTATCGCCTGCGCGGTAAGAAGGGAACGGCGGCGGGTAACGCTACACACGGAGTCAATAATCCAAAGATTTATCTCGAGATAGACATTGTTGGTAAAGAATTAAGTATTTATTTTTAAATTTTAACATCTCTAACATCTCCCTCCGCTCCCTTCTTACCGCGCAGGCGATACGCGAGTTAAACGGTCGACCTATAAAAACATTATTCCATACGACAAAACTAAAAAATAAAGTTTTATTTAATTAGAAAACATTAAATAAAATTGCTATAATTCCGGCCATGGTCACGTGATCGAAAACGTTCCGTGATCTCGAATGACGTCACAGTCCACACCACCTATGGGCTGTGGAATTGTCATTGTTTGAAATGTGAACTGTGACGTCATGAGAGCAAATGGAACGTTTCGGCGGCAATTAATTTTTTAGAATTTATTTGTCAATTTTTATGAAATATACTGAAAATTATGCCGAAATATACGTTTTGTTAGCTTCAGCTTAGCATTATTAACAATTTAAGATGATTTTCTAAAAGTAGTCAAATACCCTATTCTTTTAACGCGCAGCACAGACCGAACTTCAGATTAGGTAGGTACTAGTTACTACGTGTGGACCGAACACAGATCACTATTCATAGACCACACATGGACCACACCATGGTGGTTTCCTACCTTCATGGACCACACAGAGTACCTACTTTGCTATACGGGTCTGCCCGCGAAATTCAAATTTAATTTGGTTTTTCGCAATTTGTAAACTAATAAGACAAAGTAGGCTTATGAGTTATGACATTCAAATTAAAGTTTAAATTGCGCCAGTGACAGTATCATCTTCACAGGTTTATATAAAAATCTTTACTTGAAAGTGGAAATTAGAGAATATCGACTAATTTGTGAGTAACTCACATCCAACTCGATATTCTGACTAATTTCTTAAACACACATTTTTTGGACACTTTCAAGTTAAGACTTTTGTAAAAACCTGTGAAGATGATACTGCCACTGGCACAATTTGAATGCCATAAGCTTACTTTGTCGTATTAGTTTACAAATTGCGAAAAACCAAATTAAATTTGAATTTCGCGGGCAGACCCTTATAATCAACCTTAATGATAGACCACGAACACTACCTATCTGCCTATCTATGATATAAGATATTTGAGCGTTTTTTTCCATGGAACTAGGAATTACGACTATGTTTTTTTCATAGACCACGAACACATTTGGTTTTTTTCATGGTAGGTATGGTTTTTTGATGTGAAACATCTACAGTCTGTTTGGAGAGAGTTATTATACGTAAACAATTATGGCGTCAGATCACGTGATTATATTTTCACTGTACTAGTGATGCGAAACATTGGCAGACAAGTTGAGAATGAACGATTGATTGAATGAATACCTTCTTAAATCGATTACCAATACTATTTAATATGATATTCTTCTGAATTGTGATGTTAGAAACGATATTATTAAGACCTTTCAATACGGATCCTATAATTTTAAATATTCAAATTTGTAGTTAACTGTAAACGTTACATAAAATATTATGTTTGAATTAATTTTAATTTATTACATATTAAATTTATAAATGGGTTTTCCTTACAATATTTTATTTTTATTATTATTTATATTATACTATTATTTTTATTATATTTGTTATTACAATCCTTCTCATATTATGATTGTAAGAATCTTACAGTTCATAAATTATTGTGTTCACAACATAATTTTTTTTCATAATAAGAAAGGAAGTGACAATGTTTTTATTTTACAAGAATAATTTAGCACAGAGAAGTAAAAAATTACTAACTATAAATTATTTAACAACTTGAAATATGCTCAATGTTTATATAAATTTTTTTTTTGATGAATAGACATAAATATGGTTAAGTTGTATGATGAAGTAACAGTGAAATTATGGTTTACATAGGTATAAAAATTCATTTTAATATACAATATATATATTGACATGGAAATTATTTACCTTATTATTAGATTTTTTATATTAGATTATTTTTATAACATTATTTACCTTTTAAGTATTTTATGTTTTAAGTATGCTAATGGTAGAGAAATTTTTAAATATACTAAGTTTACTATGTACAAATGTTTGGAAATAAAAAGAGATTTATTTATAATTAAAATTTATTAGGCAGAAACAATTGGCAGTATTCTTCCCCATTGATGGCACAAAGCCAAAAATTATGTAACTTTATTTGATAATCGCTTCAAATAGATCATGCACATTGGATTAAAATTATTTTTTTTACATAGGTCTATGGGATATCGTTTAAAACGAATTCCTTGAAGAATAGCAAATAGTCGTCAGTCCAAGGTATAACACAGTCCAATCGTAGAGCAAACAAAAATCCGTTTAACAAGCCAAGTCGTCGAAAACAAAAACTAAAGAACACCAGAGAACACCCGAAACGTCAAACATCAAGAGAAGCAGCGAAACGAATGACGGAATACAATTTGATTTTTGGCGCTGGCTTCCGACTGGTTGCAGCGATTTGCGACTGTGAATGATGCCAGTCGACTTATATTCGAACTGATCGAATGATTTACCATGATTAGTAACTACTTTAAACTACTTGACAATTTTGAAATAGATTTATAAACTTAAAGAATCAGGTTAACATTCCAATCGTACAATTGAAACCATTAGTTAAAGTCTCCACTTCTTTTCCGAGAATCCGAGTCGTGAATAATGTAGTAGGCATGTAGGCATTTCGACTAGCCTGAAACCTGGCGAAAGATTCCCAGTCGCGCTGAACAACGCAGTCGAAACATGATGAGTAATTAAAATACTAATAATTAGTCGTCATTCGATTATGAGCATTAATATAATACTAATGTTCAATACGAAAATGTGTACATTAGTAGTTGTAAATTATTCGAATAGTCAGATCATTCGCAGTCACGCATCGCTAACCGGTTGCCATTTGCCTTAATACACGGATCTACGAGCGTAATAAATACGACTTCCGATTTTACAATCGACTAAGCTCGTTCTTATCATTCACTCTATGGTTCACGTTTTATTTCCAGCACTAGGGATTTGTTCTATTTCATATGTCAAACACAAACTAGGCTATTAGTCTGTGTTTTTTTTTCCGATGGTGACTAGATTAATGCTAAAATAATATCGTAAACTGCATAATTTGAATTACATTTGTGTTTATTATGTAACTTAAAAATGTTTTGCTTCGGGAAATAAAACGTTTGTGAGTGATTTATAGTGCGAACAGTGAAAATAGTGTTAGCAAAACTGAAATGTCCTGTCCGGTATGTTTTGTTTACATATAATGGAAACCTCTCTCCAAATAGCCGCACGTAAAACAGATTTCCGGCGTGGCGACGACGCATGCCGTGGCGGCGCGTCGCCACGGCATGCGATGTTATATGTATATTTAGTGACATATTTAGTTCCTATCACAATCTGTTCTTTTCTGCATATTACCTACTTTTACAAAATAATGTCGATGTTTCACATCTGCCAGGCGTCCCGTGACGGCTCACATAATTATTTTTTTCTTTCTTTTTCTGTGATTGACCATTGACAATGACTATTTCTAGATCATGGAAGTAGAAAGTAGGTAGGTATACTTTGGAATGTGTCAATAAAAGATTAGGTAACTTAACATTAGTTGGATCATCAGAATGTTCTTAAAACGCTTTTTCTGACGATCTATGATAATTATTATCATCTAATTTAGATCTAATCACCCTAATTCTCATAAATACCAAGTCTATGATTTTTAGGCACAATGTTTTAAAGATTTGATTAGATTCGGTAGTTCATGAATCAATATTATCAATTTATACAACAAACAAAAATACGTGTGGCACTCGGGGACTGCCGCGGTAAAGCTATTGCATAGCATTTTCTAGTCGCACGCACAGAAACACCGTGCCGAAGTCTGCCGAACTGAAACGACGGAGTTAGGTTTATTTTCGTTACGGAATTTCTTGATTTGGTCAAAGCCCGCGATAAAAGCTATGCAATAGCTTAATCTTCTTTCTTCTTCTTTATCAACCTATAGACGTCCACTGCTGGACAAAGGTCTCCTGCATGGACTTCCACAGGCTTCGGTCTTGCGCCGCTTGAATCCAGCGGCTCCCTGCGACTCGTTTGATGTCGTCGGTCCACCTGGTGGGGGGTCTGCCAACACTGCGCTTCCCGGTGCGGGGTCGCCACTCCAACACCTTGGGACCCCAACGACCATCAGTTCTTCGAACTATGTGCCCCGCCCATTTCCACTTCAGTTTCGCGACACGCTGAGCTATGTCGGTGACTTTGGTTCTCCTACGAATCTCCTCATTTCTGATTTGATCTCGCAGAGATATACCGATAATAGCTTAATAAAAAATCTTTATTCATTAGTCAAAATATCCAAAATATCATTCGTCTAGGACTATACATCTAGCAGTCGTTGAGATTCGATTCTTTCGCGAATAGTTCTTTTACAATCGATGCAATTCAAATAGCTATTCGGAATGTCAATAATCTCATTCCCAACTTCCCAAGCATTTGCCTGCCCTATGCCCTAGGTATTTATTTACTCTTTGTTCCCAAGTCAATCCTCTTGTCGGAAGCAAAGAATATACTACTCTCTTACGAGAGTATAGACTATAGTGTTCTGTGTTCCTGTCAAAAACAGTCAAAAAGCCGTTTGCCCTATTGATGGGTGTTGGATTTTTCGTTAAAAACTAAATATTTTTTCGAATTCTTTAGAACTCTCGCTTTTATTGTGTTTCCAAAAATGGTTTGAATATATCAGTTCATTACAAAATACATTTAGTGGCTGTGCACCAACTCTTGTAAACAAATCCAAAATGTCCGTTCCTACCACTGGATTGAGCAAATTGAAAAAGAAACATATTCGCGTGAAACATCAAAAAGTGAAATTGTTTCGTGCTAATGAACCATTACTGTCCGTTTTTATGTGGGGTGTTAATCACACGGTAATTAACCATCTTAATATCAGTACGCATAAGATATAATTTTCGACAGGATTGTACATATTCGATTGCTTATTAATTATTAATTGTTCATTATTACCGCTTATTTGGGTCATACCCAAACCAAATTAGTTCTTTCAAACGTACAGCTTGAAGCCACGGCACGACAATATGCAACTCTATCGAAATTACTAATGTTAAAAAGATACAAATTGTACCAGTTTTCTACTTGAGTATTCGTCCACATTGATTAGGCTTCTTTGAGAATCTCGAGAATTCTTTTTTCAGCATAAAGAGTAGCCTTGTTTATTCCTCTATTGCTTGTGAAAGCCCTCTCAAAATCGGTTCTGCCTTGATAGAGAAACTGACAGTAATTTAAAAACATGAGTTTCAGTTATACTATCATTCAAATTATTTTCATATAGGGGGTTTTAAGAGGAGGCAGTTATTTTGATAAATACTATCTTCAATTTGATTTGTCTATAATTTAGTATATTTTTATATTTTATTATTTATTTACATACTATTATAGTTTAAAACATATATGATTTATAGAATTACATATATCAGGTTCTATGTATGCCAATGTTTTTATGTAATCATATTATTACTTTCTGGCAAAAGATCAATATTAAAATCAGTATCATTTATTTCTAATAATAGCCCTTTATCATGATATTGAAGGATTTACAACCAATAGAATTGCCAAGTACTGTCTCTTTGTTTTGTCTGACCAAATAATATGATTAAACTACTGTAACTATAGTTTACAAAAATACCAATTCAGATGTGATTCAATGAAAAGATGAACTTTTCTAGGAGGGAGGTATAGAAGAACCATTGACAATTTTTTAATGTTAATTTTGTAATGTTTAAATTTTGTATGTGTATATAATTACATATATACATAATATAATTATTATTAAAAACTAGCTGATACCCTCAACTTCTGATGCCCTCAACTTGGTTTGCGTGGGTTTAGTTTTTGAAATCCCTTGGGAACTCTTTGATTTTCCGGGATAAAAAGTAGGCTATGTCACCCTCCAGGTCCTCAACTATACCCATGCAAAAAATCACATCCATCAGTAGCTCTGTTGTGGTGTGATTGAAGGACAAACAAACACACTTTCGCATTTATAATATTAGTAAGTATTAGTGTGATTGCTGAACCAACAGGAGTCAAACCCACATCTCTCTGAGTGTCTCCCCTGACTAGGTTGACCTCTAACTCCATGGCACCACAGTTCAATTGCATTCAAATGGCAAAGTACCTGTTTGCCAATCTAAGGAACTATTAGGCTGAGATCTAGTCTGGCTCTACTCAATACTCAAGATAGAGATAAAATGAGACACAAATATGTCCCGATCTAAATCTGCCTTGTTTTAATTCAGTCTTAAGTCTGAGCTGAATAAGAATGCCATCTTTAGATCTTACCATTAGTGCCTTAGAGTATTATTGATCTACTTTCAAAGACTAATTTTTCAATCAAAACATAATATTGTATTTTATGTATAAAATGTCACTTTATTGCTTAACATAGTTAATTTGAACTATCTTTGCATTTCTAGTCTGCCAGCTGTACTTGGCCCATGTGGTTGACTATGGCTTAAATCCTATCCTAATTTTGAATTTTTTTTTCTAAGAGCCATATCTCTGAAGCGAATTGACCTACAAAAATTTTTGTGTCATCAAACTTGTAGGAAATTTAATGTTCTACAAAAAAGTATAGAAATGCTTTTGCCATAGGACGTAAGGGAAAAAAGTAATTGAGGAAAAACCGGAAGGAGGTCGAAAATTTTGCAGCTTTCCCCAACCTCCTCTTTTAGCACAGGGTCCAAAACTTGAGAAAATGTTAATTAACGATCCCTGAACAATGTCCCAAACTTTCATTGACTTCCGACCTTTTCCCACCTATCCCCACTTTTTCCTACCTGTCGACTGGACTATTTTGTCAAAGAGCTATATCTTGGTAACGAATTAACATACAAATGTGTCTAAATTTGATTCTAAGGTGATAATATATTACTAGAAAATTTACAAAAATTTAAAAAAATGCATTTAAAGTTTGCCTTTTAAATTTCCGCGCGTAAATGCTAGACGCCTCACGTCAGACAATGTGATAACGTCGTAAGGACAGTAAATTTGTTCGCTCAAATGGTTGGCGCCCTTTGTAAAGCCGACACATAGCGACCGCCGGTACATGCCGAATGCAGCGCAACTTATGTGACCCACTGTGTACTTTAGTGCGTCACACTAAATGTTTGTGTGTTGTATTATGATGATAGTATATGTATATAAAGTGATGATTCAGATCTAATACTACCAGTATTTTGATTTTGTATTTTTCATTAAACTAAAAAAATTTAAATATATGATGGTACTAAATGATTGAATAATGTAATTATTTATTTTCACATAGTTTCTAAAATACTGTGTATTTGTACTGCAAACTATTTGAGCGGATGAACTATATAGACTACTGACATATGACGTAGTGTAATGGCAGGAACTGTTTGACGTTTCGCATATTAGTAGCATAGACAAAAAAAGTGAAAACTTTAAAATTATAATTTTGTGAACTGAAACTTCCACTTCCCGATTCCTTATTGCCTAAACTATCTTTTTTTATATTTTTAGATTATTTCTCATACTTTTGTTTCCCTGGGATAAAAGTTATCATAATAATAATAAATGTCTCTTTCTATTTCTTTATATCCATGAAGCAGCTAGATTAAGAGCAGTGATAGCTTAGTGGTTAGGACTGTGATCTCCTATTTGGAGGGTCACAGATTCGATCCCAGGCACGCACCTCTGACTTCGGAGTCATGTGCAATTAAGCAATTAAATATTGAGATTACCTGAGAGTTCTCCATAATGTTCTCAAAGCTGTGTGAAGTGGACTATGGCCTATAACCCTACACTCAGAGGAAACCTGCGCTCAGTAGTGAGAGAGAGATGATATCCATGAAACAAGTAAATCCATCTTTCTATTGACGTGTGATTAACGGACAAACAAACATACTTTCGCTTTTCATTAGCATGATAAGATCTAACTTGAGGTCCAATAATGATTTCTTTCTATTACAGATAAATGAACTAAGTCATGTGTCAATACCAGTGATGCTGCTACCAGATGACTTCAGGGCGTATTCCAAGCTCAAAGTTGACAACCATTTGTTTAACAAGTAAGCTATTTTAAAAATAGTACATCACTCGTTTACCTGTTTATCTGTGTATCTGTGTTTGCGCACACACATTTGTGCACTATAATATTAGACATTATAGTGACTGTTATATAATATATTATACTGTGACTGTTATCTTAATATATATAAATTACGTGTCACGTTGTTTGTCCGCGATGGACTCCTAAACTACTGAACCGATTTTGATCAAACTTCGTTACTATCTGTAATTTGGTCCAACTTGAAAGATAGGATAGTTTTTTTTTGATTAGGATAGTTTATATTTGCTTTATTTATATAGATAAGTTGGCGGTACGAAGTTCGCCGGGTCAGCTAGTATATTATATATTATACTGTGACTGTTATATAAATTATAGTTATATCTGACTCCCGCAAAGTTTGGCAGCCGGTCGGATTCGGTGGAGAGGACATTATTACTTCGCTTGCTTGCTTGGCTCAGAACTAGCGATAAACAAGGAATCTGACAGTTATAGTACATCTTTCATTTAGTCCTTCGTCCGTTCGTCGCTTGGCTCGAAACTACTGTCCTAATAGTACTAAGAAGTCTGAACTAGTACAGTCTTGTATGTACTAGTATGGAGCACCAAGCAAGAACAAGTCTAAATTTAGGAGAATACTAGCCAAGGTGAACTTGACTAATATACTCCTCTTCCCTCCAATTAAAAAAAAAGTATAATTCTAATCTGAAACTCAAACGACGTTTAGTTTTGCCGGCGTTGTCGCCGTAATTTTGGCAAATTAAACCATAACTGGCGCATATGATTCATTAGTTAACGCTCATTTAACATTTGACCTTGTCCAATTCGTGACAATCAACATTTAGCACTTTTAAAAACTTGAGAATAAAGATGACTAGATTTTAGAAAAAATCCTATAAGTTATCAGTCACAAAACTTCATATCATCACCATCAGCAACCCATCACCGGCTCACTACTGAGCGCAGGTCTCCTCTCAGAGGAGGGTTAGGCCATAATCCACCACGCTGGCCCATTGCAAATTGGCAGACTTCACACACTCTTGAGAACATTATGGTGAACACTAAGGTGTGCAGGTTTTCTCACGATGTATTCCTTCACTCTCGGAGCTTGTGATATTATAATTTCTTAAACCCACTTAACTTAGAAAAGCTAGAGGTGCGTCGCCCGTGCCCGGGTCGAACCTGCGACCTCCCCGAATAGGAGACCGCAGTACTAACCACTAGGCTATCACTGCTTACAAAAAAAAATCATATGTCATTTCATAATTAATTATTTCATGTTGACCAACTTGTGGCCCTTATTTCAAGTCTACCACCGTTCGCTAACTGATGTCCGCGACTTCGTCCTTGTGGATTTAGTTTTTAAAATCCCTCGGGAACTCTTTGATTTTTTGGGATAAATACCTTTTATCCCAGAAAATCAAAGAGTCCATGTCTCTATGTCACTCTCAAGGTCCTCAACTATACCCATGAAAAAAATTTCGTCGATCCGTAGCTCTGTTACGGTGTGATTGAAGGACAAACCAACAAACGAACACTTTCGCATTTACAATATTAAGTGTGAACATAGACGAATGATATATTTGTCAAAGAGTGTGAAGTAGCATTCTTATCTTATGCACACCTCATAATGTATCATGCATGACTGCTAATAAAGCAGTGTTGCGAAAATCCTGACTAGTATTTCACATAATAAGGCTTAGTACAAGTTTGCACAAATTGAAAATGCTATTAGTTCTTGTGTCTCGAAGAACTCTAATACTAAGTAAATGTATTTAAAAATATTGAATAAGGCACTAACCAGTCTAGTTAGGGTCTCAAGCGAAATTACTATTGAATATCTTCTATATATATAAAAGAGAGTGGTGTTAGTTACACTATTTATAACTCAAGAACGGATGAACCGATTTGGCTCAAAATTGGTGGAGAGGTAGCTTAGAACCAGGAGACGGACATAGGATACTTTTTATCCCGTTCGACCGCGTTTCCGTCAAGTCAATATAAAACCTGGTATAACAAAATTGCATCTGACATGGAATAAAAAAACGAAAATGACAGTGGAAGAACAAAACGTAAATGGCAGCTAAACGTAATTTTGTATTTGGTTAATTATGGTAAAAACAATTATAAAAATTATAGTTTAACGTAATTGATAATATCATCAGTAATATGTTTTCTCTTTGAATCATCATTAACAATGCCGCGAGCAAGACGATCAAATGTTTCCTGCTACAAAGCTACGGATTGACGTGATTTATTGGATAGGTATAGTTGAGAACCTGGAGGGCGACAAAGATTTCCCGCGGGATGTTATGAACTAAATCCACGCAGACGAAGTCGCGGGCATCAGCTAGTATATATATATTGAAGCAATAAATATTATGCTTCCTAGCTGAGAAAGCTACATAAATCCTTACTAATGTTAAAAATGCAAAAATGTTTCTTGTTTCGTCCTCCAATCATGCAGCAACAGAGCAAGGGATCAACCTTTTGCATGGGTATAGTTAAGCACCTAAACAGAATCAACTTTAAAAGAACTGTGTTTAAGTATATTTTACTGTGAATTTATAGTGATTAGTTACACGAAATCTATCATGGTTATCGAGATGTGCAAACTCATACTGCTCTCAAAATGAGTTTAATTACAGTTTAGACGAGCCTTTACAGTACAATTACATTGCTGCAACAAGAGATTGCGAATCCAAAGTTAGCATTAACTTAAATAAAGATAAAATAACTTTAACTTTATGTTAATATTACTTATGTCCTTTGATAAGGACTGAAAATTACGTAAAAATATCACCTGTTTCATAAATCGCACGTAAAGCTTAATCTTTCTATCATAATATCAATGCCAATCTTTTCATTAATTACAGAGAGAACATGCCATCTCATTTTAAAGTGAAGGAATACTGCCCGCTGGTCTTCAGAAACCTCAGAGAGAGGTTCGGTATAGACGACATAGACTACAAAGAGTCGCTGACACGGTAAGTGATCACCTTTACAATATCAATGTGAACTGACCTTTAGATATCCGTGACCACTGCTGCGGCACGTGTGAAACGCTCTAACAGCCATAACTTCTGATAAATTCATATTTTATGTACTTATATTTATTTTCTGTCCCTTACTGTACGGACCATCAAGCAACACGCCTAAGAATAGAATTAACGTTTAACTTTCTTGTGATGAAAGATTTTAGTATGGAAGTTGGCCTATGGGACCAGCGGCCATCTTATATTTTTTAATAGCTATCAACTAACAACTAAAGTTTTTAGTAATCGTAATTATATCTTTAAAAGCGGTGATGTTATAACATGAAATATTATATTTTTTGTTCAACTAGATTTTACACTTTATCGATATAAATGTTTATCTTATGACTGTGATACCACTTGTCAAAATTCAAGTCAGTCTTCTGACCAGGTAGGCCACTAATCTTCAAACCCCTTTCAATTCAACACCCGCTAACTTGCGAAGGAAACCATTATTAAATAATAATAATTATTAATCAAGCACACTTCGTTAACACTTCGCGACTGTGTAGTGGGGAGGTCGTGTACCTATAGTATGTATCTTGGACCGAGTGGAAGTAATTTTTGTTGTTTTATGGCACTAAACTAAATGAACCATGAGGTATGGGCTCATCCGTAACATTTCCTTCGGGCTAGTGTTGCGCAAGGTGACCGGCTGGTCCGCTTTACATTTGTTAGAACTTGTAGGTATATAAATATACCTCAATAGTTTATTTTTCCTTAGCTGTCTTAAAAGGTAAATCGCAGAAAACGTGAGAAACGCATAATCGACCAACGTCTCCGAGCACTTGCGACGTTACTAAGTTTGGTTTTCACTTGTAGTTGGCTTCATTGTCTGTGTGTCGTAAGAAAGTCCTGAAAAACCTACGGTAGAGTCTTGACTTGCTACCGTTTAAGACTGATAAGGAAAAATGGACTATATGGTGTAGCAATGTGATGGGTCACAAGTCACTTAGGTGGACTTTTGCAAAGTTTAAACTTTAAGTTAAGCAAAGTTATTTGTAGAATGCTGAATGTATGAATATGGATTAGCCACATACGTTGTCAGAGGGGAGCGTTGCCTATAGCTTCTCTCTTTTAAGGCGCGCGTTGCTTTGTGGTACGGACCAGCGTCCCGTCCTAGCTCCCGTCCTGTCCCTAGGTTTAGAAAGCCAGATAACTACCTCTGTTCGAGGCGCACGAAGAGGCTCGCGAGCGCGCTGCGCCGGTCCGCGACAGCGCCCTCTGGCGTCGGCGAACCGAAGCCAGAGTCGGAGGGCCTATTCCGCGACGCCAGCGCGTTTGTCAAACGGGGCCTGACGATTAAGCGACTGAGGTCAGCGGAGTTTTACTAAGAGCGCTGTACGATTTTTTTCTTTTTTTCCTAAATAACAACGTTATGTAGTGTGCCTATTTCGAAACTGACACGGCATTCATTCCGCATATCAAAGCTTTGAGTGGGCTATGTTTCGAGCGCGCCCCATACAAGCGAAGTTTGAAGCTTATTTGAATATTTACCACTGATATTCATTCAATAAAATAATAAAACTGTAACTGGAAGATTTCTGTACATTTAATATATTTTGAAAATTTTAATTGGGGGATGCTTTGCTATCGATACTGAGCCCAAAACAGATTTTTATTTAATTTTTGTCTGTTTGTTTGTCCTTCTTTCACGTAAAAACTACCGCACAGATTTCTACAAAATTTTATACCGTGGTAGCTTATTACTCGGGTCAACATCTGGGCTACTTTTTATCCCGGAAAATCAAAGAGTTCCCGAGGGACTTTAAAAACTAAATCCACGCGGACAAAGTCGCGGGCATCAGCTAGTATTCAATAAAATTTTATAGATACGCTATAGAAACTAGCGTGCAGAAAACTGAAATGTCAACAGTTCAATCCCGACCCATTACACTATTGCCGTAAGCACTCCTGACTCCTAACGCTTAGCTTAAAAGCTTTACGCTTATTTATAGTGGAAAGGGTATTATTATTAGTCACATATACGGCATGGTTAATACTCTTTGTTTGAAATTAAACAAAAAATTTTAGTTTTCCGAGTTAAAAGATTTTTAAGCAATATTCAAACCTGTTACTTTGAAACTACATTTGTAAAGAAATATGATAAATCACAGGCCGTTCATGGTTTTCGGAGCGAGCCTACCTACGTATGGCTTCGATTGGTTAATATTCAAATAATAATCAAATTTCGTATGTATATGGCGCTCGCGATATATTCCTCTTAATTGTAATTTTTTTGCGTGATTAATTCGTCACTTGAGTTAGCAAAAATTCAGTACTAGTAGTAGTATTTCATTATGTAAGACCTCAACTACACCCTTGCAAAAAATGATTCCGATTCGTCGCTCCGTTGCTGCGTGATTGAAGGACAAACCCACAACAAACACACTCGCATAGTTGAGGATTTGGATGTGTATTAGTACTAATACAGATCCGATTCAAGTTGGCCGTCGACGACCGTTACAAAATGACGTCATATTCTACCGTTGACATAAAAATGATAGTATTTTTAACTGTTTACCACAACTGCGACGGAAGCTTTCTTTTCTGTCAATACTTTTCATGGCAATAAGTGGAATAACGTCCTGAATGACGATGGGGATGATTTTTAGGGTTCCGTACCCAAAGGGTACCAACGGGACCCTATTACTAAGCCTACGCTGTCCGTCCGTCCGTCCGTCTGTCAGCGGGCTGTATCTCGTAAACCGTAATAGATAGACAGATGAAATTTTCACATATTATGTATTTCTATTGCCGCTATAACAACAAATAATAAAAATTAAATTAAATTAAAATATTTCCATGGGTACATGAAAATATTTTAATTTAATTTTTTTAACGGAACCCTAAAAGAGCGAGGCCCGACTCGCACTTGGCCGATTTTTTAATAACTTATTTTTCACCCCTTCGAAGAAAGTCATTAATTAAAGTAATAAAATAGCCAGCGCTATGCAAAACTTTTCCTTTTAACTCATCGTAGAAAACTACACGCGAACAATAGTAACCAAACAACAATGAATATTATAACTAATTAAAATTGACAAAAAAAAGTAACAAAAAAAAAAAGAAAAACACAGTACTGACAATCGCGAGCGGTACGTTGCTATCTGTACTAAGTGGGTCTGACTTGAGGTGCGGTGCGGGGAAGCGCGACGGGAGGTAGCGGCCGACTTGAATCGGACGTGTAGTAAAGATTATCGCAAACTCAAGTGATGATTTATTTCACTTCAAAAGTTACACTCAAGGCACAGTTCACGGTCACTGGCTGGTTTGATCGTTCCCCATGTAATTAAACTGCACTCATATTAGGTACAAAAATAAAGTATAACCTCAATAACTCAACGGTTAAAAGTGCGGACTGCAAACTGAAAGGTTGACGGTTCGATCCCCACCCGTTGCACTACTTAAAATTATAAAAATGAGACAAAAGTGTGTTTTTTGAAGTTTGATTTGAAGTGATCTGTGAAATCCCCGTTTTACGATACCTTTCGTTTTTTGGAGTGCTTTCTTTAATACCTATTAGTCCTTGATCTCTAATCCTATACTCATATCCCTTATCTATAATACGACATCAAGCAATGCAGATAAGTGTATTTATAATATAATGTATTCAGTTTATTTATTATGATCACAAGAGCAGCGTTAAATATCATGATTGCACAATGCAGCATTTTAACGAAAGTAAGTGAATCGAGCACTGTGAAACACTATCACAAGGTTTTTATACACATAGTAAATTAATTGAGGACACAAATAATGTAAATTATAGTTCTTGCAATTCACGAGTGCGCGTGAACTTTATTTGTGGTTACGTTGTGTAATGCATATTGCGTAAGTGTGCGTACCTGTTGGACATAGGTGGAAGCGGTCAGGCGCGAACTTTGCGCTCGCTCACACTTATACCTACAGATACGATACACACACAACTATGAAGCAAGCGCGCTCATGAATTGCAAGAACTACATTCAGACAAAACACTCATATAATTAATACCCAAGCAAAATCGGTTGAATAAAAAATACTAATGTACAGTAAAGCGTAAGTATATGAAACTCACACAATGCCGTTCATTATAATGACTGTGTGAATTGGTGATAGTAATTAACGTACATTTTGTGTGGTTTTTCTTGGTTAGTATGGTGCCCTTGATTGTCTCATAAAATTAATATCTACTTGTAGACATTTCTCTATATTCATCGTCATGATCAACCCATCAACGGCTCATTACCGTACCAAGGAAGGTTTTAGGCAATAGCCCACTACGCTAATCCAAATTGGCAGACTTCACACACCTTTGAGAATATTATGGAGAACTCAGATTACCTCACGATGTTTTCCTTCACCGTTGAAGCATGTGATAATTAATTGCTTAAACGCACATAAACATTAACAACAATTTTATATTCCCGAACATCCTTTACCATCGTTTAACATATAATCTATAATAAAAAAAAATATTTAAAAACCGTCTTCAAACGCCCGTGCCACTACAAAGTATATAATTTATTGTTGATTTTTTAAAAACCGCTAGACCGATTTCGATTAAATTTAGATGGGACCACCTGGGAAGTATACACTTTGAAACAAAAAAGAATTTTCCAAATCGGTTCAGGCGTCGTAATCGGTGAACAATACCTACATAAAAAAAAAGATTCCGAGGAATTAAGAATCTCTTTCTTTTTTGAAGTTGGTTAAAAAGATGAGGATCCTTTACCATCGTTTATGGTAAATTTTATGGTAAATATACAACAGTTACCATCATATATGGTCATTGGTTATCATAATCTCGATATACATCCACTGCTGCACTTGGGTCTTTTGAAAGAATCGTCACAGAATATGATCGGGTATTGTGCAACTAGATAAATAAAAAATATAATAGAATAGAATATCGTTTATTCATTGACACATCAAAAGAAACAAAAAAAAAATAGAAATACAAATGAAAGTAATTATGATATGATTAGGCTGACATGCCTGCTAGGTAAAAGCCAAAAAAAAAAGAAAAAAAGAAATGATCATACAGAGGTACTTAAAATCTAGCTTAACCAGCGTCTAATTAGACGTGTGACATACCAATGAAAGGGTCCTAGCTCAGATAAAATATTCTGCTAATACATAGATAGAGAGATAGATTTTTTATTTATCAAAATGCAGTTACAATGTGATGGTATAGAGAAAATCGAGCCTAATACATTTTATCAGGACAGTGTGAATATTTATACAATACAACAAAATATCAATTTTAAAAGTTAATACATAATTTTAAATGTCATTGTACTCCTTTTTTTTACGTTACCTAAGTAATATGTTGTTTCCTTTTTTTCTTTCTTTTGGTGTACAATAAAGTATATTTCAATTCAATTCAATTCAATACTAAAAAATAACCAATAATAATAATCTACCTATGGACACTATAATAATAATTACAGTTTCATCTACAAAGGACATTGGTTTGTTGACAGATCGCAGCCGATCCCGGACGACTCGTCGGGCAAGTCTGGCGCTAAGTTCTACCAGAGCTACGACCGCCTGTTCATCCTCAAGACCCTGACTTCCGAGGAGGTGGAGAGGATGCACTCCTTCCTCAAACACTATCATCCGGTGAATAACCTTTACTTCTTTACTAATGACCTTGTTAATGACCTTGTTGTTCAGTGGTAGAAAAGAGGAGGTCCTTTCTACCACTGAACTCCGAAAAGTTCACTACTTCGTTGGCATCCTTAGGGCTCTTGTGCACTTCCTCGTATTCGATTCGTAATCGTATTCGTAAAAATAAGATTCGAAGTGGTCTACATACAAAATGTAAGTGCGCTTGTGCACTCATTCGATTCGTATTTTGACGGATCCGTGTTAGTTTTGTATGACGACCACTTCGAATCGTATTTTTACGAAAACGATCACGAATCGAATACGTATAAGTGCACAAGAGCCCTTACGTGGTTGAAGTACTACCACTATTATAGGGCTATCAACGTTATTTTACTGAAAATTAAATAAATGCATAGCAATAAACTAATACATATATTATTATCTGTATGAATAAGCATAGTGATTAGATTACGCAGATTTGAAAGGATAAAACTTATCAGTTGTCAGTGATAGGGAATTCTGAAAATATTGAATAATCCATGATCATGATTCAGTTCTGTCGTTAGATAAATTAAATCGCTATGAGGTTTTGTCGCAATCATTAAGCACTAGCATGATGCCCGCGACTTCATTCGCGTGGATTTTGTTTTTAAGATCGCGGAAACTATTTGATTTTCGGGGATAAACAGTATAGCCTATAACGTCACTCTCCAGGTCCTCAAGTATCATCATCATCATCATTATCAACCTTTAGATGTCCACTGCTGGACATAGGTTTCCTGCATGGACCTCCACAGGCTTCGGTCTTGCGCCGCCTGAATCCAGCGGCTCCCTGCGACTCGTTTGATGTTGTCGGTCCACCTAGTGGGGGGTCTGCCAACACTGCACTTACCAGTGCGGGGTCGCCACTCCAACACCTTGGGACCCCAACGACCATCAGCTCTTCGAACTATGTGCTCGCCCATTTCCACTTCAGTTTCCCGATTCGCTGAGCTATGTCGGTGACTTTGGTTCTCCTGCGGATCTCTTCATTTCTGATTTGATCTAGCATGGATACCCCAAGCATAGCTCTCTCCATCGCTCGCTGAGTGACCCTGAGCCTTCTTATGAGGCCCACAGTTAGCAACCAGGTCTCGGATCCATAAGTCATCACTGGCAAGTGGCAACACGCACTGTTCGAAGACTATAGACCTAAGTATAAGACCTCAAGTATACTCATGCAAAAAATCACGGCGAATCGTTTTTTTACGCTATGTGATGGAAGGACAAACCAACAAACAAACACACTTTCGCATTTGTAATATTAGTATTAGTGAGAATAATTAATTGATGAAACACAACACATACGCAACAGTAAAGAAATATTGAATTAGCTTTACTCGTCATATAGGTATAAAAATCTTTAGTTTTTCCGGGATAGAAAGTAGCTATGTCACTCGTAGAGTGGCTACTTTTCATCCCGGAAAATCAAAGAGTTCCCGCGGGATTTTAAAAACTAAATCCACGCGGATGAAACCGCGGGAATCAGCTAGTAATTCATAACTTAATAAATTTTTTACAACTTATTTGGGTTTCGGCTGGAGTCCAAGGATTATATTAACTGTATTTTTGACAATCATTGTGAACTAATTTCACAACAATAAAATAACAAAATTCTCAAAAGAAATTAAGTTACAAAGCACAATACGTGTGTCGGGTACGGGAACGAGGAGCAGACTAGCCCCGCTGTCTAGACTCCAGCGTGAGCGGGCTTTTATGAACTACCCGCTTCGTGACGCTTGACGTGCGTTCAGACTAAAAGTATAATAAACGTATTTCATTTGTCACAGTACATAGTGGAGCGTCACGGCAAGACGCTCCTGCCTCAGTACCTCGGCATGTATCGCCTGACGGTAGACGGGATCGAACACTACCTCGTCGCCACGAGAAACGTGTTTTCCAACCACCTCAATATACACAAGTAAGTTACTCGTTAGATATTCATGTAATTTATAGCTACTGCTTACACTACTTACACACACACACACACACACACACACACACACGCGCGCGCGCACGCACGCACGCATCCCATGTATGTATGTATGTATGTATATACTTTATTGCACCACAAAACACAAATGAATACAGGTTACAAAAAAGAAAACTTACTAGTGGTTCGCCCCGAACTGAGACCTCGCGGTAACGGTATCCCATGATTATTCATTCAATCGATACATGATAACCAAAACTGACATTATTATTATGCCCGTTTTCACCAAACATACCTAAATCATCCCCTAAGTAGGAGTCTCTTAACGTAGGTAGCTCCTAAATACAATCCTAAGTCCTAACATCCGTCCCAATGTCCTTTTAGGTGTCCCGTACAGGATCGTGATAAATAAGTTGACAGAAAACATCACCTAACTTATCATAGGTAGCCCGTAAAGGTTAGGGAACGTTAGTGAAAACATTGAATTATTATGTGGGTACAACGAGTGAAACCGGGTTACGGGCATCTGTACAAATCGTCATCTATCAACGCGAATAGAAAATATACAATATTTAACTAAAATTTAACTAAAAAATAATTTTAATTGAATAATATGGTACAAAAAAATTACAATACAATTATTGTATTATATTATGTAACTGCATAATAATGGTCGACGCAAAACTGTTTTTGGGATAGGTCGTAGTCGTAACTCGTAGTTCCATGGAATAGTTACTGACTGCGCCATCTATTAGCATTATTGTGAAGCTATGTTGATGCTATATGAATTACTGATGCCCATTAAAAATTAAATAATCTCGTTTCTTTATAATATTCATATAATTTTAGTATTTGTTGTTCAAGTACAGGATATAAGTGACCTAAAAAAATAAAATCAGCTTGAAAATACATAGCGGATTTTCATAGAGAGCGTGAGTTGAGCGTATAAAATCGCCACTTTGAAAGCCCCCCATTTCGTCAATTTTAAGGGAAAAATTTAAAAAAAAATATTTTTGTACTTGGTTCAAAATTATCTTTAAAATGATATGTAACAATTTTATGTAACGCGATAAAATTTTTTTTACTTCGCATTCACTTCTATGAGAGCCCCCCTGAAATAAAGCTTTTTATAATTTTTTATCCAATATTCGGCTGAAGGCCATCAGTTTACATATTATATCTAAATTTGAAGTAATTACGTTCAGTAATTCAAAAGTTATAAGGCTCTGACAGACGGACGGACGGACGGACGGACAAGTGCAAATTCACTCTAGTAGACTCAGAGACCTCGCTTCGCTCGGTCAAAAATGTAGATACAAAAAGGCGGTCTTATCGCTAAATAGCGATCTCTCCATCTCCATTCCATCCATTTACTTATTTGAAAGACATACCCGTGGAATCATTACAGTTTCCCAATTCGTCGTTCCAGGCTAGAAAAATAATAATATCAGGGCAAAAAAAAAAAAAAATACATCAATTAAATAAATAATTCGAGATATAAATGAACATCAACGCACGCACGCATTAATAAACGCACGCAGACACATACGCACTCGCTAGCTCACGCACACACGCACGCATACACACATACACACAAGCAGACGTACACGCGCTCGCGCATTGTAATGTCTCAGCTAAATAAAAATTAAATAATAAAAAATAAGTAACTACTACACGTCAAGGGGACGTCCCTTCAAGTTGGCCGTCGACGACCGTTACAAAATGACGTCATACTGTACCGCACCGCTGACAAAAATAATGATTGTATTTTTTTAGTGGTACCACGACTGTGACGGAAGTATTCATTTCTGGCAGTGCTTTTCACGGCAATGTCGTCTTGAATGTCGGTCGCAGGTTCGATCCTGGGCACGCACCTCTGATTGTTCGGAGTTATGTGCGTTTAAGCAATTAAATATCAGATGCTTCAACGGCGAAGGAAAACATCGTGAGGTAACCTGCACGCCTGAGAGTTCTCCATAATATACTCAAAGGTGTGTGAAGTCTACCAATTCGCATTCTGCCATCGTGGTGGACTGTGGCCTATAACCTTTTCTGAGACCTGTGCTCAGTAGTGAGACGTTAATGGGTTGCTCATAATGATTATAAAAAAATTCAACAGAAAATACGACCTCAAGGGATCCACGGTAGACAGAGAGGCTTCAGAGAAGGAGCTAGAAAAGGAGTTGCCCACTTTGAAGGACAACGACTTTATCAAACAGGGAGTGAGAATCGACATTGGGGACGCGGCCAAAGAGAAGCTGCTGGAGACACTCACTGCTGATGTTGAGGTAGTTATATCCTACTTCCTACTAATATTATACATGAGAAAGTTCGTGAGGATGTTATGGATGGATGGATGTTTGTTACTCTTTAACGCCACAATGAATGAACCGATTTGGCTGAAGTTTAGAATGGAGATAGCTCATATGCAGGATTGACACATTGTTATTCCGGAAAATAACAGAGTTCCTACGGGAATTAAAAAACGTGACACACAGTGACCTGAACAGCCTGAGGGCTGGTGGAGGAAAGGTGTGTGAAGTTCGCTAATTCGCATTGGGCCAGCGTGGTGTACTATTTAAACTTCTGTGGTGGTGTCGTGTGATGCGGGTTGTTACGTTCCCTCAAATATGGTTGAGCGAAGCAACGGCTGGGTCATGCGTCATGCTCGTGAACGGGTTCCACTGGCGGGAATGGGGCAACTTTTAGTTTGCCCATCTTAACGTGTATTGAATTGTAGCATTTTTGGAACTTCCCTTCATTGTGGAAACACTGCATACACTGTATACATAGCATAGTACCTTTTGTAAACTGTATTGAAAAGAGCAACCGCCGAGTTTCTTACTGGTTTTTCTCGGTAGGAAGGGCATTCCAAACCAGTGGTAGAGTCATCGACGATTCAAAAGCACTTGTATATATATATATGCACTATACCCTTCTCTGAGAGGAGACCTGCGCTCAGTAGAGAGCTGTTGAGTAGTTGCTGATGATGATTATATTGATGAATCTAATAATAATGAATTATCATTATATTTTATCCAATAGTTCCTAACAAAGCT
Source organism: Oeneis ivallda (assembly GCA_029955525.1). Classification (NCBI taxonomy): domain Eukaryota; kingdom Metazoa; phylum Arthropoda; class Insecta; order Lepidoptera; family Nymphalidae; genus Oeneis; species Oeneis ivallda. The sequence continues at coordinate 6,095,220 of JARPMR010000020.1, read as the reverse complement.
ACACTTGATGGACTATTCTCTACTACTCGGTGTGCACGAGTGCGGTCGAGGCGAGGCCGAGGCAGAGGCGGCGAGACAGCGCGAGGCCGAGGCAGACAGCGAGGCAGACTCCGAGACCGACAGCGACACCGATAACCGACATGGAGACAGGTAGCCTACCTACTTACACCCGAAAGACAAACAATTTATCCTTGCTCATCCTTACTAATATTATGAAGATGTGTGTTTGTTGGTTGGTCCTTCAATCATGCGCAACAGACCTGCGGATGGAGAGTGATATAAAGGGTTCTCGTGAGATTTCTAAAAAGCTAACTAATTCAACAGGCGAAAAGACTTATAATGTTATGATGACCACTCGTTTATTGGTTCTGTTTTTACTTAATTATTTCTCTACTAGATGATGCCCGCGACTTCGTCCGCGTGGATTAAGGGTTTTTAATTCCCGTGGTAACCGTGATTTCCTGGGATTAAAGTAGCCATGTGTTAATCCTGGGTATGAGGTATCTCCATTCCCAGCCAAATCGGTTCATTTGTTGTGGCGTGAAGGAAAGACACATCCATCCATCCATCCTCACAAACTTTCGCATTTATAGTAGATTAGATGACTAGATGATGCCCGCGACTTCGTCCGCGTGGATTAAGGTTTTTTTAATTCCTTCGGAAACTCTTGAATTTCCCGGGATAAAATGCTTATGTGTTAATCCTTGGTATAAGTTATCTCCATTCCAAACAGCCAAATCGGTTCATTTGTTGTGGCGTGAAGGAGTAACAAACATCCTTCCATCCTCACAAACTTTCGCATTTATAATATAAGTAGGAAGTGGGATATGAAGTTGGCCAGTGTAGTGGACTATGGCCTAATAATTCAGATAGTAGACCTAGTGCACTGGGTAGGCAATAGGTTGAGATAAAGTTGTTCATAATTGGGTATTTGATTGAAATTTTTTAATTATTTATAATAACGTTTTTTAATATTATAACACGATGCCATTTTTCTTTTTTAAATATCTCAACTAGTCTCGGAAATATAAAGCTTTAAAGTTACCTTGTTAGACAAAGAGAGTGCTATTGTGTTGTGACGTCAAAACACAAGGCTCCATGCACGCTTCATAGAAAATGATCGATTTATTTTCTGTTTTTAAAAATGTTATTCTTAGGTACATGTTACCTTTTCGATTATCTATCTTCTTCTTCTATATTAATAAAAATGAATGTTGGTAAGCGCATAACTCAAGAATGGATGGACCAATTCGGTTAATTTATTTTTTGTATGTTCCTTAAGGTCCACGGAAGGTTTTAATACTTAATAAAAAAAAACAATCAAAAAAAATTTATAATAGATAAGTTGGCGGTACGAAGTTCGCCGTGTCAGCTAGTAAATAATAAATATCAACATTTTAACAACAGTCAAATACCCAATTGCTAATGTACAGATGTTTGTGCCACAGGTGGGGTTTCAACACTCCGCCGGACAGTCCGCGCGGCCTGGGCCGGCAGCCGTCGCTGCGGTATGAGGGCATCATCCCCGAGCTCGATATATACGCCATACCCAGTCACGACGGTATGTTGACAATATAATAGAGTCATTCATTGATTCGTTCACTCATTCATTTATTCATTAACTCATTCATTCATTCACTCATTAATTAATTCATTCATTTTGTTCGTCGTCGTTTCTGTTCTACATTGTTTTACATTGGAACTGAACTACTGGGAATTTCTCTGACTTTCCTATACACTATTAAAATATTATTTTATAAAATACCTTATTATTGTTTTGCAGGGGCTCCCAAAAAAGAGATCTATTTCGTCGCGCTGATCGACGTGTTGACGCACTATGGTGTTAAAAAACAGGTGAAAATAAATGTTTAAGATTAATACCGACCCAGCCTTATGAATTATTTTTGATATTTGTGGAGTTCTTCTTCTTTTGCTTCTATATATTATATTTCGTCGCTTCATTCTGGAGATATAATTTAGTTAAAGCCCACGAATTCGTCCGCTTGGATTTAGTTTTAAAAATTCCGTGCTAATTGTTTAATTTTCTGAAATAAAAAGTAGCCTATCATCCAGCCAGATCCTCGAATACACGAAACTATTACGTGCTTGTAGGAAAAACAAACACAGTTTCGCATTTATTTATTTACTAGATGATGCCCGCGACTTCATCCGCCGGCTTTTTAATTCCCGCGGGAACTTTCCGGGATAAAAGTAGCCTATGTGTTAATCCTGGGTATGAGCTATCTCCATTCCAAATTTCAGCCAAATCGGTCCATTCGTTGTAGCGTGAGAGATTAACAAACATCCATCCATACATCCATCCTCACAAACTTTCGCATTTATAATATTATAGTAGGAAGTAGGATTAGTAGGATGTAGACATACACCAATCTTAAAAATAATACACACATCAAAAGTGTCTAGGGATCAACATATATTTTTGCAATAACTTTTCTCCTGATTGATATTAATTAAAATTTTCTTTAAGGATTCATCAAATAAAGTGTTTTCGTTTGTCACAGTAACGATAAACCAAGTCACCTTTGCATTAATAAAGAAATTTGCCATTTTCCTAATAAAGGGATTTTTGACATTTGAACCACTAACATTAAAGTTCGAAAAAAAGACTGAAATAACAGTTTTCTTTAAAATTTTATTGGGTAACTTAAACAATTAATAATCCGTGTTTCTACCGCGAACACTAACAACACAAGAACATCGGTTTGGCATACTCAAAATGAGTTCATCCAAATCACGCTGTGGAATGGCCGCCCATGTTCGTTGCAACAACAAAAAAAGGTCTTCTTGCCACTGGATACCCTCCATATTCGGCAGAGCTCTTCTCTGTAGCATATCCCATGCATGCTCAATCGGGTTCAAGTCTGGTGACTGAGCAGGCCAGGGCAGGACATTGATGTTAGCTGCGGCGAGAGTCTGTCTTACAACTCTTGCGGTGTGCGGTCGTGCATTATCATGCATTAACAGAAATAAGGGACCGATTTGCACTTGTAGAGGAACGATGACGTCTGATACAATCGTCTCAGCATAAATTTGAGCGTTGAGGTTGCCTCTGATCCAAATCAACTCAGTTCTTCCGCCGATCCAAATACCCGCCCATACCATGATGGTTCCACCACTATAAGGATGGACTTCCTGGCAGGATTTTAATCGCTGTTGGCGTCCAGGGGTTCTCCAGTGTCGTATACGTCTTGTATCCGGTCTCATACCAAAACGAGACTCATCAGAAAAGCACACGAAACGCCATTGTTCTTCTGCCCAATTTCTGTGTTCAAGAGCCCATTGATATCGAATCCTACGATTGTGCATTGCTATAGGTGGTACCCGTAGCGGTCTTCGGGAATGAAGGTTCACTTCATGCAAGCGGTTTCTGACTGTTTGGTCGCTAATTAAGTTCCCTGAAGAGTGATGAAGCCTCACGGCTAACATCATGGCGGTTATTGTTGGAGCTCTTCGAGTTAAGATTTGAATGTATCGGTCTTGTCTCCGTGTGGTGCAGCGATACCGTCCTCCATGGCGCTCAGCCACGGTACCAGTGCTTCGGTAACGTGTCCAAAGTCGACTGATAACACTCTGACTTGTATTCAGAGCTAAAGCCACAGTACGTTGCCGGGAACCAGCTTCTATCATTCCCACGGCTCTGAGCATTTCTTCCCTGCTTAAATGACGTCGCCGCTCCATAATAACGTTGGTTTTAATCAGTAGTAGGGAAACAGTAGCACTAATAATGTCTTCAATGCGTTGTATGTTTTTATAGGGAAAATATTGACAGCTGATTTTCATCTTTTACTCGAATTTGATTGACAGTTCCTGATTCAAATTATGAAATGCACCAAAAAGGATCCATATAAATTTATAAAATCATAAATTTATTACAAAGCCACATCTCAATCTCAAGAAATCCGCATAAAAATGCTTGATCCCTAGACACTTTTGATGTGTGTATAATAGATGAAGTGGACAAAGGTGAAGGTACTATTAGGGATATTAATCGACTCAGAATATGGAATGAACTTCACTTGAGAAGTTCGTTTAATCACATAGTAGGTGCGATTGTCTAAAGTTATTCCATTGATTGTAATCGTATTCGATGACATTAGTGTCAAATTAAAATAACCCGTAATAACATTGAATTAGAGCTCAATTTCGTGTATGCATTCTTATATGTTTACGTACGTACGATACGCTCAACAACGGTCCATATTAAAATCGGTTGTGCTGAATTTGTGACTTTAAATCAATACAATCAAGGATTATTTTACTTTGACGCTAATGTCATCGAATACGAATACGATCAAAGGAATAACATTTAGACAATAGGGTATTTTACTCCTAGTGACAAATAATCTAAAAATATAAAAATAAGATAGTTTAGGCAATAAGGAATCGGGAAGTGGAAGTTTCAGTTCACAAAATTATAAAATAAATTTTATATTTAATTTCAAAGTTTTCACTTTTTAGGGTTCCGTACCCAAAGGGTACCAACGGGACCCTATTACTAAGCCTACGCTGTCCGTCCGTCCGTCCGTCCGTCCGTCCGTCCGTCCGTCCGTCTGTCAGCAGGCTGTATCTCGTAAACCGTAATAGATAGACAGATGAAATTTTCACATATTATGTATTTCTATTGCCGCTATCACAACAAATAATAAAAATTAAATTAAATTAAAAAAAATAAATTAAAATATTTCCATGGGTACATGGAAATATTTTTAAAAATAATAAAATTCTTTTTTTGTTTGAAAGGGTATACTTTCCAGGTGGTCGCATATAAATTTCATCGAAATCGGTCGAGCGGTTTTAAAAATATCAACAATAAATCATATAATTTTTATAGTGTGTGTGTAATGTAGTAAAGCGGGAGTTTAAAGTCGGTTGTTTAAAAAATTCTTTTCAAAAAACCGACTTCTAACGCCACTACAAAGTATAAAAATAATTTTAGTTTGTCCACGTTTGTTGAAGTCGGGCGGGCCTAATTATAAACTATGAAACCGATGCGCGACGCTACACATTATGAGAGACTCGTTTGTAGAAGTCGAGCGAGCATCGCGAGTCGGTTTCATACTTTGTATTTAGGCCCGCCCGACTTCAACAAACGTGGACAAACTAAAATTATTTTTATACTTTGTAGTGGCGTTAGAAGTCGGTTTTTTGAAAAGAATTTTTATTTTAAGCTTTTAAGTGTAGTATATTCATAAGATCCAAATCCCCATAGTTTTAGGTAGGCTTTACCCTGCAGCATCAGGATTGAGGAGCTAGGACCTGGAGCTCCATGATGTAGTCCTTACTTGTTACCTACAATATCAATTCATAATCGAAATTTCCTCTAACGCCATAGTTTTAGGTAGGCAGTACCCTGCAGTATCAGGATTGAGGAGTTGAAGGTGAACATTTTTATGGGACCATTTCGCAAACATTCTCTGTCGATTAAAAAAAAAATCACGCGAATCGGTTCAGACATCCCGGAGAAATCGGTGGACATACATAGAAAAAAAAAAAAGATACCGGCCGAATTGAGAACCTCCTCCTTTTTGGAAGTCGGTTAAAAAGAATGTTTTTATATTAAATTATTTAAATTTAAGTCACATTTTTAGGGTTCCGTACCAAAATGATAAAAATGGAACCCTTATGGTGCGAGACTTTCTCCGTCCGTCCGTCCGTCCGTCCGTCCGTCTGTCACAGTCGATTATTTCAGTAACTATTAAAGCTATCGACATGAAATTTGGCACAGTTGTGTATAATAGTGGCCCAACATCATTGGAATAAAGAAAAATCGAAAATTATTTTTAGTTTTATTAAAAAAGGGGGAAAATCGGGGGTTTGAAATTTGAAAGTAAAATAACTATACCTAGTGGGGTATCATATGAAAGGCCTTTACTTGTGCATTCTAAAACAGTTTTTTATTTATTTCTATATATAATAGTTTTTGATAAATCGGCCAAAATGTCGAAAAAAATACCGTTCCCCCCCCCCCTTATCTCCGAAGTTTACCAATCGAAAAATCTGAAATAATTATGGTCAATAGAAGTTTATGTATATTTTACAGGAAAAATAAAAGCAACGCGAAAATTATTTTAGTTTGATTAAAAAAGGGGGAAAATCGGGGGTTTGAAATTTCAAAGTAAGATAAGTATACCAAGTGGGGTATCATATGATAGTCCTTTACTTGTGCATTCTAAAACAGTTTTTTATTTATTTCTATATATATATATAATAGTTTTTGAGTAATCGGCCAAAATGTCAAAAAAAATACCGTTCCCCCCCCTTATCTCCGAAGTTTACCAATCGAAAAATCTGAAATAATTATGGTCAATAGAGGTTTATGTATATTTTACAGGAAAAATAAAATCAACGCGAAAATTATTTTAGTTAGGGGGTTTGAAATTTCAAAGTAAGATAATTATACCGAGTGGGGTATCATATAAAAGGCCTTTACTTGCGCATTCTAAAACAGTTTTTTTTTTATTTCTATATATAATAGTTTTTGAGTAAAAGGCCAAAATGTCGAAAAAAATACCGTTCCCCCCCTTATCTCCGAAGTTTACCAATCGAAAAATCTGAAATAATTATGGTCAATAGAAGTTTATGTGTATTTTACAGGAAAAATAAAACCAACGCTCTAACTAGCATAGTTTTTTTTATATTAACAATAAACCTCTACAAACAAAGTTAACGATAAATAAGCAAATTAATATAATATTATCGTTTTACTTTTACTTTTGGAGTACGGAACCCTCGGTGCGCGAGTCCGACTCGCACTTGGCCGGTTTTTTTATTAAAGTGAAAACTTTGGTATTTTAGAAACTATGTGAAAATAAATAATTACATTATGTAATTATTTAGTACCATCATTTATTAATTTTTTTTTAGATTAATGAAAAATTCAAAATCAAAATACTGGTACTATTAGATCTGAATCATCACTTTATATACATATACTATCATCATAAATCATAATACAACACACAAACATTTAGCGTGACGCACTAAAGTATACAGTGGGTCACATAAGTCGCGCCGCCTTCGGCATGTACCGGCGGTCGCTATGTGTCGGCTTTACAAAGGGTGCCAACTATTTGAGCGAACGAATTTACTGCCCTTACGACGTCACCACATCGTCTGACGTGACTTGACGTGAGGCGTCTAGCGTTTACGCGCGGAAATTTAAAAGGCAAATTTTAAATGCATTTTTTTGGTACTTATCGCTTGAATAAAATTTTAGTAAATTTTTTTGTAGTTTATTATCACCTTAGAATCAAATTTAGGCACTTTTCAAAAAAGAGTAAAATACCCTATTGGTACCAGTATTCTCCAATTAATTGTATTAAAAAAATCATTACAGGCAGCTAAAGCAGCGAAGACTGTAAAGTACGGCAGCAACGTGGACGGGATCTCAACCTGCGACCCCGAGCAATACGGCAAGCGGTTCATAGAGTTCGTCGCAAAGGCCATCGAGAGTAACTAGACACTACAACCTTTATAGCGCCCTTTGAGAGGTTTATCTACTCTGATTGCTTGTACTTGGACAACTTTGGAAAACAATATGACCACCAAATGAAATATCTAGACCAAAAGTTGCTCGTTTTGGTGTGCATCTATTGTTTTTGAAGTATACCGTATACTCTGAATGCTTAGCAATGCCCAACTTTGGATGAACAAAATAACTGCTAAGTAAAAAAAAAATTAGCTCGTTTTATCCAATTGTATGTGAGGTTATACTCTGATTGAAACTTTTCAAGTTAACATTAACTGTCATAATATCAAATTTATGCTCGGATAAGACTTATTTTGCGTTGAAATCGGCCCTTAATATCGAAATTAACTTGGCATATTATGTTTTTGGCGATTTAACATTGAATAATAACTTGAAAAGTTACACTAGAGCTTATCCATAATGAGAATTTCCACATCTCGAGAACGTTGATAGAATTCGAGCATCGAAACATAAATCGTCAGACTAAAATGCACCTACGGTTCTTGTTTTAAAGTCGTTATTTCAGTACTACCGATTTCTGTTACGCAAAGTTTCCGCTTGGAGCGTTGACTGTAACTGAATGGACAGATTTGAGCCTGAAAAACATTTTTTGTTAGATATTAAATTCTTTCGAAATTTAATCAGCGTTATGAAGTTAAAGTTGTATGAATCTTACTTTACGCATACGCGATACAACGATATCAGTGACATATGAAAAGTGGCTTTACTTTATGTATACTTTTGCTGGCAAGAGCTTCTATATATTTCCTTTATCTGTGGCACTGATATCGAATCGTTTAATCTGTGGAAACGCTCTAAAAAAGAAAAGAAAAGTTGTACCCAAAGTGATTTCAAAAAGTTTTTTCTCTTTGTACTGATATAACCGAGCCAATAAAGAAACTATTATATGGGTGTGCTAATCATGTTCTCTCATTCGCACACTTTAAATAGGTATAGTGTGTGAGTGAGAGCGAGATTGGCGCCGCCATTTAGGATTCGTTTCTTGGCGCGGATTGTATTAAAATTAAGCACACAATTTGCAATAATTTCCAAAACTCGTTACTAGCTTTTATAATGTTCCGCTATCGTAGATTAGTTCGTAATGGAATTTAAAATTATAATAATAATTAATTGTTAATAAAACTATATCATTGAAATAAAATTTTTGAAAATTAAATAAAAATTATAATGTTAATACTTGCTGAAACTCGACGCAAAGTTTGATATACTTACGAGTAATGGTTGGCGCACATTTGAGTAGGGCTATTAATTAAAAATTTTTGGGGAAACCAAATGTGGAATTTGGTCTACACATCATAAATTAATTTTAACTGATTTTGAAACATGTAACTTTACAAGTTAACTGACGTGCTAGATTTGTGTTCGTTTGCATAAATATTGTGTTATTGTCCATTAACAAAGAGAATGTAATCACTCCGTTTTAAGAGTCGGGACTCCCATACAAAGAAATGAACGTGCGCTAGCGAACAGCACCAACATAAAAAAAACTAATTTTCTGTCAACTCTCAAGGACAGGAGGCGAACTCGGTAGGTGCGACAGAGAAAAACACTTTAGAGTAAGATAAATAAATAGAGCCGCCATTAAAATTAGCGCACGTTTCATAAAAAAAAAACCTTTTTGTGTGTTAAATTTTTCAACTTGAAAAGTATTATATTTTTATAAGAATGTATAGAATATTTATTTTATACATATAATAATTTTAGTACATTTTAGTTATTGAAAAGAGTACTTGCTTGTGCTACTTTTCTGGTAATTTTATCTGAGATGGAGAAGTTTTCGTAATGTGTGATTCGATTCGGTATGTAGATAAATGCTTGCTCAAATGTGCGCGAACCTTAATGGCTGTTTTTATAGGCATTATAATTTTAAAAGTACGCCCAAATCTTAACGATTTGCTCGTGTGTTTCGTCACTTTGCCAATAATATAATAAATACGTATAAATAAATAATTTGCTTAGTTTCTGTCTAGTGTAGAGTTAAAAATGCTATATTGTAAGATTTTGTTATTTATTATTCTATAAATGATGATTCATTCTAGACCGTGCCGTGTACGGACTTTAACACGACCGTGGTGGAACCGTGACACGAAAACGTTTGTGAATTTAATATTTTTGTGTGATTGTCTGTTTGAATTTACGTAACAAACTGATACGACTCTTTATTAGTATGTCTCCTAAGACTGCATCTTTATTTACTGCTAACTTCGTTCGCGAGGGGTTAGTTTTTAAAACCCGTGGCAATGTTTGTTTTTGACGTTTGAAGAATTTCGTGGCGTAGTGGTAAGCTCTGTGGTGTGGTAAGAGGCCTTGGGTTCGATTCCCGGCAGGAGCAATTTACACTCTACGCAGTGTAACATGGTGCGACATAGACACTGATGGTGCGGGTGTGATTAGAGGAACCATTCCTTTTCACTCTTGTCCGTTGCCGCGATTTACAATTTTATGACTTAATGTTGCAGTTGCACCCTAAATATCACAGTCGTAAATACGGAATGAGTAATATCTAGTAAATTACCTCCACCATCATTGTCTATACTGCACCATGCTACACCGCACAGAGTGTAGGCATTAACTTCTATATTATCTCTGGTCTGATGTGATGAAGAGTCAATAACATGAAACGGGCATGCTTAACACGGACTAGCCCGAATTCGGTACGGTCTAGCATGAAACATCCCTAACAGTTTTAAGACTTGGATTGTTACGGTGGTATTTGTGATTTATTATTCTGTGAAAGCTGTGTAGGTATTACGCGGAGTAAATATTCGATTTGGTATGTAATTGGTAATCGTTGAGACGGTATTATCGTTGATTTGTATGAAACGGTAACTTATGATTTTTTTCAAATCATCTATTACGTGTTTGTTGAACAGTAAAGCTGCGTTTAGATTGAAGGGCATTTCGGTTAAGGAATTGAGGGCGTCGCTCATTTATAAACTAACACCCATATTCTAAGTCGTAACCTCATGATTTCCTTGACTCGACTCTACCTCACTGAGGCGATTTCATATTCTTAGTTGTAATTTTTCACCTCCACTCGAGGAGTTTCCTCACTCGAGGTGAGTATGAGTGGAGTAAGCAACTGTCAAACGTAAGGTTGATCGGCATCTACCTTGAGGATGTTTTGAGTGAATCCTAGCTAAATAACGCGTATTTTATCAGAGTTTTAAAATGTCTTTCGAAGAGTTTATTGAATATATGTGCGATAGTCCTTATGAATACTTATCGCGTCGATATTTACGAGATGCAGAAAATCCGATAGAGCTATATGACGAACATGAATTTAAAATTAGATATCGCTTTACCAAAGATGTTGTGGCACAGTTTTTGTTACCGCTACTAATCCAAAATCCTATGGGTTCTAACAATCGTGGAATGCCAATTCCACCCATGATTCAAGTGCTAGCCGCTTTGCGATTTTACGCAACAGGAAACTTTCAAGTAAGTACATATTAAGTGGTTTACAGTCGTGTAGTACTTAAGTCATCTTATGATTGTAAGAGAAATTCAAGGCATTGATTTCTAGAGTAGATTATAAATGCGAAAGTTAGATGCAATGAGTAGTAATAATATTATATATATGTGCGAAAGCACTTGTTTGGTACCTACACTTTCATGACCCATCTGTTCAACTGAGATTCATGAAATTCAGCCCATTTTTATCCCGGAAAACTAAAGCTCCCGGGCACCACAAAACCAAAATCTACACAGATGTATTATCGTCGTCTTGTACCTATTATTGATAATTAATTAATGGTAACTATTGTTTCCAGATCGTTTGCGGAGATTTGCACAAAATAAGTCAATCAGTTGTATCAAAGATTGTGGCTAATATTTCTAAAGCACTAGCTTTAAAAATAGGACGTTTCATTAAATTTCCAAACGTTCCTGAGCAAGCTAATGTGAAGATACAGTTTCATCGCATTGCCGGATTTCTTGGGGTTATAGGATGCATAGATTGTACACATATACCTATTAAAAATCCTAACCGACAAAACGGCGAAGTATTTCGCAACCGTAAGGGTTGGTTTTCAATAAATGTGCAAATTGTGTGTGGCCCACAAATGGAAATATTTGATATTGTAGCACGCTGGCCTGGATCAGTCCATGACTCAAGAATATTCACAAACAGCAGGTGTCACATGAGATTTGAAGAAGGGGAATTTGCAGGTTTACTGATAGGCGATAGCGGCTATGCACAAACGTCATACATGTACACGCCTGTTCATAATCCACAAACACAACCTGAAATTAAATATAACAGAGCTCATATTAGCACCAGAAATATTATAGAGAGGTTTAATGGTGTATGGAAAAGAAGATTTGCCTGTTTGAATAGAAAATTACAAAATAATTTACCAAATACATGTAATATTATAGTAGCATGTGCTGTACTACATAATATTAGTATCGAGACGAATCAAGAAATTCCTGAACCCATGAACGATCTTGATGTGGTCCCAGTTTCACAGACAATTGATACAGTACGAGGTAGTGTTATTAGAGCTGCATTTATAGTAAGGCATTTTAGTTAGCAATTAAAAATTAATTATTACCTACTATATTATTAAACTAGCTGACCCAGCGAACTTCGTACCGCCACTACTTATTAATGAAAAATTAGTTAAATAAACATTTTCCAGTGGACCAAATTGTGAATCTAAACCATCCTCGAATCCCCTTGAACTCACACAAAAAATTTCATCAAAATCGGTCCAGCCGTCTAGGAGGAGTTCAGTGACATACACACGCACACAAGAAATATATATATTAAGATGTAAACAGGAATAGTTTTAAGCTTAAGATTTTAAATTGACTTATTTCTTTCATTAAATTATATGATTATTGTTGTATTTTTTTATATTATGTATGGTGTTAAAATAAATGAAGACTAATTTAATTTTGTAAGTTTTTATTTTTTAAACATAGTAAACTTAATTCAGCCTCTTCTCTCTTGGCTCTATTACATCGAACAAGTTCCTCTGCCGCTTCTCTTTCAGCCCTAACTTTCAGGAAATTTTCCTCTGCTGCCCTAATCATCCACTCCTTTTCTGCTACTTTTAACTTGTGCAGCTCCTCTTCCCTTTTTTGGGATCTTTCATAAGTTTTTTGACGAATACGGAATTCCTCTTCAATCACTTTCGTCCGTATATTTCTTGATGCTGAAATGTAACAGTCATAGTTAAAGGTCGGTTAGTCAGATGCATATACAGTATTTTGAGGTAGTTTTTTCCAATTATTTCGAGAAGCTACTTTATATGATTTTTTAAATTCTGCTACTTGAAGTTAGCCCTTGACTGGGATCTCACCTAGTGGTAAGTTATAATTAAATGTAAGATGATGGCAGGTTAACCTGGTAGGGGTATGGGAATTATAATATTTTACCGGAATAGAACCGGGAGATCGTCATTTAAAACAATCAATCATACTAATATTATAAATGCGAAAGTGTGTTTGTTGGTTTGTCCTTCAATCACGCCGCAACAGAGCTACGGATCGACGTGACTTTTTGCCTGGGTATAGGTGAAGACCTGGATAGCGACATAGGCTATGTTTTATCCCGGAAAATCAAAGATCTCCCGAGGGATTTTAAAAACCAAATCCACGCGAACGAAGTCGCGGGCATCACCTAGTTTAATACTAATTAGGATTTTTAATAAGTAGATATTACGTACCTTGCGATGGAGCTACACTATAACTAGTCAAACGGGAATCGGAAAGGCGCGGAGTAGTGTCTAGAATATCATCTGTAAATATAATATAAAATATGATTTTATTAGAGTTAACAGTTAAACAATATTAATGTTGACTTTTATAGCAACACACACACACACACACATATAAAAATGATGATTTACTTTACCTCTCCCTGCCAAAGACTCATTTAAACTTTGTGTTCTGGTCTCAATAGTTGCAGCCGAGACCTCAGGAGGTGTATCTGGCAAGATCAAATGATCTATTTGCAATACTGTAAAAAAAAATCCAATTATTATTAAAAACTAGATGATGACCGCGACTTCGTCCGCGTGGATTAAGGTTTTTTGATTCCGCGAGAACTCTTTAATTTTCCGGGATAGAAAATGGCCTATGTGTTATCCTGGCTATGAGCTATCTCTTTCCAAATTTCAGCCAAATCGGTTCATTCGTTGAGGAGTTATAGAGTAACAAACATCCATCCAAACATCTATCCATCCATCCATCCATCCATCCATCCATCCATCCATCCATCTATTAAAGTATTTATTAAAATATTTATATATATAGATATAATAGCTGATACCCGCGACTTCGTCTGCGTGGATTTAGTTTTTAAAATCCCTCGGGAACTTTTTGATTTTCCGGGATAAAAAGTAGCCTAAATATACAGGTCTTCTACAGGCCACTCTACAGGTCCTCACCTATATCAATGCAAAAAATCATGTCGATCCGTAGTTCTGATGCAGCGTGATTGAAGGACAAACCAACAACCAAACACACTTTCGCATTTATAATATTAGATGTTTATTAGACTTCATCCATGTGAAATTCGGAATATGTCGTATCATGTGATATCATGTATGTGATTATCACAACGAGTAGATGTGCAAATGTGTGCTCTAATACAGGTTAGCGTTAAGTATCTTATATTATAAGGTTAAGTAACTATTTTATTAGTATTGAGCGCCACCTCGCCAACAAACTGGCCCACCAGTTTGGCGAGATAGTGATCCTTTTTGTTATTATATCATGATAAAATAAATTAAAAAAAAAAGTCAGGATTTCAATGCCATTTACCTTCACTACAAGGAATATTATCACTGTCGATTACATCAATCAACTCAACATCCGTTTGATCAGCAAGAGCATCCTCTAGTACTGGGGCTGGGCTAGAGGTGCTGGGTGACTCGGGGTTAAACGCTCCACCACCTGTTCTCATTCTTTCCCTTTTTTCTTGGGCCAATATACTTTTACGCCTTGTCTTCATATTGTCCCAACATTTTTTAAGTTGAGCTTCAGTTCTCTGAAAAATAATAATACAATATTATATTAAATAAGACAAAACAGCCTAAACGGGTGAAGCTAGAGATTTGAAATCTTGAGTATCGTATCCAACTTTTCCTCGAAGAAGTTGGGTATCCTCAGATTTGCCCCTCTATGGAATGATTTAAGGAAATTGTACACGTATGAATTTGCGGCCTAAAGCTAGTCTATTGTAGGTAAATGGACTGTCTGATTGACCTATTTATGTACTGCGAAAACAGCTTATTCTAGAAAATTAAGATTTTGCATGCAGTGATAAATGATAATGTATTTAAAAAATTCCACACATACATAATGGGTGGGTCAGTTAGTCAAGAAATAACAATTGCCAAAATGTTACATACAGTTTGCCAAGTGTGAAGAATATAATATTTTGAACTATCTAGTTACAGTAGGTACTTACTTTTGAATTGGTTTCAATGGTATTGAACTCCTGTGTAAGGCGAGTCCATGCAGTTTTTTTTGTTGCTGCATTCCCCATAGTTGTAGCCATGGAGTTTAATTTATATTTTAATATCAGCTCTTGCAGGCAGATCTTTTCACTTTCATCAAAAAACTGTCTTCCAGTTCCAGCCATTTCAAAACGTAAATATAACTTGGGCAATTCACAATAAAAAGGACAACACAACTCTGAATACAGTGAAACACTACGAACGAAATATTTTTGTTCCCAAGTCATTAACTTCACAAGTGTTACAATATTTTTTACCCAAAACATTTCTATTTGTCTCAAGTGGTTACCTGCAGTTAAAATTGGCTTGTTTTTATGGATTTTTGTGTTCGCTTTCATATTTTTAACACTTGATACAAATATGTGACACTTGAAATTGAAAGCCATAGTTCAAATTTCGTTTAAAATAGTAAGTATAACCAACATAACAAATGATACATTCCTCAAAATTATGACGCAATCGTTGAATTTTACCTCGACTCCACTCGACTCACACTCATTCAAGGAAATTCATTATTTCCTTAGCTTTACAACTAAGAATACCAATTTGGAGGGACGTTCGAGTCCTTCCTTGAGGCGCCCTCGAGTGAGGATGAGTCGAGGGGCTTTCGAGGTTACGACTTAGAATATGGGTGTAAGCATCCGAACAGGGGATCTATTCTCTATCTCAAAGGCCATTCAGTTGCTTACTAGAACTGTCACACCCGCATTTTGTATGAAGAAATGCGGGTGTGACTGTTAGTTGGCAACTTTCCATTGTTTTCTATAGCCACTGGAAATGTCAAAACTACGGCAGCAGCAACACACTTCGCTCGGCGTCCACTCGTCGACGGATATCACGCTAGGGATAAAACGATACCACTGGGGTATCGATACTTTTACTCGATATAGTATCGGTCGTAAAGTATCGATACTAATTCGGTATCGATCGATTTTTCATAGTAAAAATTGGAACAAATGAAATAAAAACAGTAATAAATATATTTAATCCGCAAAGATATTCTTTTCTCTAAGGGTTATGATATGGGTAGTTTTTTTTCTTTTGGGCATAGATAGGCAAACAAACTTGCTAACTACACAAAATTAGGAAAAAAATGTTTAAAAAATTCAATAAAACCCAAAATAAAAATTCTTTACAGCGTAGACGAGCATGATGTATCAATTAACGTTTAAATGAAATAGTAATATTGGTATACCGATACGAGTACTTTTGACAGATACCTATTTGATACTTAGTTTTAAAGTATCGATAGAAAAAGTACTTGGTATCGGAAGGAATGTGTCGAGTAAGTACTTATATTAATTACTGTATCGTTTTATCCTTATATCACGCGTCCGGCGAGTGGACGCCCAGCTGTCAACGGGTAGACGCCATTTTTCATAATGCTCCCCATTCCAGCGCAGCTTTATTGTTACAAAAGTATTTAAAAAAAGTTGTTCTCAAAATTCACCCTTTCTCAAAGATAGCTTTTTGTGATAGTTGTTTACTTTTAGGCTGTCACCTTACCTTGGCCCCAACGTTGGCCATAGCGAATCCCAAAATGCATTGGAAATATTTTGGTTATTTCCTTCATAATAACCCACTACTACGCGTTCGTTTAAAATTGAGCCCTGCACCATAGAGTAAAAAAATCTACACCCCTCGCGCTTCCCCGCACCGCACCTCAAGTCATACCCACAGTAAAGACACAGTATAAGAAGATGCAGTATAATAGTTTATCTATTGTTTTATTTATTAAGTACTAGCTGACCTGTCTTAACTATGAATATTGAATTCGAATTGGTATAAATAATAAAAAAAATGTTTATTATTCTAATGTTTTACGATATACAACATTCTTAGTTTTTTTTTACCAAACTTACCAAAACTCTTATATAACTTATGTATAAAATGGACACAGAGTCTAAAAGTGTGAATGCTAAGACCGCTGTCGTCTCGCCGCCCGCTCCCCGGCTCGCCCCGCGTCCCGCGCCGTGGCCGCGATGCTGAACCGGTTTTAATAGAAGCCGGAACAACTCCTAATATCCAAAGTTCAATTTAATAAATTGAACTTTTAATATTAGGCGTGATGGCTCTGAACTAACCGTGATGTGCACTAAGAAATTAAGTTTTCTTACATCCTTTTTGTAAGAAATAATAAATCAATTATTTTACTCGTATTTTTAATAAGCGGTGCTTCGCGAGCGGTTTACTAAGTGGGTCTGACTTGAGGTGCGGTGCGGGGAAGCGCGAGAGAGCTAGGGGAAATTTGTAACGCGTAGTACCACTAGATCAAAGGCGTCAAACTACTGCATATCCTATACTGTGTCCGTACTGTCGGCATGGAACTAGGAATTACGACTACGTCGATTACTTTACTCTATGGTGCAGGGCTCAATTTTAAACGAACGCTAAATGTAGGATAATGTTCGCAAATGAATCATGGAACTAGGAGTTACGACTATGAAATGAATATACAAAGATTTGATGATATGATTTTTGACAGAATTTGCCATATTCCAATCTGTCTGTTTTTTGACGCACATAAAAGTGCACGTTAGTGCATAACCTGTAATCTTCGAGCATTCAAATATAAGTGCATCAGCTGCACACATGGTTACGATTGTAAACAGTCACCTACTTTATGAAGTAAATATACAAACAATACAACCCAACATAGACAAAATAGTTCGAACGCACTAATAAAATAATCTGCATCGCTCATGATTCGCGAAATTGCAAGCATAGCTAAGTCATTCGTGAAAAAGTGTTGAAGGAAGTACAAATGACGAATGTCTTGATGTGTAGGTCACATGCGTGGTACATTCGTACCATACACGAACCTTTTCAATTGGTAATTTTACAAGTTGGGTGAAAAATATTGGGGCTAACGTATGGAGCTGGGTATAGAATATAGTTTCGCTCTAAGTAAGATAATATGGCACCGCCACTTTATTCAGTTTTCAAATTATTATCTACTTATTAATGCACATTTCAACACACAAATAACTTAAAATGTGATTTAGGAGACACGGTGGTGGTGCGTGTGCGAATTTTTATCATCTGTGACAATTTTTATTTTTAAATTTTGATGTGTCTGATTCCTGAACAATGTGTCAAAGGGCCATTCATTATGTGACGGTTTGTACAACCATAGCCGTCTCTATCTCTAAAGAAGATAGAGACGGCCAGAGACGGCTATGGTACAACCCAATTGTTTTTGTAATGCTATCTTTTTCTGCAGGGAAATGTTAAAGGAAGAAGCACAATTTTTAGACTTATAATAATTGTCATTTAATTTGAGTGATTCTACGTGGATTCTACAAAAGTCCAGTCATTTGAAGGGATTTGTTTGATCAAAATATGACTATGGAGTATTTTTTAAAACCATACTTGGGTAACTAATTCGCATTTTGAAAGGTACCTCCTTGAGTCTTGAAAAGTTATGTCATATATTGTGTTGCCATTGTTTAGGTCGATAAATAATAATTTGTAATGTTACATTCGTATGATAGGTTATTTACTACGGTGAGGGAGCTAAAGCCTCTAACGGGCGTATACCTAATATTTATTATGAAAATAACACAGACTAAAGGAACAAGATAGACTGTAAAAATACGAAACATGTTTGTCGAAATAGCCAATTGTCTATTAGCTAATACATTAGTATTAGCTGACTGATTACGTTGCTCAGTGTTTTACATGCACGCTATATGGCCCTTATTCGCCTTGATATTGAAAAAAGCTTGATAAGGTCGACGTGGAAGCTACACTCCACCTCCAGCTGGACTCCAAGCAAAAAAATAAAAAACCAAGAGCCAGAAGGGTACATTAGAGAATTACATAGAGTTTTCTCTATAATGGATTTTTAAATTAAGGTAATGAAATGTTTTACGAAAATCTTGATAACTGCTAAATAAATAAAGTAAAAATAAATTTTGATATACTTAAAGAATTTCTTACAAATGAAGAGCTCAAACACTATGATGAAATGGAAAATACTAAGGAGGATTTTTTCTTTTATTTGCTAAGTGAAAAGAATCTTGATATAATTTATGAGGTTGCTATCTATGATACATTTGCCAAAATATGAGGAGCTTCATGCATCTGATCTAATCCAGGAGGCAAGGAATAATCTGTATTTGTATATCAGCGGACGCGAAAAAACGTGGAAAAGAGTATGACGCCAATGGATTGACTTATTTATTTGATCTCGATTTTGAAATTGATTAAATGTCGAGAAATAGGGCCTATTTGCGACCTTTGACGTGTCATCTTTTCATACAATGGAGTTAGGAGGTTTGAATTACAGCACAATAACATAAAATGAGCAGTAAAATTAACGGCATTGATTGTGTTACATTTTTTCAGCGGGCAGATGTCTGTGTTTGGAACACAATTTGTTCTATCCGTGATATCTATCTTTTTTCTTTAGTCTGAGAAACAATACATATGCTTTCGCTAAATATTGAGCATTGTATGCAACACGATTTGAAATGTTAATTCTCTAGTCTCCTTACTCTTGTAAAGACATTGTGTATGAAGAAAAATAATTAATAAAAACTTAATTTTTTTTAAATATACGTTCGTTTATAAAGTTTCTGCATTGGATGTTTTATTTCTCCTTCACCTTAGAAATTAGTAGTTTCGTACCGGCAAGTGTTCACTCAGTGTTCGTAACGCTAGTATGTACAAAAATAAATTTATAGTTTGGTTTTTTTTTAGATTTAAAAAAAGCTAGAGGCCTAAAAGTAGTTTTATCCTCTGTTCATCTTTCTCAATGTTCCTTACAAAAAAGGATAAGATAATAATAATAATTACATGAGTTACTTTACACACTGAATTAGAATCGATGTGGAGTACAGTGTATACTTAGACTAGGCTTCTTCTACGTGGAACTTAGCAGGATTTATTTTAAACTATCAAACCTCTAATAATTTTTAAGATTTTATTAGTAAAAGCAAACATCCTTATACAATTGTAAATAATTAATCCATCCTTGTTTTGACATGCTTCTCGGTGATCTTGTCTTTCTCGATGATATAGACCACGGCACCCCACCCTGAGATAGCGTCGCGGTCTGCCGCATTCACTAACGCCTGAGAAAAGAAATTTTTTCAATCATCAAATACATAATTATTTTGAAAAATTGTGGGTCTTTGCGACTATAGCGTCCTTAGGAAAAAAACCGGTCGAGGGCCGCGTAGATTTGAATTTCTTCTTGATAAATCTACTAATAAAAATTAAAAAAAAGGATTGAGTACTACTAATGTCAATGCTTAATAGGCATGATAATGGTAACCAAGAATCAATTAAATTGTGTGTGTGATTCATGGATTAAAAATCTGTCATGCCTATTCAATCTATATAGAATCTATAGATTTATTAAGTAGCAATGATGTTTGATAAAAAGTCCATATATTTTCTGACAAAGAATATCTTAACTAAAGAACATAATATTAAGCTAACTTGACAACAAATTACATGTAGATTGAATATTGAAAACAGATGTTATTCAACACTTCTCTAAACTAAACTTTCCGTTAACTAATTTTTTTTCCAACTATACTTTCAGTTTGTGAACAATGAAATTATCTTTAAAAAGTATCACAATTAGTATCCTATACTGTGTCCGTACTGTCGGCATGGAACTAGGAATTACGACTACGTCGATTACTTTACTCTATGGTGCAGGGCTCAATTTTAAACGAACGCTAAATGTAGGATAATGTTCGCAAATGAATCATGGAACTAGGAGTTACGACTATGAAATGAATATACAAAGATTTGATGATATGATTTTTGACAGAATTTGCCATATTCCAATCTGTCTGTTTTTTGACGCACATAAAAGTGCACGTTAGTGCATAACCTGTAATCTTCGAGCATTCAAATATAAGTGCATCAGCTGCACACATGGTTACGATTGTAAACAGTCACCTACTTTATGAAGTAAATATACAAACAATACAACCCAACATAGACAAAATAGTTCGAACGCACTAATAAAATAATCTGCATCGCTCATGATTCGCGAAATTGCAAGCATAGCTAAGTCATTCGTGAAAAAGTGTTGAAGGAAGTACAAATGACGAATGTCTTGATGTGTAGGTCACATGCGTGGTACATTCGTACCATACACGAACCTTTTCAATTGGTAATTTTACAAGTTGGGTGAAAAATATTGGGGCTAACGTATGGAGCTGGGTATAGAATATAGTTTCGCTCTAAGTAAGATAATATGGCACCGCCACTTTATTCAGTTTTCAAATTATTATCTACTTATTAATGCACATTTCAACACACAAATAACTTAAAATGTGATTTAGGAGACACGGTGGTGGTGCGTGTGCGAATTTTTATCATCTGTGACAATTTTTTTTTTAAATTTTGATGTGTCTGATTCCTGAACAATGTGTCAAAGGGCCATTCTCATTATGTGACGGTTTGTACAACCATAGCCGTCTCTATCTCTAAAGAAGATAGAGACGGCCAGAGACGGCTATGGTACAACCCAATTGTTTTTGTAATGCTATCTTTTTCTGCAGGGAAATGTTAAAGGAAGAAGCACTATTTTTAGACTAATAATAATTGTCATTTAATTTGAGTGATTCTACGTGGATTCTACAAAAGTCCAGTCATTTGAAGGGATTTGTTTGATCAAAATATGACTATGGAGTATTTTTTAAAACCATACTTGGGTAACTTGTGTAAAAATTCGCATTTTGAAAGGTACCTCCTTGAGTCTTGAAAAGTTATGTCATATATTGTGTTGCCATTGTTTAGGTCGATAAATAATAATTTGTAATGTTACATTCGTATGATAGGTTATTTACTACGGTGAGGGAGCTAAAGCCTCTAACGGGCGCATACCTAATATTTATTATGGAAATAACACAGACTAAAGGAACAAGATAGACTGTAAAAATACGAAACATGTTTGTCGAAATAGCCAATTGTCTATTAGCTAATACATTAGTATTAGCTGACTGATTACGTTGCTCAGTGTTTTACATGCACGCTATATGGCCCTTATTCGCCTTGATATTGAAAAAAGCTTGATAAGGTCGACGTGGAAGCTACACGTCTCCACCTCCAGCTGGACTCCAAGCAAAAAAATAAAAAACCAAGAGCCAGAAGGGTACATTAGAGAATTACATAGAGTTTTCTCTATAATGGATTTTTAAGTTTAAATTAAGGTAATGAAATGTTTTACGAAAATCTTGATAACTGCTAAATAAATAAAGTAAAAATAAATTTTGATATACTTAAAGAATTTCTTACAAATGAAGAGCTCAAACACTATGATGAAATGGAAAATACTAAGGAGGATTTTTTCTTTTATTTGCTAAGTGAAAAGAATCTTGATAGAATTTATGAGGTTGCTATCTATGATACATTTGCCAAAATATGAGGAGCTTCATGCATCTGATCTAATCCAGGAGGCAAGGAATAATCTGTATTTGTATATCAGCGGACGCGAAAAAACGTGGAAAAGAGTATGACGCCAATGGATTGACTTATTTATTTGATCTCGATTTTGAAATTGATTAAATGTCGAGAAATAGGGCCTATTTGCGACCTTTGTCGTGTCATCTTTTCATACAATGGAGTTAGGAGGTTTGAATTACAGCACAATAACATAAAATGAGCAGTAAAATTATCGGCATTGATTGTGTTACATTTTTTCAGCGGGCAGATGTCTGTGTTTGGAACACAATTTGTTCTATCCGTGATATCTATCTTTTTTCTTTAGTCTGAGAAACAATACATATGCTTTCGCTAAATATTGAGCATTGTATGCAACACGATTTGAAATGTTAATTCTCTAGTCTCCTTACTCTTGTAAAGACATTGTGTATGAAGAAAAATAATTAATAAAAACTTAATTTTTTTTAAATATACGTTCGTTTATAAAGTTTCTGCATTGGATGTTTTATTTCTCCTTCACCTTAGAAATTAGTAGTTTCGTACCGGCAAGTGTTCACTCAGTGTTCGTAACGCTAGTATGTACAAAAATAAATTTTCTCACCTCCGGGCGGAAAGCGTCAATTTTCCTCCCGCTGCGCTAAACGAAAATGTCGCTTTCCGCCTCCGTCGAGGAGAAAAATAGTATACACACCACGGGCAGCAAATAAGAAAGCCTCAGATCACATGTTTATTGACCTCGGCTTCGCCTCGGACAACAATTACGTGTGATCTGAGACATTTCTTATTTTACTGCCCTAGATGTGTAATATACTATTATAGTTTTGGTTTTTTTTAGATTTAAAAAAAGCTAGAGGCCTAAAAGTAGTTTTATCCTCTGTTCATCTTTCTCAATGTTCCTTACAAAAAAGGATAAGATAATAATAATAATTACATGAGTTACTTTACACACTGAATTAGAATCGATGTGGAGTACAGTGTATACTTAGACTAGGCTTCTTCTACGTGGAACTTAGCAGGATTTATTTTAAACTATCAAATCTCTAATAATTTTTAAGATTTTATTAGTAAAAGCAAACATCCTTATACAATTGTAAATAATTAATCCATCCTTGTTTTGACATGCTTCTCGGTGATCTTGTCTTTCTCGATGATGTAGACCACGGCACCCCATCCTGAGATAGCGTCGCGGTCTGCCGCATTCACTAACGCCTGAAAAAAGGAATTTTTTCAATCATCAAATACATAATTATTTTGAAAAATTGTGGGTCTTTGCGACTATAGCGTCCTTAGGAAAAAAAACCGGTCGAGGGCCGCGTAGATTTGAATTTCTTCTTGATAAATCTACTAATATAAATTAAAAAAAAGGATTGAGTACTACTAATGTCAATGCTCAATAGGCATGATAATGGTAACCAAGAATCAATTAAATTGTGTGTGTGTTTCATGGATT
Source organism: Oeneis ivallda (assembly GCA_029955525.1). NCBI lineage: Eukaryota > Metazoa > Arthropoda > Insecta > Lepidoptera > Nymphalidae > Oeneis > Oeneis ivallda. The sequence goes on along the minus strand of JARPMR010000020.1, from coordinate 6,071,378 downwards.
AAAAATCTGTCATGCCTATTTAATCAATCTATATAGAATCTATAGATTTATTAAGTAGCAATGATGTTTGATAAAAAGTCCATATATTTTCTGACAAAGAATATCTTAACTAAAGAACATAATATTAAGCTAACTTGACAACAAATTACATGTAGATTGAATATTGAAAACAGATGTTCAACACTTCTCTAAACTAAACTTTCTGTTAACTAATTTTTTTTCCAACTATACTTTCAGTTTGTGAACAATGAAATTATCTTTAAAAAGTATCACAATGTTTTGTTTACAAAATTTCTATCTGCTTTGGGTACCAAAATCAAGATGTTCATAGACTTACCTGTGAAATGGTCTCAAACAGATCATCAGGCTTTAGGTCTGGCTCCCAGAGCGCCTCGCACATACCATACAGCTGCTCTGTGCACGTGCCTGATACTACGAAGTCTTCAGGCTCATTAGCACAGCCAATCTGGAAAAGTCGAAATTATAAAGGTTATTTGGCAGTGGAGCGGCGTGACCCATCCTAAGGGAGAGGCCACACTGGCTGCTTTTAGCGGCAGCAATCGCGGCGTTTTTATGGCCTTTTGCGATTGCATCGCGTTTTTATGTCTTTTAGCGATTTTATGACCACTTGCGTCTGCTGCGCGGTTCGCGCGTTTTTATGACCTTTTGCGTTCGATTGAGGAATCACGCAGCAAACTCATAAGGCCATAAAATCGCTAAAAGCCATAAAAACGCACGAACGTTTCGACGCGCAGCAGTTACGTTGTAAACGTTACTAAAATTATTCAGTTGTTGCTTAGTTTTAATCGAACTCTGATCTATTAAAACAGTCTGGTTTTTATTCTATTTTAATAATATGCTTGGTTAAATATATAGACTTAGTGCATGTCTGCAATCTCACCTGATGGTAAGTGAAGATGCAACCTAAAATGGAGCGCTTACCTAAAAGATGTCAATTCACTTTTGATTTAAAGGTACCCAAGTTACAGATATAGTTATCCCAGAAAAAGCAAGGGTTCCAGCAGGATTTTTAACAAATCTTTACACTTGGACTAAGGCAAAAGCTAGCAGTAATATAATAAGTGTTTTTAAAACACCCTGACATGTTAATCTGGCCAGACTTATGTACAATATGTTTGACATCCTGTTACCTACTTTCTGCTCCATCATCAGATCCTCCTTGATCCTCGATCATTATCTAACACCTACTCATTGAGATCATCTAATGAACCCAAACACACTATAACTGCTGTATGTTGCTGAGTTGGGTATCCCACAGACTACTTGAAACTGTAGCATCAGCTCAAGGTTACAATGCCTTGAAAATAATCCTAAGTAACAGTACACCTTCAAATCAATTGCACCAGTGAAAGCTTGGAAGATCCTTTAATTAAATAGAAAATGAGCTGATGGTCTTCAAACGCCTGAGCAGATTTTCATAAATTATAGCTAAGTTTAAATTATAAGACCGAGTTTCCACGGCGCGGTTCGCGGCCCGCGCCCGCAGCGATTGCGGGCCCGCGGCCTCGGTAGATTACAAATTTGTATGGAAAATGAAATTTCAATTTCTAAGCGCGGTTTGCGCCCGCGGCGGAAGCAGTACTAGTGGTACCGCAACCACTGCGGGGGCGGGTGCGAACCGCGCCGTGGAAACCTAGTCTGAGTTGTTTACTTTCAAACAGAAAAACAACATCAAAATCTGCCCATTGTTAAGGCTGCCATGAACAACGTAACACCCATCTTTTTTGGTAGGGGTAAAAAAAGAATGAAGAATATTATTACCAAGTCCATATTGCAGACATAGGGCTGGTGGTCAACAGGATCCAACCCAGCAACCACTGGCTCAATGAAGTAGGGTCCAAAACGCCTCTCATACAACAAGTTGGACAACATTGCTGAGAATGTCTTTGGCCTCATGAGTCTGTTCTCTTTCAGCTCATAGAGGTTCAATCTGAAAGCAAATTGGTCTATTCAAATTCGAGGGGAAATCAATTTTCATTCCTATAGTTCTTGTTTTATGGTGAGACTAGGAAAAGTAGTAGGTATACCTGTTACCAATTGGGTTTTGGGTAAAATTACACCATTGAACAAAAGATAGAAACTTCACAATTCCAGCATGCCTGATTTTTCTGTTAAGCCAGAAATAAATGTATTTTGCATCTAAACAGTCAAGTTTTTTATAGCTATTTCATTAGAGAGCAATGCATAAGTTTAAAGGTTCACCAAACATGGTTGAGCGAAGCAACAGCTGGGTCATGCTCATGAACGGGTGCCACTGACGGGAATGGTAGCTCCATTCCCGTCAGTGGCACCCGTTCATGAGCATGACCCGGCTGTTGCTTCGCTTTCTGTCTGCCCATCTGAACATGTACTGTATAGTAAGCAGGTATGCATTTTTGGAACTTCCCCTCATTGTGGAAACACTGCATACATAGTATAGTACTTATTGTAAACTATTTTGAAAAGAGCAACCATAGAGTTTCTTGCTGGTTCTGGATTCATCGACTATTCAAAAGCACTTGTAAAAGTTTATTTGAATAAAAAATATTTTAATTCTTTTCTATTCATGATATTAAATACTAAACGGATATGCTAAATACCACAGGAGCATGGCCTTGCCAGTAGTGTCACTAATGAAATGAATTTCCATTACCAGGAATCAAACAGAGGTTCTTGTAAAGCCAAAGTGGGTAAATATAAAATATCAAAATATGTTACTATTTTTTTCAGTGAAAGCATTAGTTTTACGTAACTTTACCTGAATTTCAGTCTTGAATACACAGTCTGCGTGTCTGTCGCTAGCCCTGGAAGGCCTACGTATAGTGTGGGGCCCATTTGAAACACTTTCGGGAAGTTTGATGATATGGTTTGTGCCTGGATGCCATAGCGTTTATCTGTGGCAATGGCCACACAGTCCTTCCCTTTCATAGCCACAACTGCACCACCGTTGTACGCCAAAATAGACTAAAACGTGGAAAGTTTTGTTGAAGAGGGATTTGTTTTGTAGTTTTTGTTAAAAAAAAAATATGATTTTTTACACTTCTATAGTGCCTATTTCGATATTAAGTAATAATCTATGTATTGTACAGTGTACATGAAGAATAAATTAACAAAAAAAGGAGTCATTTTTAAATAAAATGCTTAGTAATCAATCGTCATGACGCTATCATAACCAAAGCCGGTGTTCATTGCATAAATCAAAAGTAAGTTACTTAATTTTATTTAATTACTTACCATTTTAAATTTATTATGTTATTTAATTATTAGAATATATTTATCAGAACTTATTTCTTTTTCTCAATTCTCAATTCAATTGAAACAAACCCTACCTACCATGAAACAAACCCATTCAGCAAAACAACACGCAGTCAAAGACAAAATCAAAAAATTCAAAAATGACATAATCATCATCATCCACCATAGACTTACAGTCACAGACAGCAAACATGAAACCTCCATGAAACCTATAATATAAATCGAATCTAATGCTGGAATCACATCTGTGCGCATCGATTCGCATTTTGTCTATACAAAACAGTAACTTTTCCTTAATTTTTTATAGATGGCATCGATGTTTTCATCGCTAGTTCAACCTCGATTCTCTTTTAAGAAGATTAATTGTCCTGTCGGTTGGTTGCAAGACACCTAAGTTTTTGTAGTAACGGGGAGGGAAAATGACAGAAAAAAAAAACATAGGAACAATAATTATTTTATTAGTTATCATTTGAACCACAATTGATCTGCTCAAGAGCCTTTGCATACATATCTAAGCGTGCAGTCATGTTATAATTCCATTTGTCTCTTATTTGACGACATAAATTCAAATCTATTTCCACAATAAGCAATCCATCTCTATCCTTTGAAAGACTAGGAGTTCTGGATCCATCTGGGGCCGAAACATAACTAGAACCATAATAAGTCCTGGTCTTTTTTTCATTCTTTACATAAAACTCTTCAATTCCAACCCGGTTTATGCTACACGTAAAATAATTGTTAGCAATTGCCGCACTACGAGCTTCGATACCCCAAAATGTCTCTCCGAATTCAGCTATCGTCGCTGAAGGGTTGAAAACTATTTCAGCGCCATTGAGCGCAAACATTAACCAGTTCAAAGCCTGATGACGACCATAGCAAATGTTTACGGCAATTTTTCCGTACCTCGTTTCGAAAACTGGATGTCCAGTGTTGCCAGGCGCATAATATGACGTTTCGCTGAAGCTTCCAACACTGGGTAGATGATTTTTGCGATGTTTTCCTAAATAACTCCCCTTCTCATCAATAACAACTGCTGTATTCCACCACACACCTTCTTCATCTTTTTCTAGAATGGGGGATATAATCACCATTTCATATTTTCTCGCCAACTTACTAAGGAACACAGTACTCGGCCCATTTGTAGCTGATTCTGCAAATTCCGTCCATCTTTCTTTTTCTTTTGTGCACAAAAAAAACGGCATTGTCCATGCTTCTTGTAAGCAAATGATACGAACATTTTCTGTCGCTGCTACTGCTATTATTTTTTCGATTTTATCAAATATCGCCTGCCTTTGTTTGCAAACTGGGCTATCAGTAGGCAGAACAATTGAATGTTGAATTAAACCTAACCTTAAAATGTTGGGTTTTCTGATCTCCTCTTTCGCCGCGGAGAAGGAATAGGCTGCAACTTCAAAGTTATTTTTATCACTCAATTTTTTTGTTGATTCTAAAAGTTTTAACTCACAATGATCTTCTCTTCCGTAATAAATTTTGTTGAACTGTTTCAATTGATCATTATTTAAACGTTGTTTTATTATACTGTCGAGATTGTACGTCATGTTTCTATAGTGCGCTGTAGTTAAATAGATAAGTAATTACGTAACTTACCTATGTAAGACACTGAGAGTAAATATTTGTGCACTTAGGTATCCATAAGTATAATGTTGTTGATTTATTCACAGATAGGTACATATTAGCACCCTGCACCGTGCATTGAAAGCTTGATGTATGGACCGAGAATGCCTCAATATCTCGCCTCGCCGTTTACATATTCATAAGGGCTTGTAAACAGCGTCTCATACTATTAATGTATCTTTACTAAGTTACTACCTACCTAGTATCTACATACCTTAGGTACTTACTATAATTTAGGCAGTTATATCCTACATACCTACACTAGTATAGACTAATATCAACCGCATCGCATCAGCTATTAGCTAGCTTGATAAAGGTTCGCAAAGCCTACGAACGAAATAAATAACTACATAATTATAATAAAAATCAAAATTGGTGGTCCAAACCCAGAAAATGTAGCAAAGCAATTCATTTATTATTGAATATAAGTAATAAATAAATCAATATTCTTACTGGGTTTGGATTATAAAATTAATCGATTTGGAAAGCGTCAAGATATTCTTTACCTAAAAAAACCGGCCAAGTGCGTGTCGGGCCACGCGCAGTGTAGGGTTCCGTAGTTGAAAGTCTCAAATATTATTGCTGACCTAGGATAGTGCTTTTATTTTATTTATTAATATTGAATACATTTTGAGTTCCATGGTTTAAATACTATAATATACTACAAAATATGCAACTTACACTATGTGTAATACCTAACTTAGGAAAAAAAGATATACTTAACTCCTTAACTAATGAACCCTACTTAGCCGTGATAGTTTTCCTTTAAAATTCATTATGTATACTACTGCTGTAAATTTTTTCTTGTATCCTATATACAACCATTTAGCTGGCAGAGGGGGGGGGGGGGACACTTGACTCTAATAAAATTTTGCGCTTTAAAATATCATATTTCACAAACGGACCCCTGAATTGAAAATGGTGTTCCCACACCCACAATATTTTTGACAGAGCTATTCAACGACACCCCACACTATGGGATAGACGAGAAAAAAAAATTCATCCCCACTTTACATGTAGGGTAGGTAATTTTTCACAATTTTATTTCACCACTTTGTCGGCGTGATTGATATTTATACCCTTGTCAAATTACAGATTTCTAGTTCCAATAGCCTCTGAGCTAAACCGCGGACAGACAGACAGACAGACAGACAAACAGACGGACGGACATGGCGAAACTATAAGGGTTCCTTGTTTACTACGGAACCCTAAAAATGGCTGAATATTTTCAATATGAATTAAATAAGCTATACCAACTTAATCATATCACTAAAATATTACAAGTAGCAGTAAAAAACAGGAACGGTGAGAATTGGTAAAAATTTATAATTAATATTCTGATTAAAAATTAATGTTCTTTGCACACCTCTTTACAATGGTTAGGTATATTTTATCTTTATTATTAATATTGGACTCGTGTGTATAAACAACGATAAACCAAATATTTTTCTCAAAGTATTGTTAACTTATCACCAAGGGCCTAAGGTCACCGGGATCTTGTATCTAACAGACACAAACAGTTTTAAATGCATCCAGTGTAACCGGCGCGGTGTGGCTATTTAAAGGCGCGAACGATCGAGAAATATCAGTCGTTAACGTTAACTCGATAGTGGCCGGTAATCTATCACCATGGACGGAGAAACTCAAAGCCTTGAAGCCATTATCAACAACAATCTTAGTAGTAAAGACCTCGACGAGTTTAACAGGATATACTATGGAAGGAAGAACCATCTCGAAATTAAGCTGAAAGAGTCTTCAATCGCTGCTGCGAAAGAAAACGATTTCGAAGTCGCCGCTTATGCGTTCCCCGCCAAAAAAGAATCCACACGCCCCCCAAGGATTGTCAAGGTAGGAGTAATCCAGCACTCAATCGCAATACCAACGGACCGTCCCATTAACGAGCAGAAAAATGCGATCCTCGCAAAGGTGAAGAAAATAATTGACGTTGCCGGTCAAGAGGGGGTAAATATCCTTTGCTTCCAAGAGCTTTGGAATATGCCCTTCGTGTTTTGTACTCGAGAGAAGACACCGTGGTGTGAGTTCGCTGAATCTGCAGAAGATGGTCCTACTACCCGCTTCTTAAGTGAATTGGCCATTAAATACGCTATGGTCATAGTTTCATCCATCCTAGAGAGAGATGAGAATCATGCGGACATTTTGTGGAACACGGCCGTCGTGATCAGTGACACGGGCAACGTTATTGGCAAGCACCGTAAGAACCACATTCCTAGAGTGGGTGATTTCAACGAGTCTAATTATTACATGGAAGGTAATACAGGGCATCCAGTTTTCGCGACCCGTTATGGTAAGATCGCTGTGAACATCTGCTTCGGGCGTCATCACGTGTTGAATTGGATGATGTTCGGGCAAAACGGCGCTGAAATTGTTTTCAATCCGTCGGCAACTATCGCTGCTGAAGCTGGGAGTGAATATATGTGGAATATCGAAGCCAGAAACGCTGCGATTACAAACTGTTACTTCACTGCGGCTATAAACAGAGTAGGGTACGAGGAATTCCCTAATGAATTCACATCTGCTGATGGTAAGCCTGCGCACAAGGATTTGGGACTTTTCTATGGTTCGAGCTATTTCACTGGACCCGACGGTGTAAGGTGCCCAGGTCTGTCTCGTACAAAAGACGGTCTTCTCATCGCGGTCATGGATTTGAACATGAATAGGCAGATCAGAGATCGACGCTGCTACTACATGACCCAGCGCTTGGATATGTACGTGGACAGCCTGAAGAAAGTACTGGACTTGGATTTCAAGCCACAGGTTGTTCACGAGACTGAGAAATAAGAATACCCACCAGACTGTTTACATAAAACTTTAGTACCTAATTATCTAAGTAATTTTTTTTAATTTGTAATAATTAAAAACATTTTAGATTTTATACGTCTAAAACCTATGAGTTAATTTGATAAAACTTTAAGCAATTACCTATATAATGTAAACTTGCGAATGGGAAATAAACATTCCTTATGTAAAAGTCATTAGTGTTCTCATTTATGATATTAGGTACCTATATTTATTTTTTCGACTTTTAACTGAAAGTTTTGCTGAATTTTATTGTCACGTGCATATCCGGCGATTAAATAAAAAAAATGCAAGCAAAAGAACGATGACCTATAGCTTCAAACTCATCTCTTGGTACGATAAAGTCTATGATGGTAGTCGGCTAACTTGGAAGGGGTATCGTGGTATTTTTATGAAACCTATCATCATCATCATACGTGTCACTACTGAGCGCAAGTCTCCTCTCAGAGAAGGGTTAATAGGCCATAGTCTACCAAGCGGGCCCAAAGCGAATTGGTTGACGCGAAGACAATTAATGAAACCTATAAAAATTCCTTAAATGGGTAAGTGAGTTGAATATGTTGGCATTTGTACCAACTTGGTTGTAAAGACTTCAATAATAATTATTCTAACCTGTCTTTATTGTTAGGCGAATTTAACTTTAACCGTATAGTAACCGTACTTTGATTGCCTGATTTTCAACTAGACCTCATATGGCTACTTATGTAAGTGCCTGGTTTTGAACTATTTGAAACAGTCATTTGGAAAAACAGACAGACGAATATCGTTTTTTACTACATTATGTATCTACTTAGACCGTGTCTTGACGCGTGTATGCAAAAGCCGATAAGTGATAACATCCGGTATATATCTATAATTACTATTATGGCATTATTTACTTAATTACCACACACGACGTTCTCTTATCAATTTTCTAGTACTGTTATCTCTTTTCAGTTTCTTCGTGACAGCAGTCGAGGGTCATACAATATTCGTTTTATGAGACCGCGAAAAAAGACGATATTTTTAATAGGTGTCTAATGAAAATATGGGAAAAAACATAAAATGATCTAAAAATTTAAAAAAGAAACATAATCATATCTATTTTATTAAATACTACATAGTTTAAGTGGAAATGGGAGGGCACATAGTTCGAAGAGCTGATGGTCGTTGGGGTCCCAAGGTGCTGGAGTGGCGAGTGGCGACCCCGCACCGGGAAACGCAGTGTTGGCAGACCCCCCACTAGGTGGACCGACGACAGCAAACAAGTCTCAGTGAGCCGCTGGATCCAAGCGGCGCAAGACCGAAGCCTGTGGAAGTCCATGCTGGAGATCTTTGTCCAGCAGTGGACGTCTATAGGTTGATAAAGATGTAGAAAGAAAGGCGCTCACAGGGCCAAAGACCTATAGCATGGTTCTAGGGAGGTAAATACCTACTCCACTATCTATCGGAAACTATCGGTACCTATGACTACCTGCCCACTTGATCTGCGCAGTTAGAAGGAAGCTTTAAATATTTATATAGTACAGTCTGACCCGTGCAAATCTGCATTATCTATGCAATTAGGTGCACTTAGCATGCCAATCGATTGCGCAATTTATTTTAATAACTTGAAATATTTAGGTAAGTCAATAACTTTACTAGCGGTTGCATATAAGTAAATAATAAACAATAATAATTTCAGTAGATACTTGCCTATCCTACTTACATCATATTGAAAATTTCAAAAAAAAATTGCGGTACTGGTAACGCCATCTAGGATAATTTTTAGCGTAAAATGTATATGATAATTAACAAAGAGTTACAATCTACTTCTTACTTTATTTTTTCTCTGCTCATACGGCGGACGCGAGTAGGTAACTAGAAGTCTAGGACCTCCCTTAGCAAAACTCCATTTATAGGGTCGTTAAGTTGAAAAAAATACTTAGGTATTCAGAATGTGAAGTCACTCTCGACCGCTCCCAACCCCAAGTGCTTTCGAATAATATGATTCTTTAGGTATACATAATTAATTATGTACTTTTCTTCCTTATTTCTTCAGGATACAAGATAATAATAATTATCTCCCGGCCAAATTCCAACATCCATTCGGCGGTTTAGTGCTAAATAAAAAGCTAGCCGCAAACGGATAGACAAAGTCACTTTCGTATTTATCGACCGAGCGAAGCGAAGGTCTTTGAGTTAACTAGAGCGATTTGCACTTGCCCGTCCGTCCGTCCGTCCGTCTGTCAGAGCCTTATAACTTTTGAATTACTGAACGTAATTACTTCAAATTTAGATATAATATGTAAACCGATGGCCTCCAGCCGAAAATGGCTTAAAAAGTTATAAAAATCTTTATTTCAGGGGGGCTCTCATAGAAGCGAATGCGAAGTAAAAAAAAAAATATCGCGTTACATAAAATTGTTACGTATCATTTTAAAGATAATTTTGAACTGAGTACAAAAATAATTTTTTTTTAATTTTTCCCTTAAAATTGACGAAATGGGGGGCTTTCAAAGTGGCGATTTTATACGCTCGCTTGAAGACGCTCTCTAGGAAAATCCGCTATGGATTTTCAAACTGATTTTATGTTTTTAGGTCACTTATATCCTGTACTTGAACAACAAATACTAAAATTATATGAATATTATAAAGAAACGAGATTATTTAATTTTTAATGTACATCAGTAATTCATATAGCATCAACATAGCTTCACAATAATGCTAATAGATGGCGCAGTCAGTAACTATTCCCATGGAACTACGAGTTACGACTAACGACCTATCCCAAAAACAGTTTTGCGTCGACCATTATTATTTAGTTACTTATTATAATACAATAATTGTATTGTAATTTTTTTTGTACCATATTATTCAATTAAAATTATTTTTTAGTTAAATTTTAGTTAAATATTGTATATTTTCTATTCGCGTCGATAGATGACGATTTGTACAGATGCCCGTAACCCGGTTTCACTCGTTAGTACCTACATAATAATTCAATGTTTTCACTAACGTTCCCTAACCTTTACGGGCTACCTATAAGTTAGGTGATTGATGTTTTCTGTCAACTTATTTATCACGATCCTGTACGGGACACCTAAAAGGATATTGGGACGGATGTTAGGACTTAGGATTGTATTTAGGAGCTACCTACGTTAAGAGACTCCTACTTAGGGGATGATTTAGGTATGTTTGGTGAAAACGGGCATAATAATAATGTCAGTTTTGGTTATCATGTATCGATTGAATGAATAATCATGGGATACCGTTACCGCGAGGTCTCAGTTCGGGGCGAACCACTAGTAATAGTAGAGATAGGAAAGTTTCATGGAACTATGAAATGATTGAAGAGTACAAGGCATAAAATTATATTTTGGTCACATAAATACCTAAGTAATAATACTTTGTAGTTAAGAAGATAACATACTTTGGTGTTTATATTTTTTTTAATAAACAACTTGGCAGATATGAAAGGCGAAGCAGAAGTAGGTACAATATAATTATAACGCTGACTTTGTTTGTCTTATAGAGCGATGAACTCATTGGTATTTGGTGTAATTGTGAGTAGGTCTGTAGCCAGCTTGAATTACCAAGTTTGAATTCGCAATCCCATCCTAAGAAATTAACACCCATTTAAACGTCGCATTAAGACCCACAAGAGAAGTGCTCTTGGTAGAACCTGAGTTACGAAAAATCACATCCATAAAAGAAGGATCGTCAACTAGCTATGTAGGTACCTACCTTAAAAAAACACAAAAATTTCCGAAGAAAATAATTACCGTGTTTGATTAAAGCTAAGAAAACAAAATTTTGGAGGGAATACATAGCTTTTTATTGTGAAAATTGTTTCAAATCTCTTCTACTTTAAAACTCAGCTACCTTCATTACGAAAAGATAAAAGACCCAAAAACATGATGAAAGTATTATATGGGGCTTACTGAAAATCGTATAACCTACTTACTTATATGATTTTCAGTAAGCCCCATAGTTAAGAAACTATATCCCATAGGTACTGCATACCTACCCTAGATTATAACTAAAAGCCCGCGAAACTTGAGCTAGAAGTAAATATAGTATGTATCACTGCAATTTTCTCACTCGCGGCGAGAGAGATGTCGCTTAATGTGTCATTTTCGGATGTCGCGCCATCTAGTCATCGTGAAGACAAACTTATGGGGTTAGTTCGTATTAACTTTATTGAAAACGCAATAGAAGTGGTTTTTGTGTGGCACGTTGGTAGATAAGTTGGTTACTGTCTTCTAGCGCTCTTGACGGAGTGTTACAGCCCGTGACATCCATTACAATAATGATGTATTTCTCTAGGGGTGGGAATTTCTCTTTTTTTTTTAATACATGTCTTAAATTACAAAATATTAAGTTTCTATGCGTCTAATTTTTTTACTTTTTATGCTTACAACTAGTTATTAGTAACTGTATTAACTGCAGAATCACCATGTAATACCACCAATAACGCCTGTCCAAAAATGCACAGCAATGTACCTACTCACGAACATGGCTGTTTATTTTTGTTTTGAGCACTTAGTACGCACTTCTTGAATGAATGAAAAACGATGAAGATGTGCCAAAGCTAAAGATACAATATACCTAATACTTAAGAAAACTGAGAAGGAATTACTTACTTATTTTAAAAAAAGTAATAAATATTAGCCAAGCTGAACCCGACTAATGTTCTCCTCTCCCCTCCAAATATGTGAAAGCTTGTGTTATGAGTGGGTACGACAATAGTGCAACGGGCGGGGATCAAACTGTCGACCTATTTACACAAGGCTTTCTAATATAATTCATTTTCACTTATTACATGAGGTTTTCTTTTTACTATACCTAGAAGTAAAGCCTCAATAGCGTAAGAAGCCTAGCCTTGGAAGAGTTGGAATGCGAGTGCTGGCGGTGAAAGTATTCGTGGACTTCCGTTAGTAGGTATTCCTGAAACTGTGAAGTGAAGTATTTTTTGGAACGAAGTTCCTTTTCGCACGGTTAGGCGGATGGAGGCTAGACGAGAAAAAGTGTAATAATTTACCGTCACGACACTTGTTGCCTTCGTTCTTTGTTTATTACACTTCCATTAAAGCTTTGGTGGAGTATGAGAGCGAGCGTAGGAGTGAAACTGTCGGTTCGGGGGTTCGAATCCTGATTTTAGATTATTAGAAAAATTTATTATTATTAGAAGAATTTATTATTAACTGTATTATTAATTTATTATTTAACTTCATTCCAACCGAGTGTTCCACTACACTCACGCATTTTTTTTTGGCAGCCCTGTCAACAACTAGGTCGACTGCTGCGGCCGGAAGTCACCGGAGCGCTCCACACTTCGCTAATGTACCAACCCTGTGTCCCTGATAGGTGCTTTTACACTTTTCCCACTCCATTTAGGTGTTCTGGCACCTCCGAGAGATTTATAATTGCTTAATTGTCTTTTTCGGTGTTTACCTTAAAATAGGGGTTAAAAAGGGGTTTATCTGTATCTACCTAAAAAAAGTTACAGTAGGTATGTAAAGAAATCGTATTCTTGCAAAAGCCCAAAAAGAAAAACCATAATAATTATACTTACTTATGTACATAAAATAACATTTGATTATCTTTTCAAATACAAAAAAAATGTGACTGACTGACTGATCTATCAACTCACAGCTCAAACCACTGGAGGGATCGCGATCGGTCTGAAATTTAGCATACAACCCCTAAGGGTAAAGGTTAAAAAAGTAAGGTTAAACTTATAAGTAATAAAAAATTAGGGAAAAATTCCACATGTAGAAATTATTTAAAATAAAATTGAAAATAGAAAATTCAGTCTGTCGAGCTGGGATTCGAACCATCGACTTTTAACTGTTAGGCGACTGCAGAAGCCACAAGGCTACGGAGAATATTGTACCGCGAAAATACCGAACACAATGCCTTCAAAAAAGTGTCGGTTTCAAAAAAGTATCGATCCGTCTAGCCCTCTTCCGAGTTCCGCACCGCGCGATAAGGAACTACGTTCCAAAAAGTTATTATTATTAGTACACTAGTGGTTCGCCCCGAACTGAGACCTCGCGGTAACGGTATCCCATGATTATTCATTCAATCGATACATGATAACCAAAACTGACATTATTATTATGCCCGTTTTCACCAAACATACCTAAATCATCCCCTAAGTAGGAGTCTCTTAACGTAGGTAGCTCCTAAATACAATCCTAAGTCCTAACATCCGTCCCAATATCCTTTTAGGTGTCCCGTACAGGATCGTGATAAATAAGTTGACAGAAAACATCAATCACCTAACTTATAGGTAGCCCGTAAAGGTTAGGGAACGTTAGTGAAAACATTGAATTATTATGTAGGTACTAACGAGTGAAACCGGGTTACGGGCATCTGTACAAATCGTCATCTATCGACGCGAATAGAAAATATACAATATTTAACTAAAATTTAACTAAAAAATAATTTTAATTGAATAATATGGTACAAAAAAAATTACAATACAATTATTGTATTATAACTAGTGGTTCGCCCCGAACTGAGACCTCGCGATAACGGTTTCCCATAATTACTTATTCATTCAAAAGATACATGACGATCAAAATTGACATTATTATTATGCCCGTTTTCACCAACCATACCTAAATCATCCCCTTTGTAGAAGTCTCTTTAGATACGTAGGTAGCCCCTAAATACAATCCTAACATCCCAATGTCATTTTCACCTTTAGTTGTCCCGTAGAGGTTCGTAATAACAAAGTTGACAGAAAGTGTCAACTAACTTAACATAGGTATCCCGTAAAGGTTAGGGAACTGTTATAGTGAAATCCTCAAGGCCTCAATCAAACTTAGGTATAGTTTTTTGGAACATTCAAATTAAATTACTTGTACACAGCGTCAACTATCGACACGATCAGAATGACATGTAAAAACAAACTGCAACGTGAAGTTTTATTGATGTTTGCTAAATGACTAAATAATAATTTTAATTGAATAATATGTTACATTAGCTGCATTTGCTATATGAGATGAGAGCGCCATCTATTGACACCATTGTGAAGTTCTGTTGTTGCTGCTCATTAAAAGTTAAATAATTTAGTTTCCTTATTACATTTATCTAATTTTAGTATTTGTTGTTCAAGTACATGATATTACGCTAAAATTATAAAACTTTCAAGCCCCAGCTTTCAATGGTTATTCCGTTGTGAGGTCAAATATAATCTCCACTTTGAAAGCCCCCCATTTCGTCAATTTTAGGAAAAAAATTAAAAAAAAAATACTTTTGTACTCTGTTCCAAATTATCTTTAAAATGAGGTACTGTTACCCTATGAAATGTAAAAAATTTTTTATTTCTTCGCATTCGCTTCTATGAGAGCCCCCCTGAAATAAAGATTTTTATAACTTTTTAAGCCATTTTCGGCTGGAGGCCATCGGTTTACATATTATATCTAAAATTGAAGTAATTACGTTCAGTAATTAAGAAGTTATAAGGCTCTGACAGACGGACGGACGGACGGACGGACGGACGGACGGACGGACGGACAAGTGCAAATTCACTCAAGTAGACTCAAAGACCTTCGCTTCGCTCGGTCGATAAGTAACTAAATAATAATGGTCGACGCAAAACTGTTTTTGGGATAGGTCGTTAGTCGTAACTCGTAGTTCCATGGGAATAGTTACTGACTGCGCCATCTATTAGCATTATTGTGAAGCTATGTTGATGCTATATGAATTACTGATGTACATTAAAAATTAAATAATCTCGTTTCTTTATAATATTCATATAATTTTAGTATTTGTTGTTCAAGTACAGGATATAAGTGACCTAAAAACATAAAATCAGTTTGAAAATCCATAGCGGATTTTCCTAGAGAGCGTCTTCAAGCGAGCGTATAAAATCGCCACTTTGAAAGCCCCCCATTTCGTCAATTTTAAGGGAAAAATTTTAAAAAAAATATTTTTGTACTCAGTTCAAAATTATCTTTAAAATGATACGTAACAATTTTATGTAACGCGATATTTTTTTTTTTACTTCGCATTCGCTTCTATGAGAGCCCCCCTGAAATAAAGATTTTTATAACTTTTTAAGCCATTTTCGGCTGGAGGCCATCGATTTACATATTATATCTAAATTTGAAGTAATTACGTTCAGTAATTCAAAAGTTATAAGGCTCTGACAGACGGACGGACGGACGGACGGACAAGTGCAAATCGCTCTAGTTAACTCAAAGACCTTCGCTTCGCTCGGTCGATTAAAAAGTCAGTACTGTTAAAGACGTCAAAAACGTACTTACCTAGTGATTTAACAAACTCTGAGTTCTGACACAATTCACAATCTGCCATAGGCTGCTCTTGATCGCAAAAATTATTGATAACTCAAAATGAACCAAAAGTAAACCATCCTAAATCAGAAATAATGTGAAAGAAACTCTATCTATATAATATTATATAAACCTATCTATACATACATTTTAATCCTAAACTGCTGAACCGATAAAATAAAATATGGTAAAGAAATAGCTTGCATCCTGGGAAAGGATTTTACCTTATAAACCGCAAATTTTTTATCCCATTTCCAAGGCATTAAAAAAAAATCGCGGGCATCAACTAGTAGTTAAATAATAATAATTTTCTACATTTTTAACGTAAAAAGTTGACCGATTTGAAAAGCTCATAATTTAAAAAAGTCACGTCTACGCCAAGATCTGTAAATTCGATTAAAAACATAATCATTTTGCGATTTGGATGTTTGTTTCTTGCGTTGCGTAATTAAGGCCATTACGTTTTTGGCAGAAAGATGGCTGCGCCACCATTTCCGGCGGCGGGACTTTTTTAATTTTTCATCCGCGGTCGGTCGGTTTGTTTCCATTTTTCCGTTAATTTCTCATTTAACTTAGCCGCACGTTTTACCAGGGGGTGATTATTTTCCATATAAATTGCACTTTGTTTGTTAATAGTAATAAATAATTAATTATTTAGATTTGTTTCTTGTTATTTTAATTAGGTACCGAAATACTTATTTAAACTCATCGAACTATAACTTTTAGAACAGAAGTTTCTAACAAAGTTCCGCCCCTAACGTAGGCTCAAAACAAGCAATGAATGCGTGAGTGCCATATAATTATTTTCAGGTACTGGGTACTGATAATTACGATTTTGATGGTTCTTTTGATAAATTATGACACCCTTTCACAGTACGTAATTTTTAATAATTTTCTGCGAGCTCGTCGTACTACCGCTAAGATACTGCTTAGTTGGCCTTTAAAGGCTTACTAAAGATGGCAATTTTTATCACGGCGGCAACTATTGCGCTTTTAAGTATTAAAGTTCGATGTCTAAACTTTAGTTAGGTAGGTAAATAGAAGTTTTTACACATTATATACCCAGAGACAACAAAGATCTAATTTATGAATGACAATAAATACGATTGTTTTTTTTTTCCGGAAAATTACCAGGTCTAGTATCTAGGTATATCTACCTGGCAAGCGGCAACTCTCTGCCTATTGGTACAAATTGAATCAACTCGTATAAAGCAGGTGCGTCACCACTCACCAGTTTTCGAAATGGTATAGGTAGGTAGGTGTTCTAAATTCCCTCCACGTTTGACGAAGCTCGTTTCGTTTGAGCACGCGGTTTTTACGCGGATTTTTAAAATAGGCTCCATACAGCATGTACTACGAAACGTGGCGCACGTGACAGATTTAAAAAGAGAGAGGAGTGAATATATTTTTATTAAAAAAAAAAATTGGTTGTCTGTAAAGTCGGTTTACGGACGATAGTTTTACGTGATAACGTCATAAAGAATCATTGATGAAAAATTGCATACTTTTAGGAATTTCATTGAATTATTAACACTGAATTATCATTATTTTGTATAATACAAAGAAGGAGTTAATTGAAAATTACAATTTTCTCTAGTCACAAGCCAACGCTTGAGCCGATCGTGCTTCTCTATCGCTTGTTCCGCGCTCTCGCTTGCACGCACAAGCTCAGGCGGAACGTGACATTTTTTCGTGCGTGCAGCCGGTGTTCATCGATATAAAAAGACGTTATCACGTCAAAAAAAGAAAACGTCCACAACAATATCCCGTAAGCGCACACTTAATTACCTACCTAGAGTACCTAGGTACCTACTATAATTATTATAGGTACTTTATCTACTAGGTGCTACTATAGTAGCATAGCCGTCATAGGCAGGTAGAGTTCGATTAATTTGAAGTTCATTCATAAAAAAAAAAATCACGCGAATCGGTTCAGAAATCCCGGAGAAATCGGTGGACATACATAGAAAAAAAAAAGATACCGGCCGAATTGAGAACCTCCTCCTTTTTGGAAGTCGCTTAAAAAGGCAGATTAATATTGCTATACCAATTACCAACACCCACTTTAGAAAGTACGACATCTTACTTATAGTTAGAACTAGTTGTTACCCGTTAATTCGTCCACTTGAGTGACTTTGACATACAGGCACTAGATGTTCAGTTTTCAGTATGCAAGTCACCGTAAAAGGCTAACAATTACGCAGTATATTTCAGGCGATATTGAATTTTATACTTATCTAACATTAGGTTTTTGCGTTCCACGCAACCCCAGTAACTCGTATGATTTTTAACAATTGAACGGCGACGGTGATTCCATCGACATATGCTCCATTTCATTTCCTGTGCGTCCTGTCCCCGTCCGCGGCGGTTTTCCAACCATTGGAAAAAATGTCTCACTATTACACCAACTTGATTTGACTATGGACAGCGAGAGACATGGAGTAGCCAAACACATAATTTTATAATACACAGTATCCCGAGAAAACTCCTACCAATATATATATGAATAATTTTTTTTTATTTATTTATTTATTTATTTCATTTATTAAAAACATGACCTTAACATACGAGTAATAATCTGAAGCGGAGTACTTACATAAGTTATATTTTGGCCATATGCATGGGTGATCGGGTCTGTCACCTAACTAGGGAACCTGTATTTAGGTTGACATTCCTAATTCCCGCGGGTATTGTGGCTTATAAATGTGTATCCCAGTCTTCCACACAAGAACAATAACAATAACACTACATAAATAACAAAAAGAAAACGTTTTACACTGTTTAAAATTCACTATATCTCCAAAATGGAATAAAAAAATAAATGGAAAGGGGTCATGACTTATGATCCTCAACAATAAGGAATTCGATGCAGAGACGGGCATATTACGTTTAAAAAGTTTCGAGATGACATCTCATTCAAATCCTAAGTGTCTGAAGACCAAATTCTTCGAATAGCGCGTTTTGCCACTTGCAAGTGATTTGAAGAAACACAGCTCCTAGAAATGGTTGCTAACCAAGGACCTCTGTTTCATAAGAAAGCGCAGAGTAACTGTGAGCGGGCGGGAAAGAGTAAGCTCGCTAAAGCTCTTGACAGGGATCTCACTTGATGGTAAGTGACGATGCATTCTAAATTGGTAAAAGAGAGTCGAAGAGGTATTGCAGTGTAAATTAAATCCATGACCCTTATCGGTTTCTACGTACCCGAACACTAGATCGCTTGGCAGTTGGCAGCACGTCTTCGACGTAGGCCTTTCCCACTCTAGACCATACAAGAGACAATTTAAAATTAATTGATTAATTTAAAATTTAATTTGTCCCTGTCAGTTACCGAACCCTAGGAAGATTTTGAAATGTGGTTTTTATTTATCACACATCACATAAGATAACCCTAACATAACATAACCCTTCTCTGAGAGAAGACCTGCGCTCAGTAGTGAGCCGTTGATGGGTTGCTAATGATGATGATGATGATGATGATGACATAAGATATTAAATGCTAAAATTATCTAGGAAAAAAATTTAAACGATGTTGCTGGAGCAAGGTTACCTCAAAATACACTTGTGGAGTTGTGACACGAAAAAATATGAAATAATAATTCACTTATCCAAACATGTGTATTGTGTAGCAAAAATCCAATCCATCCAAGTTTTGAGCAAAATAAAACCCTTGTAAAGTTTCGTGTCGAACTCTACTCGACATCATAATCTGTTCTATATCACCGTCGCCAAATTGAAAAGCACACTCCAAAACCCCTTTAGTGGCACGAACGCCGCACAATACCGCACAAACACCCCACGGTTTTATCTTTTTAAAAATTTGACGTGCGGAAACCTATGGCGGAAACTTTCAGGAGCCTTTGAGCCACTATGTGATATTAGAGGGTACGTGTTTTAGGACGAATCCTTACTAATATTATAAATGCGAAAGTGTGTTTACTTCTTTTGTTGGTTTATCCTTCAATCACGCCGCAACATAGCTATAAATTGACGTGATTTTTATATGTCGGTAGATATAGCTGTGGATCCGGAGAGTGATAATAATAGGATACATTTTATCACGGAAAATGAAAGAGTTCCCGCGGGGTTTTCAAAATCGAAATCCACGTGGACGTAGTCGTGGACATTAGCAAGCTTTTTAATAATAAGGGAATGAAATTGACCATTTGCTGATGGAATCAGGAATATATAAAATAGGCATCAGACATCGAACCATACCTTTCATTAAATTTGATTTCAAAATTCACATGGCAAAGTAGAGGGATAGTAAATTGCTCAACATAATCGGTAGTGCCGAATGCGGAACCATAGTGAGTTGAGCTTTAAATTCTTGAAGCCGTTCGGTTGTGAATTTGTAATATTATGAACATGAAACATAATTTTACACAATTTAATTAAAATACAGTCTTAAATAGTAATTGAGACTAGCAAAAAGTATCACACGTCACACCAAAAGTTACACCTTGGTATAATAAAAGCCAAGTGATTTAGCGTTCCGGCACGATGGGTTTGGGTGGAATGTTTACTGCCATACCCCTTCCAAGTTAGCCCGCTACCATCTTAGACTGCAACGTCACTTAGCATCAGGTGAGATCTCAGTCAAGGACTATCTTGTCATCGTATAAAAAAAACATAATAGAAGATAAAAAATACTTTTGCCAGGATACATCCTGTCACACCAAGCTTAGGTTGTATCTATGCCTATACCTTTACACTGCTTATCAAGTTTGTATTATGGTATAAAGTCACCATACAGCATACAGGGGGAGGTTAAAACAATATTGGAGGGTATACAAGTTTTATTCTGTGATCCATCATAGCCTGTTATTAAATTATGACCCTCCGCGTGCCTCCGCGGCAGCGACCCATCCAATTATGGTTCTAATTATAATTATTGCACTTTTCTGCTTATTTGCCGACGCTATTGCGTGTTTATAGGTTTTGTATTCTGGTTAGAGATAGAAAATAAAACATATGACCGTCAAGTCGTCTGACGTCTACATGTCTTGCGACTGTTTCTTTCCTTGTTCTTCTCAGCGAGAACCTGCGGTGGTATTCTCTTTAAAATGTTTGCATCAGTATAACGATCGCAATGCCCTCTGATTGGCTGAATTTATTGCGTTCTTGCCGTATCAATGCATTTGAACCAATAGCGGGAGAGCACAGCCAATCAGAGATCATTGCGATCGTTACACTGATGCAATGCAATTACAGCTTTCCGATCTAGTCGTAGTAGACAGTCTTGAGTTCTTGACTTCATACCCAAAGAGCTGCTAGTTTGAAACATCCCTATTAAGGTGAACTAAACGGGTCTGACCGCGAAATTCAAATTTAATTTGGTTTTTCGCAATTTGTAAACTAATACGACAAAGTGGGCTTATAAAAATCTTTACTTGAAAGGGTCCAGTTTAAGAAATTAGTCCGAGTATCGAGTTAGACGTGAGTTAATCACAAATTAGGCGATGCTCGCGGGCAGACCCGTTGTGCTCTTAAATTTTATAACTAGGTACTCCAAATTTTCTCCAAACCTCAAGATCGCTAAAAGTTGAAAACTGAAACTTCGATGTTCTATCTATCCCCACTCGTTACACTTCATAATATTGTCGTACTTATTCCTAACGCTTACTTTACGTTTATTTGGAGGGGAGAGGAGAATATGTATTAATAAAATTCAGCATGGCTAATATTCTTTTAAAAAAATAAATAATAGTTAAAAAAAACTAAAAACACGCTTTTTATAGAAAACCAAACTAAAAAATAGAAAATAAATTTTAATAAATTTAAATTAAGAATAGGGTCCAAAAATTTCAATAAATATAAATTAATAATAGTGTAAATAAAAAAATGTATTTTATTTTAAAAAAGCGTGGGGTGCATGGTGTCAATAGTTATAAATATTTTATTGACAGATATGAGTAGAGTGATTATCATTTTGATAATATCTTAAAAAGCACCCCACGATTTTTTTTAAATAAAATACATTTTTTTTATTTACACTTATTTCATTTATATCATATAATTTACATTTTTAAATATTTGATTATAAAAAAAAACATTTAAAAATATAAAAAATAGCGGTCCACCGGCCTCGGGAACAGGGTCCAAGCAACCGGCGGTCAGGGCCCCAGAGAGAGGAACCTCCTGACTATGCGAGCCGTGTCCAGGAGAACAGCCTTCTGGATCTGGCCCTTGACCCAGCTACCCAACGAGAGCCTCGAAAGATGTTGGTCGAGGCTCTTGGCTATAAGACCATTAGCGGTGACGACTATCGGTACAATGATTGCTGAGTCTACATTCCACATGGCGACAACCTCGTGCGCCAAGTCGAGATACTTGGTGAGTTTCTCTTTCTCGGCTTTCACGAGGTTCTCGTCATGCGGGACAGCAACATCAACAATCATTGCACGGCGCTCTGATCGATCTATCACCACTATGTCAGGCTTATTGGCTACAATAGTCCTGTCTGTAATGATAGATCGATCCCAGTACAGTGTGATATGACCATTTTCAAGAACTGGGTCGGGCACATACTTGTAGTACGGTACCTCCGATTCCACAAGATTGTATTTCAAGGCAAGTTGCTGGTGGATAATCCTGGCCACTTGGTTATGTCTGTGTAAGTATTCGCCGTTAGCCAGATGAGAACAACCAGAGACAATGTGACGGATAGTTTCTCCAGGACGGCGACATGCCCGACATATGTCTACCGTTCCATCCTTCACTATGTATTTTCTGTAATTGTTCGTCATCATGACCTCGTCCATAATTGCACACACAAACCCTTCGGTTTCCCCAAAGAGGTCACCAAAGCGCAGCCAGGCCACGGACGCTTCAAAGTCAACATCAGGCCCATGGAGGGCCCGATAAAAGCGTCCGTGAAGCTCCTTACCTTGCCATACAACCCTGCGGTCATCGGTACTGAGCACCACAGGTATGCGCCAGTTCTCTTTAGCCAAGGAGAGCGGCGTCAGACCCCTGTCCACTGCGACCACATCGCGGTGCATCTCCGTCTCGGCGTGGAGAAAGTACTCCCTGAGACTGCACACCTCGCGGTTGTGGAGGGTTTTGGCATTCAAAAGGCCTCTTCCCCCACACTTCCGCGGGATGTACAGCCTATTTACACTATTATTAATTTATATTTATTGAAATTTTTGGACCCTATTCTTAATTTAAATTTATTAAAATTTATTTTCTATTTTTTAGTTTGGTTTTCTATAAAAAGCGTGTTTTAAGTTTTTTTAAACTATTATTTATTTTCTACTTTTTAGTTTGGTTTATTTTTAATAGCTTGTTTTTTTAATTTTAATATATCTATATATATCCATGTAAAATTAACATGGATGGTGATATATCTATATCTATAAATATTATGTACATTTATTTTACCAGGGGCGCTAGTGCAGTACCTTCCTAGTATATAATAGCTGTTTTTTCGGCAACTAATTTTGATTGATTTTTTTTTTTTTTTTTTTTTTTTTTCAAAATAGTGTATTGTCATCGGTCCTCGATAAATCTACAAAGTTTGAACGAAATCTGGCCGTTTAAAGTGGGTCAAAATCGCGCCCAAAGAAGTCGGTTACAAGTTACAAACATACAAGTGAAATCGCGCCCAAAGAAGTCGGTTACAAACATACAAGTTTTTTTTTTTGTTTTTTTATCAAATTAGTGTATTGTCATCGGTCCTCGATAAATCTACAAAGTTTGAACGAAATCTGGCCGTTTAAAGTGGGTCAAAATCGCGCCCAAAGAAGTCGGTTACAAACATTGTTACAAACATACAAGTGAAGCTAATAAAAAGCGTATAAAAAAACCTTGCATTCAGTCATCATAGTACCTACAAAAGTTCTTGGTTGACGATTGGTAACTAAAATAATAAATAATTTCCTCGGTTGCGTAGTCGAGAGTCGATCACTCCCATGGGTCCCATACGTCATCTGCAGGGGTACTGCTATTGGACACTTTAAATTTAGAATTACGCCATCCATTTTGACAATGGAGTAAGGAGTAAGTAACCTGATTAAAGTTTACAGTCGGGTGAAAAAATGACCATTGTAAATAAATTATAATGATTTAGGTCCGAGCTTCTGAACTAAGCAGTGGTTCGCGGAATGCCACGTAGTATTTTTGTTACTTGATAACAAATTATTAACCCTTGACTACGATTTTACCTGATGGTAAGTGACGATGCAGTTTAAGATGATAGCGGGCTAACTTGGAAGGGGTATGGCAGTGTAAATTAAACCTATATCCCAATCGGTTCCTACACGCCCGGATTGTTGAAACGCTTGGTAACCCTAAAGTCAAAGACGTGCCGCCAAGCGAATGGCCAAAGCACGCTGCTGCTCACTATACCATCTGTGCTGCCAATATACACTTAAAAAAATATATCAACCTATAATAGAAGTTGACTAATATACTCATATCCCCTCCAAATAAGCGGAAAGCTTGTGAAGTTGTGTTAGGAGTGTGTACGACTATAGTGCAACGGGTTGGTTCGAACCTGCGACCTTTCAGTTTTCAGTCCGCACCTTTACCGTTGGGCTATTGAGGCTTCAAACACTACCGTACTTCCAATAGTAGAAAAAATACATACTTACGACTAGAGTGTATGTTAGAGCACCGCATTGCTTTGTAGAGTCAACATCTTTAGAAGCTCCGGTGTCGTAGTGAAAGTGTTGGAGTAGCCTCAGCCAACGTGAGCGACAAGTTGTTACGTACAGATTTTTCCGATAAGGCGATTATAGCAAAAGAAGTTTGTTATTCCTTGCTTAGCATGGAATTCCGCAATGAAACGCCTGCTTCTATCCAATATTAATCGAAATATGTATGCATTCTTTATCTATCAAGTTTCAAACACCTCATAATACTTTAAGCACTTCAATAAAATCCCGTCAATTTATTTAGTCCAGTGAATTCCCTAGGGAGAAGCAGAGCGCAAAGGGCGCGACATTTGGCAGCAGTTCGCGACCTTTTTAAACGATATGGAACTAAAGGGCAAGTCCATAAAAATGTGGTCTTCGTAGTGACATTTTTCTAGGCAAATGTTCCGAGTGTTTATTCCTACAAATAATAACTATTATAAATGCGAAAGTGTATTTATTTTGTTTGTTGGTTTGCCTTTCAATCACGTCGCTACAAAGCTACGGATCGACATGATTTTTTTTCATCATACCTTTTGGAAAAATGAAAATTTAGAGGATAGCAAGAGCCAAATTCAATTTTGTTTTTATGGGAGTTTGAGCTTTCTCTCCTCTGATTGGTCCGCGTTCGTGCTTTAGTATGCTTTCCAAAAATGAGTTCGAGTAGTTTTCTCTCATAGGTAGATGGTAGTGATGAAAAACAGTGTGTGTCACGAGGAGCCGAAATGTTATTTTGTTCTCGGGTGGCGTACCTATATTGAATTCCTCGCTACATTCAGGATGCTACTTTAGAATACTTCGCTTAGCTCTGAATTCAAAATAACGCCCTCGAGGAACAAAATATCACTTTGGCCTCTTGTAACACAAATAACTATTGTCCGTTGCCAATTCATAATTTTCCTTTTTCGACAATTAATACATTTTTCATAGTTTCTACGGTAACCGTCTCTATGCGGTATACCTTTTATACGGTGTTTGATGCCATAATATTATATGCAAACCAAATATTTAGTAATGTAATACTTTATTTGAGTTGTTCATTACCCAAACAAAAAAAATCATCGTAAAATAGATGGATGAACATCTACCCTTTACACAGTTCCAAGAATCTAATAAACCGGAATTATCTCCATAAATCGCGAATTTCGACTCAAACTCATAATTTCATATCATTAACTGGGATTTTGTTGAGGTTGTAAAGCATGACCAATTAGTGTTGATCTTTCAAAATCTTTGCAGCTTTGGAAAGATTTTGTTCTTACCGGTTTGTTGATGGTGACCATGATTTCTGAGCAGAAAAGTTATAAATAAACGTAGCAGAGACGTGTGGCGTATAGTTGCGTCAGTGCATATTAGTCGATTGCGTTCTTTGAGTATTAAATTGGCTTAATACTCAAAGATTGCGTTGGATAAGCAACGTTGACTAATTCGGTTACTGGATGTTTGACAGATTTTGTAAGCGTCCGACTTTGGGCCCTTTGTTTCCATCGTGCATTAGAGAGTATGAGAGCCGTCAGTAAAAGTGATTAGGGGAAAGGGGCTGTGACCCTCAGAGATGAGGAATATAACATAAATAGAGTTAGTAATTTGGCTTTTATTCTAAAGATTATCCGCTAACTTTTTGCCACAAAAAATTAAGAATATCAATTTCTCAACTTTTTTACCCAAAAATCTAAATTATATAAAAGGAAAAAAGGTGAGTGACTGACTGAGTGATCTATCAACGCACAGCTCAAACCACTGGAAAGATCGGGCTGTTTGGAATACAGATAGCTATTATTATAACGTAGGTATCAGCTAAGAAAGGATTTTTGAAAATTCAACCCTAATTGAGTAAAATAGGGGTTTGAAAAATCTAAATTAACGTGAGCCAAGCCGCGGGTATAAAAGCTAGTCGAATCATAAACGTTTTCCTTGCAATTTATTTTTCTTAGAATGTCTCTTATTTTGATGCCTTTTAACCAGGGTTCTTTAAGCAGTGGTTTAAGCATTTGTCATTTTAGCGTGGTTTATCTGCGCGGATTGAAATAAGAGTTAAACGAGGGGGAGTCACAGAACCCTTGTACTTTTGTAGGTTATTAACAGCACCTGCGGCTGTTATTCCTTTTGCTTCAAGGATAGTTAAAGATCAAGATAAAGAAGTTACTTGTTCTTATTTTGCAAAGATACAAAATAAGATAAAATAAGTATAACTAGCTGATGCCCGCGACTTCGTCCGCATGGATATTAAAAATCCCGCGGGAACTTTCATTATCCGAGATAAAAAGTAGCTCTCCCGGTCTGAGGAACCACTACTACATCCATTACTATACCCATGCAAAAAATCGCATCAATCCGCTATTCTGTTGCGACGTGATTGAAGGACAAACCAACAAACAAATACACTTTCGCATTTATAATATCAGTAATGCTTTAGTAAAACACTTTTTATAATTGTCAAATTTTTTACCATACTTAACCAAAGACAAAATTACGTTTAGCTGTCATTTACGTTTTGTTATTCCACTCTCATTTGCGTTTTGTTATTCCATGTCAGATGCGTTTTTGTTATACCACGTTTTATAGTGACTTGACGGAAACGCGGTCGAACGGGATAAAAAGTATCCTATGTCCGTCTCCTGGTTCTAAGCTACCTCTCCACCAATTTTCAGCCAAATCGGTTCATCCGTGCTTGAGTTATAAATAGTGTAACTAACACCACTTTCTTTTATATATATAGATTATTTTATAAGATGACTTTTATTTAATAAAGCCATACTGTACTTGACTAATATCTTCTTCTTCTCTTCTTCTTTGTTAACCGATAGACGTATACAGCTGGACAAAGGTTGCTTGCATGGACTTTCACAGGCCTCGGTCTTGCGCCGCCTGAATCGAGTGGCTGACTGCGACTCGTTGGTCCACCTAGTGGGGGGTCTGCCAACACTGCGCTTCCCGGTGCGGGGTCGCCACTTCAGTACCTTGGGACCCCAACGACCCCTATGTGCCCCCCATTTCCACTTTAGTTCAGTTCGCGACTCGCTAAGCTATGTCGGTGACTTTGTTTCTCCTAAGGTTCTCCTCATTTTTAGGGTTCCATACCAAAATGGTAAAAATGGAACCCTTATATTGAGACTTTCTCCGTCCGTCGTCCGTCCGTCTGTCACAGTCGATTATTTCAGTAACCATTAAAGCATCGACATGAAATTTGGCATAGTTGTGTATAATAGTGGCCCAAAATTATTGGAACAAAGAAAAATCGAAAATTATTTTTAGTTTTAATAAAAAAAGGGGGAAAATCGGGGGTTTGAAATTTCAAAGTAAAATAACTATATCGAATGGGGTATCATATGAAAGGCCTTTACTTGTGCATTCTAAAACAGTTTTTTATTTATTTCTATACATAATAGTTTTTGATTAATCGGCCAAAATGTCGAAAAAAATACCGTTCCCCCCCCCCCCCCCTTATCTCCGAAGTTTACCAATCGAAAAATCTGAAATAATTATGGTCAATAGAGGTTTATGTATATTTACAGGAAAAATAAAAGCAACGCGAAAGTTATTTTAGTTTGATTAAAAAAGGGGGAAAATCGGGGGTTTGAAATTTCAAAGTAAGATAACTATACCGAGTGGGGTATCATATGAAAGGCCTTTACTTGTGCATTCTAAAACAGTTTTTTATTTATTTCTATATATAATAGTTTCTGATTAATCGGCCAAAATGTCGAAAAAAATACCGTTCCCCCCCCCCCTTATCTCCGAAGTTTACCAATCGAAAAATCTAAAATAATTATGGTCAATAGAGGTTTATGTATATTTTACAGGAAAAATAAAACCAACGCTCTAACTAGCATAGTTTTTTTTATATTAACAATAAACCTCTACAAACAAAGTTAACGATAAATAAGCAAATTAATATAATATTATCGTTTTACTTCTACTTTTGGAGTATGGAACCCTCGGTGCGCGAGTCCGACTCGCACTTGGCCGGCTTTTTAATATATTATAGTATTATACTTACTACTATCTACTTACTAATATCTTCTACCTTATCCCAAATCCAAATAAGCGTTAAGCTTGTGTTTATGAGTAGCACTTTTTGTAGTTTATTAGAATATAATTTAAAGTAGTTATCACACTTAAAATGGACAACTGGCGTGTAATAATTGACTTATTTTGGAAGACCTTCTATTGAATAGAATAGAATAGAATAGAAATGTTTTTTATTCAAATAAACTTTTTTACAAGTGCTTTTGAATTGTCAATGATATAATCGGTAAGTAAGAATTAATTTATATTTTTATCATAAGCAACGTCCTAGTACTTATTATGTTTTGATTTTTATTACCTGTACTCGTAGATCCATCAAAGACGTAGCGAGAGGGTTTAATTACAGGGGTGCCACCATTAAAAATTTTCCCACTCACGACTATTCGACTGTCTAGTTCTTTCTAGTCTCCACTCAATAGCTTCACTTTAGAACCACTTGCTAATAAAGTGAAGTGCACTAACCCCGTTTTCCGCTACACCGCGCGGAGAAGGCCTCACGGAGGGCGCAGAATTAAGCGATACATTCAGGCGCGGACAATAGCAGGTGTACTCGCGGATCTGCATACTGACTTTAAGTAATTGGCCTCGGAATAGGGTTGTCACTTACGATCCTGAGCAGTAATAGAGTCTGTTCAATAAGTCTAAGCACATAGTTCGAAGAGCTGATGGTCGTTGGGGTCCCAAGGTGTTGGAGTGGCGACCCCGCACCGGGAAACGCAGTGTTGGCAGGCCCCCCACCAGGTGGACCGACGACATCAAACGAGTCGCAGGGAGCCGCTGGATTCAAGCGGCGCAAGACCGAAGCCTGTGGAGGTCCATGCAGGAGACCTTTGTCCAGCAGTGGACGTCTATAGGTTGATAAAGAAGAAGAAGAAAAAGACAGTTGACATGGGTAAATTGAAAAATAAGTTTGAAAGAGTCATCGATGAATCAAACAATTTGATAATTTACATAAAAATAAATGTGATTTTAATTAAAAATACACTATGAACATATTAATGAAGAAAGGTGGAATAAATGGAAAAGTTACCCACGTTAGTAAACTGACTGCCTTGTGGTTATAGAATAATACTTTGTAGTTAAGAAGATAACAGCAGTGATAGCCTAGTACAGCAGTGATAGCCTAGCTAGTGGTTAGGACTGTGGTCTCCTATTCGGGGTTCGCAGGTTCGATCCCGGGAAGCACCTTTGACTTTTCGAAGTAATGTGCGTTTATGCCATTAAATATCACTTACTTCAACGGTGAAGGGAAACATATCGTCAGGAAACCTGCACGCATGAGAGTTGTCCATAATGTTCTCAAAGGTTTTTGAATTCTGCCGATTTGTATGGGCCAGCGCGTGTTGCCTGTAACCCTTTATCTAAGAGGATAAGTACCTGGGATCAGTAGTGAGCCGTTGATGATTTGCTAATGATGATGATGATGATGATACGCTTCTCTATTTCATCCATCGTAGATCTTCTTGGCCTTCTCATGTGCTCGCTCCTCGTACGAACGATGTTGTGCTAAGTCATCCCTCTAGCTTTTGAATGGAATCTCTGGAGTAACAGTGTGCGCTGTTGTCTTAAAGTGGAAGTTCTCGGATTCAATTCCCGGCGGGGTCAATTTAAAAAATTACAATTTCTTAAACTCGGGTATGATCTGAAAGAAGACTACCACCCCACGGTCAAAATCGTGCTGCCATGTGATTAAGCGATTATGGTTAGGTATGGTTAAGTTCTTTTAGATTGCATCCATCAGCTGTAGCGTTGTCTAAACACGATTGCTTCAGTGTGATGATCACAATCACTTGTGGTTACCAATTGTCTAAAAACTATTCCATTGATCGTATTCATATTCGATGACATTAGCGTCAAAGTAAAATAATCTTTGATTGTATTGATTTAAAGTGGCAAATTCAGTACAACCGATTTTAACATGCAGCGTTATGGAGCGTGTTGTACATACTTAATCGTATAAGAATGCATACACGAAATTAAGCGCTAATTCAATGCCAATATGGTTTATTTTACTTTGACACTAATGCCATCAAATGAATACGATTTTGCAACTTTTAGACAATCGGGGGTTCTGAGGTGATTGCGATCGTCTCACTGTAGCAAAATAAACCGTGACGAAAAGTTTTTCGTTAGGTATATCTACTGTTCGTGACAACCCTACTTAGGGGAGTGGCAGGTCGTCTACAATGGGACTCCCATCACAATGAGTGGCGCCTGCATTATTTACAAATGAGCGTATAAATCTACCGCGAACGATCCAGTCTCATACTAATTGCGCATATACTCATCCCCTGCACTCCTGTCCTTTACACCATGTGTGCGATAGGGACAGCATCACGGCAATGGAAGATAATCGGCCAGAGACAGTTATGACAATTATTGTCTTGATGCAGGATATCATAGAGAGCTCGATTAGCATTCATAGTGTAAGGAAACTTGGTTAAGACTTAAGACATGAGAAACTATGTGAAGAATGATCATGCTTGATGTGTTCCAAGTTTGTTTTTAAGCTATTGCACAGCTTTTATCGCGGGCTTTGAACTAGGACAAACAGTTTGAGCGCGGCGACCGAATCAAGAAATTCCGTAACGAAAAAAAACCTAACACTGTCGTTCAGTAAGCGTTCAACATTTTAGAGGTTCACATTTAGCTCTGTTTGGCGCAGTGGGCCGAGCTGCCGCTTTCTTTAGATGTCGCAGGTTCGAATCTCACTCGCAAAGTAGTGACAGTGTGCTTTTCTTGTTTGTTTGTTTTTTAATTATTTTTTTGCATAATTTTTATTATGCAAAAAAAATATTGCATAAATATTATAATTGCATAAGTTGATAAAAAATGCTATGCAATAGCTTTACCGCGGCAGTCCCCGAGTGCCACTTAATTTTTATTTTTTTATTAGATACTTACTTGTAATTATTTGCAATAAGTCCCCTAAAATTTATTCATTTTCATTCATGCCAGATATATTTCTTTTTAACGACCTTTGACGACCGTTCGACACATCCAATGCCTTTTGCTCGAAAGAAGGTGTGAACAATCACACCTAATCACACAAAATAGGAGCTATTCACAAGAATAGCTCCTATTTTTTAATTAATTACTTTACACGTCTCTCCCAGTATTTTGTACGATTTTTCCTGCAATAAACAATTTACCTATTTGTTTATTTCACTCTGTCAGGTCTGAATCGTACTTTAGCCAAAATGTAAATCACCACAAAATGTAAATAAAAGAAATGGTCCTCAAATAAAAAGTGTTACGACTGGAGTCCCCCGCGTTTAAAGTGCTCAGCTTTCCGCCAGTAACGGTATCAAGTCAACAGCGTCTTAAAACGATTACAGGCAGTTGTCAAGGTGTGAGGGAACACGCAAACCGCATTAGGTATGTTAAATCTCGGCCCCCGAGGGGCTGGTGAGGTTTTTTCGCGATATGCGTATCGCTTACTTTTGTGATTATTGTTCGGGCGGCATTTGCATTACATTCGTGTATAGTTCAGGCGTGTAGGTCTTGATACTTTATATTGAAAGTTTTGGAGTTTACTCCTTAAGAATCGATTTTAGGCGCCCGGTATGAGAAAAATTCGAGCAGCAAAATCAATTTATCAATGACCTCGTTACGTTTTTCTGTTACGTTTTTCACAACGATGCAAATTTCTACCCTAACGTTGAGTAAATAAGGTTGGTTTTCGTGCGAAAGTCGGTCGGGGCGCGCTCGGACCCGAGTCGCGCGTAAACTCCAGTCGTGCGTCGGAGGCCGGAGCTGACACACACTTTTTTTTTATTCGATGACAAGCTAGTCCTTGACTGCGATCTCACCTGATGGTAAGTGACGATGCAGTCTAAGATGGTAGCAGTCTAGGATGGACTTGGAAGGGGTATGGCAGTGAACATTCAACCCATACCTACCCCTAATTGGTTTCTACACGCCATCGTGTAATACTAAATCGCTTGGCGGCACGTCTTTGACAGTAGGGTGGTAACTAGTTACAGCCAAAGCCTCCCACCAGACCAGACCAGAGACAATTCAAAAATTATAAATTCCTAAATTGACCCCGCCGGGAATCGAAACCGAGACCTCCCAGTTATAAGACAACAGCGCTCACCACTGAGCCAGGCTGTTAAAAGACTGAGTCGAATCGTCTGCGTCTATAATATTATTCTATTAAAATATTATAATATTAAAGTATGAGGTATGAGTGGCAGAGATGACGCTCTAGGAAGTCGACGCTGGCTGGCCGTCCCTGGAGCTTGATGTTTAATGTTTACCATCGGTTATTGCCATCGTCATCATCTCCAATGAGACACGTCCACAGCTGGACATCATTTCTTGCATCGCTTACATCTCTTGCAATGATTGATATAGTACATGATCTTGTGACGCTTGTATCCAGTGGATGTCAGTGACTCACTACAGAGCCTTGCAACCTAGGTTTATATTTTTATTTGTTTAAAAATAAAAATAACAATCAAGTCTTAAAATGGCCGAATTATGCAAAGAACAATTTCAAGAGCTATAACAGCGAGTTTCTTGCCGGCTTTTTTTAGCAGAATCCCGAAAAGTTTGAATTTTAAACTGTTTCTTCTGAACTGGGAACATAGTCATAGTCATAGTCATAGCCATAGTCATAGTCATAGTCATAGTCATAGTCATAGTCATAGTCATAGTCATAGTCATAGTCATTTATTCATAAATATTTGTATTACACGTCATCATACTTACCGTTAGTTGCTATTTCTTTATATTCGCCGTCATATTAAATAATGACTGTTAATACAACGGTCGAGAAGTTTCAGTCGCGCTACCCAGTTGACATTCCCTTAAGTTGATTTCCAAGGAGTTGTCATGAAAGCCGCACCGAATCAACGCCGCGTGACAGAAGCTGGATCCATTTTACTTTATGGCCACGAATAGTATCTTATTAGGTATAGTCACCAAATTGTCACTTTATAGTCGCCAATTGGACTGTGGTCTCCTATACGGAGGTCGCAGGTTCGATCCCAGGTACGCACCTCTGACTTTTCGGAGTCAAGTGCGTTTAAGCAATTGAATATCACTCGCTTCAACGGTGAAGGAAAACATCGTGAGGAAACCTGCACATCTGAGAGTTCTTCATAATGTTCTCGAAGTTGTGTGAAGTCCGCCAATTCGCATTGGGCCAGCGTGGTGGAATATGGCCTGTAACCCTTCTCTGTGAGGAGACCTGCGCTCAGTAGTGAGACGTTGATGGGTTGCTAATGATGATGAGTCACCAATTGTCACTTTTAATCGCTGTACCTATGTCACTTATTTGCCATAACTTGCTCCAGCAATGTTTGAGACAGCAAGCTTGTTTCTAATCATGTAGGTGCACAACCATGAACCCATCTATGCCAAGGGTTTTCTTTCAGAATGTATTAGGCCATAGTCCACCACGGTCACCAAGTGCGGATTGGCAGGTTTCACACACCTCTAAGAACATTATCGAGATCTCTCAGGCGTGCAGGTTTCCTCACGATGTTTGTGCCCGGGATCGAACCTGCGACCCCCACAGGAAACTGCGGTCCTAATCACTAGGCTATCACTGCTTGCACACATGTAACTTTTATAAAATAAAATATGAAGCTTAAAATATGTATTCTTATATTATTATTATATCATATTAGCAAGACGTTATCTAATACTACTGTATTGCTGTACTGTGTTGTCTGTGTTGCTTTTACTGTAGACCTACCTACCAAAAGAGTACAACAATTTAGTATTGGCAAACTGTCAGAACGTCAAAATCCATCGTTTTAAGTTTTTTTTAAGTATACATTTAGGATTGGTTTTCGCTTAGCACCTACTAAGCTACCAATCTATGGTTTTAAGTATACTTGGGTATGGTGCAATTCTCAGAATTAGAAAAGAAAAAGTTTAACAGAGAAGTAGAAATTAAAACAACCATAATGTGTGATGTGTGTGTGTGTGTTTGTTTTAACATTAGAATTCGGTAGCATTGTAATCGTCCAAAGTCACCGACATAGCTCAGCGAGTCGCGAAACTGAAGTGGAAATGGGCGGGGCACATAGTTCGAAGAGCTGATGGTCGTTGGGGTCCCAAGGTGCTGGAGTGGCGACCCCGCAACGAGAAGCGTAGTGTTGGCAGACCCCCCACTAGGTGGACCGACGACATCAAACGAGTCGCAGGGAGCCGCTGGATTCAGGCGGCGCAAGACCGAGGCCTGGGGAAGTCCACGCAAGAGACCTTTGTCCAGCAGTGGACGTCTATCGGTTGACAAAGAAGAAGAAGCATTGTAATTATGTAGTAGGAAAGGTAACCCATATGACACGAGATCAAATTAATATAAACATCAAACTATCACCAGCGACCGCTGTTAATTATTCCAATGACGACACATTACCGCCCGCGGGCGATATTATGCCGAGGGAATTTCATTAGCTGCCCGCTGCCAACGGGGCAGGCCTGGATTAGAATGCCGGGCATTGTGCATTGAGTTATAGCTGTGAGAGGCTGCTATTGAAGCCATAGATGCTGTAGCTATCATGAAAACATAGGACTATACTGATTTTCCCATACAAAGATCACATTATACTTTCTAAAAAGGCAAAATTTTGTTTGTTTCTTCTCCATTCATGCAACGAAGCGTTGATTGACTTGATTTTTTGCATAAATATAGTTTAGTTACAGGTTTCCTTGTTACCTACGCTTTACCTTATTCCATACATAACTGCTTATTAGTTAATCTAAAATTAATGAACTGTTATCCTTGCTGGTATTGAGTTACGATTTTGCCGTTGACTTCTTGATAGTGACGTAAAATTGTTTAAGCACCCTAGAATGACGTCTGTTAGAAATCTATGATGAGAAGTAGGTATATTTCGATTTCGAGCAAAGAAAACTATATATAGGTAAATAGCAGTAATAGATTCTACAACTTTCTATTGTAAACTCACTAACTCAAAATATTTACAAAATAAACTATACATATTGTATGATAATTAAGAAAGTTAGAAGATTTGAATATAAGACTGAGTATATGTTTCGTAAGAAAAATTAGATAAGTAATTTACTAGTTCTATCCAGACGTAAAACGTCAATTGACTGCAACGCGACGGCCGCCAGAAGTCAAATTGGCTGGGATTGGTCGTTTTAATTGTTTGAAATATGCGACCACTCGCAATAGGAGTATTTTATTTAACGGTGGTTTGTAATCATTATGACATACCTACATATTATATAAAAATTTAACTAGCTGACTCCCGCGACTTCATCCGCGTGGACATAGTTTTTAAAATAGTAATTTTCCGGGATAAAAAGTAGCCTATGTCATTCTCCAAGTACGCAACTATACATCCATCCAGAAAATCACCTCTGTAGCAGCGAGATTGTAGGGCTCACCAGCAAACTAACAGGCAAACACAGTTTCGCATTTATAATATTAGTAACATTTTATTAGAAACTAGCTGTACCAAGCATGCGTTGCAATGTCACGCCATGCCATGTTGGCCAACGTGAAATAAATAATTTTGTTTTTTTTTTTGAATTTTATGGTTGGTTAAAACGGGCATAGTGATACCCCTACCTAGTCAACAAAAATAACATAAAATAAAAAGCTTTAGGGGAATTAGTAATAATACTATTGAGTGAGTATTTAATTAATTACTATACTTTGTATGGAATAGAGCTATAAAATTATGGGCAGAGAGAGAGCAGGCGTTATTCTTGAACTAAAAGCAAACTTAAAATCTTTATCTCGGCTCATAAATATACGTGAAATCTTTTAAAGTATGACGAACGAATTAGTAAACGCTGTTACATATTTCATTTGAGATAAAAAAGTTCTTTGATGTACTTAGGTAGGTAACTATATTTAGAAAATGTATTGCACTCTGTACTGTACCGAAATAATTCCAAAACAGGTGTGGAATTCCGGCTCAAATATCGATCGATAAACTTTAAGCCACCAATCGATTTGATCTCAAAATTTGATCTGCAGTCGAAAAGCTAGGCCATATAAGTCGGTCAATTTATAATAGACAGGTTGTAGGTGTAATAGACAGGGTCTTATTGGTACCTGTCGGTCATAGCTTACTGGGGGCCTCCTTTAGGGGGCCCGGGGTTCGATTACATATCGCAGACTTTTCGGAGTAGGTGAATGAAACATGTCGTTACGAAACTTGTGTGGCAGATACATCTTTCAATAAGGTTTGAAACTAGCTAGCTATCTACTACTAGCTAACTATATAGCTCTCAGCGAGAATGTTTTGATTGTGGAACATTTTGAGAAACAATAAATAGCTGCGCGGACTGATGCGCGCATTCAATTCATTATCAGACACCATTTAGGGCGGCCGCTGTCAAACTCCTTTTATTTTTGATCATCATCATCATCTCAGCCTGCGGCCGTCCACTGCTGA
Source organism: Oeneis ivallda (assembly GCA_029955525.1). NCBI lineage: Eukaryota > Metazoa > Arthropoda > Insecta > Lepidoptera > Nymphalidae > Oeneis > Oeneis ivallda. The sequence goes on along the minus strand of JARPMR010000020.1, from coordinate 6,034,346 downwards.
ACATAGGCATTTCCCAGAGAACGCCACCACACCCGGTCCTCAGTTTGGTGACTCAGTTGTGATGATTGGCTGAATTTATTGCGTTCTTTCAAAAACAATGCATTTGTGTCGCAATCGGCACACTGTTGTAGCAATCATTTTTAGAGAATCACACAGCTGCAGAACCTAGAGTCCTGTTTTCTAAATCCACGGGGACGGAGTTGCGGGAGGGAAAAACCTACTGGCTATTACTATTTTGTCACACAAATTAAAGTTTGCCACACCTGGCGGAACTTCACCAATATCCCGAACCAGTGCACAAATTAAAAGAACAATACAACCGGAAGCAGTCCCCGTTCCCTCACGTCCGGTCACCGATTGGTTGAACCTTTGACCCCACCCCACCTGTGTACATACCTCATGTATCACTACCCCTATGTACTGAGTGATATATTTTTTACCCTTCGCGAGACTTATTAAGGCAGTATCGATTAACTGTCGGGGGGAAAAAGAGTTGGAAAATACGGAATTGTTACCTTCACCCCTCTTGGGAACGCCTTCTAGTTCTCGCAACATGATTCACCTATAGTAAGTACCTGGCTAGTTTTATTTTCTGTTGTGCTATAGCTCTTGAAATTAGAATGTAGTTTCTACGAGTTGAATACCTACACGCGACGTAAGAGTTAAATTTTTAAATTTCTGCAGGGACCATCACTTTCTGGAATAAAAGGTAGCCAATGTCACTCTCAAAGTCTTCAACTATACCTACCTACACATGAGAAAAGTCATTACGATCCGTTACTTTTATATTTGAGATTTTTAATTGCTTTAGGGCCGCTTTCACCATCACCAACGGAAAATATGACGCCTTATCCGAGTGTTTTGATATTTCGACAGTATTTTCGATACAAAAACTGTCAGAACACCCAATTTACTCCTTGGTTAAACTTCACTCGACGTTGGTGAAATCGGCAGTATATCACATAGCTCCAAAAAGTCAGAGGTCAAGTCAGGCGTGCTCGGGATAAAACCCGCGACCCCCCGAATAAGAGACTGCAGTCTTTACCACTAGGATATCCGTGGATGTAGATACCTACATATCACTAATTTGGCGCTGACAGGCAGTTTGAAGCATGGACGTATTTAGTGTAAAATGACCCTCCTCCAGTCTAAAAATGTTTTAAAAAGCCTATGATTTCATCGCAAGTAAACAAATTATTTAAGATCTGGCCGTTAATGGGTTTAATGCAAGGCACAATGGAGTTCACACGCGAAAGGAAATACGAATTAAAGCGTAAGCAACGCTAACAGCGTCGCGTGGAACATCTTGCCGGATGTGGCTAGTTGTCAACGTCTTTGTTCTCTAAATCTTTGTTGACGTACTTTTATATTAGCTAGTCTTAATGGGCGGGGACAGAAGCAGAACTATTAAGATATTCATCATCATCATCATTAGCAACCCATCAACGGCTCACTACTGAGCGCAGGTCTCCTCTCAGAGAAGGGTTATAGGCCATAGTCCACCACGCTGGCCCAATGCGAATTGGCGGACTTCACACACCTTCGAGAACATTATGAAGAACTCTCAGATGTGCAGGTTTCCTCACGATGTTTTCCTTCACCGTTGAAGCAAGTAATATTTAATTGCTTAAACGCACTTGACTCCGAAAAGTCAGAGGTGCGTACCCGGGATTGAACCTACGACCCCCCGAATAGGAGACCACAGAGACACACACACACACACACACACTAACCTAACCTAACCACTAGGCTATCACTGATCACATTAAGATATTGGAAGGATGCAACTGGAAACGCAATCTAGAATAATTAAGGTTCTTACAGGTACGAGTTATCTGGGCAACAATACGAAATAAGGGTTCCATTTTTACCATTTTGGTAAGGAACCCTAAAAATGACCGTAAAGAAAAGCGCCTATATACCTACCTAATAGGCTGATTACCTTCTTCCGGAATCTTCACATAAGTATATTTTTATCTTTCATTTCATAACATCTCAATCCGTCGCCAGCGCACTACTGGGTACAGGTTTCCTCTCGAATTAGAAGGGTTTAGGTCTACCATGCGGGCCAAGTGCTGATTAATAGACTTCACACACCGTTGACAACATTATCACAGAATATATATGACATTATGGAGAACTCTCAGTTACGCAGATTTTTGCACGATGTTTTCCTTCACCGTTAAAGCAAGGGATATTAATTAATTTTATAAAACGTACTTAACTCCGAAAAGTCAGAGATTCGTACTTGAAATTGAACCCGCACTTCCTGACAAGGATGCCGAATCCTTAACAACTACTCTTACGATTTATCTACAAAGATTTAGATCAGATAACTTCGCCAGCTGTTAGTCCAGCTATTGCTTCTATAAAAGCAGAGCTATAGAAAAAAATTGGCAGTCGAAAACCCACCTATAGTTTCCTACTATTGAGATCATTTACCCTTTTTCATGTAAAATCAAAATTATCTACATAATACATTATTATTTCAAGAAGCACATAAATTATATCTAATACTTAATCCTTTACAAACATCTTCGCACTATTTACAAACCGATGTCAACTAACCAAACAATCATCCAAACATCCATTTTATAAAGACCTGCCCAATTTTAAATTCTCGAAATTCACATTCGAAATCGGGCGAGATAAGAGGCTCCAGTAATTTGGTGGTAACGAATAGGGGAAGTAAAACAAATTAATCAGAGGTCCAATTTCGTGGAACAATGGAGGGGGGGAGACAGTCGGCAGGAATGACTGGATTTTGTTATTGCTCTGAGGTCGTGCGTTGACAAATAGTTAATGATTTGTAACTGTAGAGTGTGACCGAGTAATATTGTTAATTTGGTCTTGAGTGTCCTGCCAGACAAATTTTTTTCGCACCTTAGTTAGGTATTAATTTCTACTATGGTCCTAAGATGACGCAGGGTCACACATTGAGTGATGGAGAGAGCTATATGCTCGGAGTATCCCTGCGAGATACATAATATGAAAGTCTACACCAGAGATAGATACTGGAGGTATCAGTGGACGTCAATATGTTGATAAACAAGTATAAAGCAGTCTGCATTTAGTCAACATCATCATTTAAACCGATAGACATAGATATCTTAAAAGGAAGGCCACACAAAACACCAGTTTGTGCCGAGTATTCAGCAACTGCAAGCGATATGCTTGGTTGAAAAATAAGATTGTTTTGAAAGCCAAAAAGTTCTTATCGTGGAAAGGAGACTTGTTTTGGAAGATTATAGAGCTTTGGAAGCTTCGCAGCCATTTTTCATAATGCCTGCCTGTATCTTTAGGGTTACGACTGTAAGCGATACGCTCGGTTGAAAAGTATGATCGTTTTGAAAGCTAAAACATTCTTATCACAGAAAGGAGACTTGTTTTGAAATATTAAAGAGCTTTGGAAGTTTCGCAGCCATTTTTAATAATGCCTACCGGCTACCTGTAGTTGCCTAAAATAAACTGAAAAGTGATACATACATACATACATACACACCTACTTATTGTAAGATAGCTACATTTAAAAGTACAGTGCCGCGTGCAGTTAGCGTGCAGTCAGCAAGCAGTTAGTCTGCAGTCCTGGTAGGTACAACGGATTGCGCAGTTGTTCAGTAGTTAAGCCGACATCAATAAAACTGCATCCAAAATGCATTTTAACACGCTGTCCATATTGACTAGCATTTTGTATGCAGTTTATACCATGCAGTTTATACTACATATATATAGACCGTATGGTTTTTTATGAAGCCAATCGTATACAGCTTGCAAATGAAGAATGATTATTCTTAAAGACGTGAGGCAGCCCTATCACCGTCTACAATATTAAGACAACGTCCCAAAGGGCCTTGTTACCCATCCTTTAATTACTAGCACTAGGTGTGTTCGTAAATAGAGGACGGGAGTTATTTGCTCGCGCGTACAACCTTGTCACATTAAGGTAAATCATCCGTGTCCTTACCAGTTCTTCCTCTAATGATGTAAGGAGCCAAAGACAGCCTATTTTTCCGATAAGATTTAATCTAGGTTAATGAATTAAGATTGCGCTCCTACCTAAATTACCTGAATCTTATTAAAACAGTATAGGTAAAAGTGATGCGCACATTTTGGATATAATTACAATTTGGAGTATTGATATATCTAAATCGATCGCTAAAAGAAGGTACAGCTTCCACTCCACTGCGCTAAAATAAATCTTACATTTAAAATGCAAAAGAACTGCGTTTGTCTGACAGATTTGATTGTTTTTGCAATTTGCTAATATTTTTGTACACATCCATGCAAAAAATCAAGTCAATCGATTGCTCCTTTAGATCCGTTGCTGAATGATTGAAGGAAAAATCAACAAAGAAACACTTTCGCACTTATAATATTCGTAAGATGTTTTATTGACACTTTTTCATGAGACTTCTTCGTATCCTTGGGTTTTGTCGGGCTTAGTATATCAACGTCCTCCCCCATTACAAGGGAAGCACTCAGATAAGGTTACAGATGCATATCGGAATCTTGAGTTTCCCAAGATTTCAGCAAACAAGGCCCGTGTAAATTACTGGCTTGCGCGAGTCGCCGACGTTTTTGGGGTTGTTTTTGGCAATTCGCTGTCAACGGGTTAATTTAAGGAGTTCTTTTGACTTTTGAATTTATCTTTTTTACTTCGAGTTGATTTATGGGATCGCTTAAATGTTTTTTTATAAAAGTACTAAAAGTACCTCAAAAGTAGTCGCAGAAATATATCAACAAGATAGAACCCACGTGCCAACAATAGGGTATTTGACTATATTAAAACTAGTGGTTCGCCCCGAACTGAGACCTCGCGGTATCCCATAATTCCCATAAGGTAGTTTTAACTATATTATATTGTAATTAAAACGCGCCGAATCTGATGACGTCAATCGTCATCTGCTTTCTTGGATGGGATGCATATTTACAATATTAAAGACAGCGCCATCTAGTAACAGTATAGTGAAGTTTTGTTAAAAACATTGATGCCCATTAAAACTCAAATAATTTCGTTTCTTTATAATATTTATCTAATCTTAGTATTTGTTGTTCAAGTACAGAATATAACTCAAATTATGTGTAAGTTTCAAGTTTTAAAACAAAGTGGTTTGGTAAACAATCTCCACTTTGAAAGCCCCCCATTTCGTATGGGAGCCCCCCTGAAATAAAGATTTTTATAACTTTTTAAGCCATTTTCGGCTGGAGGCCATCGGTTTACATATCATATCTAAAATTGAAGTTATTACGTTCAGTAATTCAGAAGTTATAAGGCTGTGACAGACGGACGGACGGACAAGTGCAAATCGCTCTAGTAAACTCAGAGACCTTCGCTTCGCTCGGTCGAATACCGTTTCATCTGGAGTCATCCTAAAAGAATATTATCTAAAAACATTATTCCATAGGACAAAATTAAAAAATAAAGCTTTATTTAATTAGAAAACATTAATTAAAATTGCTATAATTCTGGCCATGTTCACGAGATCGAAAACGTTCTTGAATCTCGAATGACGTCACAGTTCACGCCACCTTTGGGCTTTGGAATTGTCATTGAACTGTGTGTGAACTGTGACGTCATGTAAACAAATGGAACGTTTCCGCGGCAATTTATTTTTTTGAATTTATTTCTCGATTTTTATGAAAAATACTGAAAATTATGCCGAAATATACGTTTTGTTACTTCAGCATAGCATTATTAACAATTTAATATGATTTTCTAAAAGTAGTCAAATACCCTATATTTACTTGGGATAGATAGTTTTGAAATTGAAAAAAAACTTTTATAAAGGCTAGGTATATTAGACCTCTTTTGCACGCGACTTCAGTAAGGAGGATAAAGTAACCGTGAAGATTCCTAATAAAAATCTTAAAAAAACCGGCCAAGTGCGTGTCGGGCCACGCGCAGTGTAGGTTTCCGTAGTTGAGTCTCAAATATTATTGCTGACCTAGGATAGTGCTTTTATTTTATTTATGAATACTGAATATATTTTGAGTTCCATGGCTTAAATACTATAATAAACTACAAAATATGCAACTTACACTACGTGTAATACCTAACTTAGAAAAAACAGATATAGGTAACTCCTTAACTAATGAACCCTACTTAGCCGTGATAGTTTTCCTTTAAAATTCATTATATTTACTACTGCTGTGATTTTTTTCTTGTATCCTATATACAACCATTTAGCTGGCAGAGGGGGGGGGGGGGGGACACTTGACTCTAATAAAATTTTGCACTTTAAAATATCATATTTCACAAACGGATCCCTGAATTGAAAAATGGTGTTCCCACACCCACAATATTTTTGAAAGACCTATTCAACGAAACCCCACACTATGGGATAGACGAGAAAAAAAAATTCGTCCCCACTTTACATGTAGGGGAGGTCCCTAAAAAAAATTATGTTTCACAATTTTATTTCACCACTTTGTCTGCGTGATTGATATTTATACCCTTGTCAAATTACAGATTTCTAGTACCAATAGTCTCTGAGCTAAACCGCGGACGGACAGACAGACAGACAGACGGACGGACATGGCGAAACTATAAGGGTACCTTGTTTACTTCGGAACCCTAAAAAGTAGCCATTTTCTTTTGCAAGTTTAACTACATCCAAAGCTGCAGATCCCAATGCAGGGTCGCCATTGCAGTAGCTCGGGACCCCAACCTCTATATTCGTTCTTTAAGCCATAAATTACACTCCAGCTTTGCGACTCTATAAGCTATCTAGAAAATTACCCAATTTTAATCAAACAGACGAAAAAATTTGAAAATCCTTGTACATTTCACCCATGTCCATTTTTATTTCTTTTTGGGATTCCAATAAATAATTATGGCAAAATTAATAAAGTAGTCTCCTCACTCAACTCCTAAACCCGCCCTAATCCACACAAAATAGACTTAAACCGTGCACAGCTGGGTGGAGACAGGGTCACTTCTGATTTATTTACCCGTAAAGACCCGGGATTACATGGATACTCTAACTTGCGGACCCTGAATAAGGCAATGGAAATTATTAAAATTACGATATGAGCAATCCATAAAAAAATTCTGACGTAACATGAGTAAATTAGTACTGTAAGCACTAATGCACAAAAATTGCTACCCCTTTCTCCTTACTAACTAAACCTAAAGTTTAAAATTCTAATGCTCGTTTTCACCGACGTTCCCTAACTATTACGGGCTACCTAAGCTAAGTTAGGTGACGCTTTCTGTCAATTTCGTTTTCACGAAGCTTTAGGGAGCACCTGAAGCTTTAGGGTGGAAATGACATTGGGTAAGTAAGGGATGATATTTAGGGGATGGTTTAGGTGTGCGAACTCAGACCTGTTGTCATACCCACTCCTAACACAAGCTTTCCACTTTGTAGGGGGGAAGAGAACGTCAGTCAAGTGCAGCTTGGCTAATATTATATTCTTTAAAAAAATGGTCTAACGGCGTTTTAAGACCTTATTGCTTTATAGAATCTAATTTTAAAACTGATAAACATTTTCTGACCGCGACTGTACCGCTTTAACGTACTCCGTAACCGACTCAAATACTTTGAGTATATAACCAACACCAAATATAGTCACCTAGATAGATAATAATTATAAATTATCATCATAAGGCTTTGAGTAATAAGGTATTATAAGTCCATAATTTCAAATCTGGAACATTTCTTCCCAACCGGTCGTTAAGTAATTGAAACCTCTTGTTATTTTCATGCTCCGCTACTGATAATTTTCTTGCATACCTCCTACACCAGATGTTCATAATTACTTCAACAAAGCGGCTGCAGTGACCATAAATTAGCCAACATTGCGGACGATTTGTCCAAATCCCGTGTCAATCGGGGATTATCCGGGACAATTGCTCGTAATCCCGCGTCCCGGTATTTATAGCGGGCTGGTCATCCCGCCCTATAAGTTTGCTGTGATTAAATTGTTTACGATAAAATCATTGTTTCGTTCTTTTATCTCTTTTCAAATTTTTTTATACCTTTAGCCCGCGACTTCGTCGGCGTGGATTAATTTTTTAAAAGTCCCGTGGGACCTCTTTGATTTTCCGGGACAAAAGTAACCTATGTCACTCTCCAGGTCCTCAACTATACCCATGCATAAAATCATGTCGATCTGTAGCTCTGCTGCGACGTGAAAAGAAGGATGTAAAACAACAACAACACACTTTCACAGTTATAATATTAGTAAGGATAAATTGTAAATTATTATCATTTTAAGACTGCCGAAATTTGAGTCGGAAACCAGCCGGTATATCTCAGCAGAATGGCACTGACAATCAATCATCTCCAGAGGAAGGAGCTATGACCTTTTATTTTTTTAATTTATTTAATCATGCTACATAATAATTAACAAAATCGATCTTATGATACTATCTCGCCAAACTGGTGGACCAGTTTGTTGGCGAGGTGGCGCTAAATGCTAATAATAGTTACTTATAACCTTATAATTTATGATACTTAACGCTAACGCACTTATAACTATATCCTATACTTTTGTAATGACTAATGAGGACTATGCTACGCAAAGAGAGAGATATCCACAAAGTCCGAGTTCCCAATTAGCTAAGTGAACTATGATAGATCAGTGGTCCCTCGGCCACCTGAGCGGGCGCGGGCGAAATATGCAATAACTCACCCGCTGGTAGTTGGTACACAGCTCACCCGGTGGTAAACAATTCACCCGCGCCGGATCGCGCGCAATAAATTCGTCACAGTGATTAGTAAGCTGGTCTATGGTGAGGCTACTGTGGAGTGTGCTTGATTAAAAACAAGTGTAAATTAAAAATTGTATTTTTAAATACAAGCTTTTAGTAGCTACATCATTAGACTCTAGATATCATCTAGGATCAGAGTTCTTGTCATGACGAATCAAACGAGCCCAAACTCGATGGGGTTACGTCATTTTATTACAGAGTTCCGATAGCCATCTTCCGTCTCCATCATCAGATCAGATGTCACAATAATATTGCATTGTCATCCGATTTACACATAAATGCAAAATTTCAGCTTGATCAGACACCGGGAAGTGGGTCTAATTCATCTTGCAAGATTTGACCCAAACAAACAAATAAACAAATAAATAAACTGGTCAAGCTAAATAAAAGCTTGTAATAATTATCCTACTAATACAGATGCGAAAGTTTGTGAGAATGGATGTTTGTTACTCTTTCACGCAAAAATTACAGCACGGATTTTGCTGCAACTTCACAATGTAATACTCATTATTTTTTGCTGCCCGCGGGAATCAAAAACTTAATCCACGCGGACTAAGTCGCCGGCATCACCTAGTAGATAAATAAAACTATAATAGCTGTTCTAGAATATCCTGGTACTAACCTGGCACGACTTCCCCCGACTACATCCATACACTACAAAAGTGATGCAATAGTATGTGTAATAATTATGTTGCAGCATCATGCAGAGATTAGTCCTTCGTGGCAAATGATTTTTTGTCAACGCAACTTGCGACATTCTACGGGATTTTCACGTAAAAGTAGAGTGTAGAGTAAAAATCCAGAAGAAGTAGTACTGAATGTCGACTTGATATCTTTTTGAAAAATATAGACACAATTGTTTTATATTAGTTATCAATATATTTATGTATCAAAGTACAATATTTACTATTAAATTATAAAACTAGCTACTGTAAACTTAATATATTATAATATTATTACGTAGCAAATTCACGTGAAGTCAAAACGTGCCCATTATAGAGTAACATTTAATTTCTTATCTGCGATCGAGGTTCGTTTAATAGCAGTATCATCCAACGCCTTTTCTCTTCTAACAAGTCTTCTTCTACGTGTGATATTATCATTAACTTTAGCAGTATTAGTTACAGTGTATGAATCAGTAGTTATTCCTCCAGGGTTATTATTTTCTGTAGGCAGTCTAACAGCTCTTGGTATCTTACTTGGTTTTTTTGGGGTTTCTGGTCCTTTGTGACTAGTAATTCCTACTTTTATTGAAGTTTGCGGCCTTTCTATAAGTATTCTGAGCATAGGCTGATCGGAACTAAGTTTAGAATCTTTCTTATTACTGGCTCCAATTTTATCTGTCTCAACGATCGTCCCTTTCTGCTGTTCAGATATTGTTTCTGTCTGAGAAAACATTAAAATTTTACCTGGAGCTTTCTTTTGCATTGCTTTGCTTTTAAGTTTTCCATGTTTTGGTTTGGGTTCATTTTTAACAGATTTCTGTTTGACTTCACTTTTTTCTTTATTTTGGATATCTTCTATACAAGCCCCACTAAGACTTTTCTTCGTTAAATTATGATTACTTTGGGTAGTATTACATTTATGAGATGAACTGTCTCTACAGAATAAATCAATAAGCTCTTGAGAATATGTAATTTCATTAATTGTCTTCTCACTGTTCTGTATACGTGACAAAGTTTTGGCCAATTTAACTTCTTTTGTCTTCTCACTATTTATTTTTAATGCATTATCGATCTTGCTCGATTCTTTATTGGGGTTTGTATCAAAAACCCTAGTTGTATTATTTACCGGAACTATCTTTTTTGAAGAAGACTTTAAAGGTACTTCACTAACTAAAGTCATAAGATTACTCTGAGAAAATGTATTGCTAGATTTGGCTGATTTCTTTACATGAGAACCAATAGAAGGAAATTGAATGTCAGCTTCTAAATTATTTGTTTTCGGTCGAACGAAAAATTTCATCCCATTTTTTGACGGCTTAGGAGTTTTGATTGTCTTTTTACTTGTGGAACTCTTTCTTTTCATCTTTCGTAACCTAACTACATAAATTATAGTAGGAATACACCAGACGATTTCTAAGATTAATATTAACGCTATAATTAGAAACTTTTTCGAAGTAAGAGTCATAGGATTTCGTAATAAATTTGCTTTCCTCTTTAAATTGTCTATTTGTTTATTGCAAAATGTTTTTCTTGAACTCAAACTGAAAATACTTCCGAAAGCTGCGTATAACTTGTCATCATTCAAATGTGGAGCCACTTCAGTAGAAAGCCATTTCTCAAATCTCTTAAAGAAATCATCTTTATCAATTTTAGACTTCATGCAACCATCAGCGACGGAATAATACTTAAGCAAAGTTGATGAAGAACTGGGAGAAGACAAGGAAACAATAGGGCTATTTTCTAGTGGTAAGAACATAGTTGGTGGAGATATGTCCCAATTTATATACGGCATAGGGATTTTCATACCTTCATCAGTTTTTTCGTAGTACGCTAACTGATCGCACGCATTGGATACGCTTGTGGTCGAAAGAATGGGTTTAGACATTATGTTTATTGCAACTGAATTTAATATATTTTCATTTGGACTTCGCCAACCGCGTCCATCTGTTTTTAAACTTCTTTTGATATCTTCATAAGTCTCAAAGATTTTAAGAGAGCTGGCTAATGACACTGTTCCTCCATAATAGGCATATTTAGTAATGGGTAAAACAAATACTTTGAGATATCCTCCCAGAGCATCCGATAACGCTGCATCCATAACGTTACATAAGGATGGACTTGTGATTTCGCGTTTGACTATAGTATACGCGTTTTCAAAATAACTAAGCAAGTTGTTTATATAATCTTCATTTACAGTACCTATTAGCATTGGCGACGGTATAATGTTTTGTAAATACTGGCGGGCTTGTAATAATGCTATGTTGGTATTACTCCAGTGTGTTTTATTCAGATCTGATGGTGTGAAGAGTACTGTTCCTACATTAGGCGACTCTGAATTTGGTATATAATGCGCAAGGGTCTCACAAACCATTAAAGTGATTAAGAATGCATTCATTACATCGGTTAGTTGTAAATTGAATACAAAATAAACTTTTATAAAACACAACAAATCAACTAAAGTCAAAGTTCATAACAATATATCAGTCTATGAATATGTCAAATATTTTCCCTTCAAAAAAGCTTCAAATTTGGTTTAATACTCAATGTTCAAATTGCATGGAAGTACATGGAACTAGGAATTACGACAGTCTTCCTAGTTCCATGTGGAAGTAGGAAGTCTATGAATATGTCAAATATTTTTCCTTCAAAAAAAAAGCATCAAATTGCCTTCAAATTGCATGGAAATGCACAAGTCAAAATGTTTAATTTAGGTTTTTGTACTCGTTGGCTCTTTGATTTTTTAAATATAGACTCCTTAGATTAGGGCCGATTTCATCAACGTAAAATAATTCTTATCTGAGCGTACAAAAGATACTTTGACAACATTTTCAATACAAAAACTGTCAGGACGCCCAATTTATTCCTGGGTAAGGGTGGAACCACATTTGTGTGGATCGTTGCGGATTTCGCCCATACAAAACTGTCAAATTCCATAGAAACGTGTACGGATCAAATCGGCTTTTCGATGCGTACACGAATGTATGGAAAATGACAGTTTTGTATAGGCAAAATCCGAATGGATCCTCACAAATGTGGTTCCACCCATGTCACTCGACGCATGGAACTAGCCGCCAGGAAGACTATAGTCGTAATTCCTAGTTCCATGACTCGACGCCTATGGCCAGCTTGCAGAAACGCCGGGTTATATCCTTTTAACCCAGAGTTAGCTGTGGCTTTGACAGATTTCGTATAAAGCTTCTGTCAAAATTACAAATTTATTCCTGGGTTAAACCTAAGCCGGCGTCTCTGCAAGCGGGCCTATTGGCCTATGAGACTTTGAGATAGGAGAGGATATTTATAATTTCTATTTATTTTTAAGCTATTGCATAGCTTTTATCGCGGGCTTTGAACTAGGACAAACAGTTTGAGCGCGGCGACCGAATCAAGAAATTCCGTAACGAAAAACCTAACACCGTCGTTCAGTAAGCGTTCAACATTTTAGAGGTTCACATTTAGCTCTGTTTGGCGCAGTGGGCGAGCGGCTGCTTTCTATAGATGTCGCAGGTTCGAATCTCACTCGCGAAGTAGTGACAGTGCGCTTTTCTTGTTTGTTTGTTTTTTAATTATTTAAAAAAAAAATTGCATAAATATTATAATTGCATAAGTTGATAAAAAATGCTATGCAATAGCTTTACCGCGGCAGTCCCCGAGTGCCACTTAATTTTTTTATTTATATTTTTTTCTCAATTAATTCTGCATCCATACTTTGCCCACTGCATGCTCAGTTGTAGAATGATAACCGTACGTGTCATTTGTCGGCATGCGCGGGCTTCAGGTGGCGGGCGTAAATCAAAGCAGCCCCCGCAAATTGTTTAATTAAACACGGATCCTTGTATGATTATGCCAACATATTATTTAAAACTGGTTATGTTTGACTAAATACTGCTTTGTTGCTCTAGCGTCTACGTTGTTTGACTGAAAATTATGAGTCCTGGGTCGATCCCAAAAGTAGCACTGAGTTTTTCTATCTAGAAATTATATTATTATAGCAGCTTGGAGTGTCGGGAGTTGGTAAGTAGGCGGTGCTACACCCCCATCCATCGTAGAATACCTAGTTAAAGCCGGTCCTGATTTCTTTCCGATCGTATCGGATTGCCGACCGACTATGAGAGTGAGGGAAGAGAGAGTACATCTGTGTTCTTCTTTTTCGTCAACCCACTACAGCTGGAAAAACGACTCCCATCCCACACTTCGTGGTCTTGCACCACTTGTATTCCTGCGACTTGTCTGATGTCTTAGGTCCTACGAGGTGTGGTATATATTCTGAGGAGGTCTCCGAGGTTCTCTGGATGAGGTCACCATTCCAGGCCTTGGGGACACAATAACGGCTATCGTTTTTACGTGAGTAGGTAGATGACTCTACCATTGCCACTTCAGCTTTGCAAGCAACTCTTATTGCATTGACAAAAGAGCAGGTCATATTACTCAAAATAAAAAAGATCATTTATTGGGTAGTTATTCATCATCATCATCAAAACAATCAACGGCTCACTAGTGAGCGCAGGTCTCCTCTCAGAGAGGGGCTATAGGCTATATTCTACCACGCTAGCCCAATGCGAATTGGCGGACTTCACACACTTCCGAGAACATTATGGAGAACTCTCAGGCGTGCAGGTTTCCTCACGATGTTTTCCTTCACCGTTAAAGAGTGTGATATTTAATTTCTGAAACGCACATAACTTCGAAAAGTCAGAGGTGCGTACCCAGGATCGAACCTGCAACCCCCCGAATAGGAGACCACAATCCTAACCAATTGGCTATCACCGCTTCATTAATTATTACCTTTCAACATTCAGTAATCATTTCGCACAGCGAAAAGAAACTTCGAATTCATTAAATACACCTATTTCATTTTAATTAGCAACTTCGCCGCATTAGAAATTCCATCGTTTAATTTGTGACCGGGTCATTTGTCATCATAACAACTCCTCCAATTAACGCGTGACAAGACACGCGAGCGTGACAAATGGTCACGTTGTCACGCCATCAATGACAATTCTACTATAACTGTACGTTTAATTAATTTAAATTCTTATGGAGTGTTCGGATGAGGCTAAAATTATAATTGCCTCGCAATTAAAACTTACGTGAGCAAATAGTATTGTAATACTAGCTTTTTCTGCGGCTTCGCTCACGTTAGTTCGATTTTTAAACCCCCAATTTTATCTCTGAGGGGGTTAATTTTCAAAAATCCTTTCTTAGCGAATGCCCGCGTCATAATATCTATCTGTATGCCAAACAGCCCGATCCGCCAGTGGTTTGAGCTGTGCGTTGATCAGTCAGTCACATTTTCCTTTTATATATTATGTATTATTTAGATTTATTTGTCAATTGGAGCTTGGTCTAAAACTCGTCGTAAACATCGAGAATCCAATCCGACCGGATTTTAGAGACGGATTTCCAAAACTGCTCTAAGCTACCAAAATGAAGTGCCAATGTCACTTCTTCAAGTAGCATTTGAAAGATTTCCAATTTAAACACTGTCAGAATGCCTTTACTACTCGGTTGGACGTTACTTGGCTACGGTGATAATTTAATATAAAAAATATTTTTAAATGTATATTACATATAATTTATATGTTGATTTCTATAAAATTTAAATGACCTGGAAAGTATACCCTTTCAAACAAAAGAAGAATTTTCCAAATCGGTTTAGGCGTCTCCGAGTAATCGGTGAATATATTACATAAAAAAAAGATTCCGACGAATTGAGAACCTCCTCCTTTTTTGAAGTCGGTTAAAAATGGTATTAAACCTTTAGGCCGATTTCACCAACGTAAAATAAGTCTTATCCGAGCGTAAATTTTATATTTTGACAGAGTTTTCAATACAATAACTGTCAAAATGCCCAATTTATCCCTCGGATAAACGTCACTTGTCGTTGGTGAATTGGTTGTTGGTTTGTCCTTCAATAACGCAGCAACGTGGATCGACGTAGGAAGGTATCGACCTTGAGAGTGACATATCTAGAGTTACTTTATATCCCGGAAAAACGAACAGTGCCCGCGATTCACAATAAGTTTTCTTATTCATCATCATGAGCGACCCATTAACGTCTCGCTTCTGAGCGCAGGTCTTCTCTCAGAGAAGAGGGTTATAGGCTATAGTCCATCACGCTGGCCCAATGCGAATTGGCATACTTCACATACCTTTGAGAACATTATGGAGGCGTGCAGATTTTCTCACGATGTTTTCCTTAATACCGTTGAAGCATGTGATATTTAATTGCTTAAGTACACACATCAAAAGTGTCTAGGGATCAACATATATTTTTGCAATAACTTTTCTCCTGATTGATATTAATTAAAATTTTCTTTAAGGATTCATCAAATAAAGTGTTTTCGTTTGTCACAGTAACGATAAACCAAGTCACCTTTGCATTAATAAAGAAATTTGCCATTTTCCTAATAAAGGGATTTTTGACATTTGAACCACTAACATTAAAGTTCGAAAAAAAGACTGAAATAACAGTTTTCTTTAAAATTTTATTGGGTAACTTAAACAATTAATAATCCGTGTTTCTACCGCGAACACTAACAACACAAGAACATCGGTTTGGCATACTCAAAATGAGTTCATCCAAATCACGCTGTGGAATGGCCGCCCATGTTCGTTGCAACAACAAAAAAAGGTCTTCTTGCCACTGGATACCCTCCATATTCGGCAGAGCTCTTCTCTGTAGCATATCCCATACATGCTCAATCGGGTTCAAGTCTGGCGACTGAGCAGGCCAGGGCAGGACATTGATGTTAGCTGCGGCGAGAGTCTGTCTTACAACTCTTGCGGTGTGCGGTCGTGCATTATCATGCATTAACTGAAATGAGGGACCGATTTGCACTTGTAGAGGAACGATGACGTCTGATACAATCGTCTCAGCATAAATTTGAGCGTTGAGGTTGCCTCTGATCCAAATCAACTCAGTTCTTCCGCCGATCCAAATACCCGCCCATACCATGATGGTTCCACCACTATAAGGATGGACTTCCTGGCAGGATTTTAATCGCTGTTGGCGTCCAGGGGTTCTCCAGTGTCGTATACGTCTTGTATCCGGTCTCATACCAAAACGAGACTCATCAGAAAAGCACACGAAACGCCATTGTTCTTCTGCCCAATTTCTGTGTTCAAGAGCCCATTGATATCGAATCCTACGATTGTGCATTGCTATAGGTGGTACCCGTAGCGGTCTTCGGGAATGAAGGTTCACTTCATGCAAGCGGTTTCTGACTGTTTGGTCGCTAATTAAGTTCCCTGAAGAGTGATGAAGCCTCACGGCTAACATCATGGCGGTTATTGTTGGAGCTCTTCGAGTTAAGATTTGAATGTATCGGTCTTGTCTCCGTGTGGTGCAGCGATACCGTCCTCCATGGCGCTCAGCCACGGTACCAGTGCTTCGGTAACGTGTCCAAAGTCGACTGATAACACTCTGACTTGTATTCAGAGCTAAAGCCACAGTACGTTGCCGGGAACCAGCTTCTATCATTCCCACGGCTCTGAGCATTTCTTCCCTGCTTAAATGACGTCGCCGCTCCATAATAACGTTGGTTTTAATCAGTAGTAGGGAAACAGTAGCACTAATAATGTCTTCAATGCGTTGTATGTTTTTATAGGGAAAATATTGACAGCTGATTTTCATCTTTTACTCGAATTTGATTGACAGTTCCTGATTCAAATTATGAAATGCACCAAAAAGGATCCATATAAATTTATAAAATCATAAATTTATTACAAAGCCACATCTCAATCTCAAGAAATCCGCATAAAAATGCTTGATCCCTAGACACTTTTGATGTGTGTACATATAACTCCGAAAAGTAGGAAGTGCGTGCCCGGGATCGAACCTGTGACACCCCGAACAGGACACCGTAGTCGGCAGTCCTAACCACTAGGCTATCACTGCTTAGTTGTTTCTGTTTACTGCTTCTTCTTCTTTATCAACCTATTGACGTCCACTGCTGGACAAAGGTCTCCTGCATGGATTTCCACAGGCTTCGGCCTTGCGCCGCTTGAATCCAGCGGCTCCCTGCGAATCGTTTGATGTCGTCGGTCCACCTAGTAGGGGGACTGCTAACATTGCGTTTCCCTGTGCGGGGTCACCACTCCAGCACCTTTGTTTACTGCTTAATTTTCATAAAATTAAATTAGTAAAGACCTGAGATCGGAATGGCGCGATGTGACTAAATTGTAAATACAGTCGTGAATTTTACCTTTTGCCTTAAAGCATTTAATTACTTACTAAAACTGTTTACACATTGTAGCCACAAAGCCACGAGCAATCAAGGCATTAACACGTAATCTCGATAACCCTTTCATTGTGTATTAATACGCTACGGCCCCTAATGATGAAACACAATACTGTTGTGTTAATGGGTTACAACGATAAGATACGAGTACATCACATATCCAATCAGTGTCTCTATGTTTATACTACCTTCTACCCCGCAGCTACTTGTGACGTCATCAATTTTGTGCTTTGGCATACGGAGCCCTCGGTGCGCGAGTCTTGCAATTGACCGATTTTATTTCCTAGTCGATTTACCGTAAGTATAAAAGGAAAAAAGGATTTTAGCAGTCTATGTTTTTATTTATTTAAGTATTTTTTTTTTATTAAAATGTTACAAAGAAAAACTAATAGCTAAACTAATCTAATTACTATACAAATCATGCCCGCGTGGAATGGTGCAAAGAATACTGGCTACGTTTCCGCGCTGGACAGCCAGGCTGATCCTTTGCGCAAAAAATGAGCCGGCCCTTCTGTCACCAGATGAGGCAATTAACCGCGGTGAAATGTCTCGTATTTATTTATTTATTTATGTTTGCGTTTGTTGCAACGCAGTCGTCGGATATGCGTCTGATCTTTCTCCGATCGTGTCGGATGTCTATGAGAAAGTGAGAAAGAGAGGACCTGTTTTTGAGCAGTACTTTGTGCAGTGTGCACTATAATATCTCCCGCGCAGATGGCTAATTTCCATAGAGATTAGCCGCCATGGCTAGATTAAGTCTGGAGGACTATTAGTATGCTCTATGGTCTAGACTCTAGAATATCTAACTTTTACATTGTGTCCAAAAGTGAAACTTCAGATTAACCACTTGAACAGCACTTCAACAGTAATTTCATGTATCTAAGTAGTAATTAGTGGTGCGTTGTGATTTATAGTGGATGGGGCAGATTTATTGCCTTTTAGCCAATGCCCTTATGATTAGTGTCGAAGATGCTGCAAGGATTCATTGATATAGAGACGGAAAATTTAACTAGATACGGTTTCTGTTTTCTTATTAATGTTGATCTTATTTGCGTTTATGCATCATAACGTAACAGAGGTTTTGTCAAATTAAAAGTTTTTCATAAACATCACAGTTATTAGTTATTACCGTACCTATTATATTTTGCGAAATTATCTAGAACACATCCATCATCATCCCAAAAAACCCATTAAGTCATTAGTTTAAACTAGTTGAAAGTGAACGCTTGAGGAAGAAAGACGCCCATGAGGAATACGGAATAGCGAGAGAAAAGAAAATCTCAGTTATTTATCTTTGATTGCACTAATTTAACACATCATATTATTATTAACACGATAAAGTCTCAACTACCTCATCTCAACCGTACAGTTCGGCCCTCTTCTGGGCACGGGTCCTTTAAAGTACTTAATAAATTGTGTCTATATTATGTATACAAGTTTTGCTGTTGTCGCTTCCAGTAAAATACCTGTAGGTCCGTAACCACCTTTTGTACGTCCGTAGAAGCTCTCCAAGTAATGGGGATGATCATTAATATTTAACGCGGTACATAGGAATTCATTTTTATTTATAATCTCGCCTGGATTCGTCCGTGTTTTAGATTGGCAGCGTCGACGAATTACCAAAGGTTGAAAGCCTGAAACTTCCGATCAATGAAAATGTTCAAGACATATAGTGCCATACAAAATCTAATTGTATAAGTGTATAATGCTTGGAATAAAGCCTGAATCAAAAATATTCCAAGATACATTATACCCTTTGTGCCATACAAAATCTAGTTGAAAAGTGTCAGTGCTAAATAGGTCACTAATAACCTACTATACGTTCCATTCTGACCTACGAGAAATACGTTTTGCTTGCAAACTTCACACAACAACTTATTCAACATTTTGCTTTCAAGCTTGCTACGGCAAACCATTTACGAATGTTCCACTATAGCACCTAAACTACTGAGCCGATTTTGATGAATGAGGTGTCAATCTATTCGTTATGATAGTCCGGGTGACTGCGACGGCTAAATCGCGTCGTCCTAGCAGCCGCGACCACACTAACAAGAGTGAGCGATTGAGAAGATGAATGTTACAAAAATGAGGGACCCACTAAACTCTAGACCAGGGATTCCCAAACTATTTTGGGCAAGAGACCCCTTTTCCAAAATGAATTGATACCTCAGACCCCCATAGTTAAATTACTTTAAAAATCTTATCTAGTTTTTTTTCCTATTAACATAAAATACTTACCAATTCAAAAACTTTGCAGTTTGTTAAGTCAGCAAACTTGACATCATTTTCTCATCAAAATTTAACAAATTAAATAGTCATTCTTAAAACAACAATACACGTAAGAAAACTTATACAGTATCTTGAAAGTTTCAAAAACTCACTTGTGTAAATTACTCGTCGACCTCCAAAATCAGTTTTCGTTTATGTCGACCCCTAGGATACCGATTTCGACCCCAAGGGTTCGATATCGACCACTTTGGGAATCTCTGCTCTAGATACACCCTTGTAGTAGTTGGCAAACAACACATCAGTAAATAAGTCAAAAAAATAAATCACGCCGCGACATTTCTGATCTCCGCCATCGTCAAGTTCGGGGAGCGATTCGATCTGTGATGATTGACAGCTAATAACCGTAGATTTCCCATGGGCACGCACAATTTGTCCCCCGTACTACACCCCCCACCCCTCTGTCCTGTAGAAGCCATCATCGTCACCCGAATTTACGGGATTAAAACGGTTGAAGTCTTTAGGATTCCCTTAAATACGAACATAGCTAATGGAACTGTTTGACGAATTTTTAAAAGAAGTTTTAATTACACTGTCCCCTTCCATGTTAGCAAGAGATAACAGGTTATGCGCTTTTCAAGTCCTCAATTTTGACTATGCAAGAAATCTCGTTCTAGGCAAGCGCGCTCCAACCTAGACTCGTCAGTGCTTGACCGGCGTTGATTATCGTCAAGAGTAAGCCAATTTCGCAATAAAAAAAACACTATCGCATTCTTCTTCTTCTTTGTCAACCGATAGATGTCCACAGCTGGACAAAGGTCTCTTGCATTATATTATTTTAATTAATGGATATTTTTTGTGTGGACTTTTTCCGAGACAAAATGTATCTTGCCTATACTTTCTATCCCGGAAAAAGTTTTCCTGTGGAACTTTTAAAACCTAACTCGATGCGGACGGAATTGCGGGAAATAGCATTATAGCTAGTTCATCTAGTAAGTAAATAAGCGCAAACATCCTTACTATTATAATTATTATAAATTCGAACTTGTGTTTGTTTGTCCTTCAATCAAGCAGCAACAAAACAACGGATAAACCTAATTTTTGGCACGGGTATAGTTGAGGACCTGGAGAGTGACATAGCTTTTTATTCCGGAAAACCAAAGAGTTCCCGCGGGATCAAAAAAACTAAATCCACACGAGCGTAGTCGCGGGCATCAGCTACTGTAAAATATGTCATTTTATTGCCTGGTAGTTGTCGAATTCAAAATACAGATTTCGAGTAAGCAAGTGAAAAGTTTCACGCAGGAAATTGGCTCGCGGTTCCATTTCCTGCTATAATCCGTTCCAATATCTGGCCAGCCATCTTAAATGAGACATGTTTCGTACATCCCGTAAAAATTAAATTAAAATAATATACCTATGTACTTACTGCTTTTGAGCAACCCATTAGTCTCACTGCTGAACGCAGGTCTCCCATCAGAGAAGGGTTATAGATGGTTAGCCATAGTCCAATGCGAATTGGTAGACTTCACACACCTTTGAGAACATTATGGAGAACTCTCAGGCGTGCAGGTTTCCTCACGATATTTTCCTTCACCGTTGAAGCATGTGATATATAATTGCTTAAACGCATATAACTCCCGAAAAGTCAGAGGTGTGTGCTCGGGATCGAACGTTGCGCATCGGTTTCATCGTATCTATTTACGCCAGCCCGACTTCAACATACTTGTAAAAACTAAAAATTATATTGTAGTGGCGTATGAAGTTGGTCTTCAAAAATACACTCTGTTGCATTGAATTCGATCACTTAAAGTATCTTTGATTGCTTCGTAAATAACTTGATATTGATTCTTTTTTTAACCGACTTCCAAAAAGGAGGAGGTTCTCAATTCAGCCGGTATCTTTTTTTTTTTTTTCTATGTATGTCCACCGATTTCTCCGGGATTTCTGAACCGATTCGCGTGATTTTTTTTTAATCGACAGAGAATGTTTGCGAAATGGTCCCATAAAAATGTTCACCTGTAACTCCTCAAGCCTGATGCTGCAGAGATATTGCCCACCTAAACTAAAGGGATTTAGGAAATGTCGATTACGAATTAATATTGTAGGTAACAAGTATGGAATACATCATGGAGCTCCAGGTCCTTGCTCCTCAATCCTGATGCTGCAGGGTACTGCCTACCTAAAACTATGGGGATTTAGGAAATTTCGATTACGAATTGATATTGTAGGTAACAAGTATGGACTAAATCATGGAGCTCCAGGTCCTAGCTCCTCAATCCTGATGCTGCAGGGTAGAGCCTATCTAAAACTATAGGATTTAGGAAATGTCGATTATGAATTGATATTGCAGGTAACAAGTAAGGACTACATCATGGAGCTCCAGGTCCTAGCTCCTCAATCCTGATGCTGCAGGGTAAGGCCTATCTAAAACTATAGGGATTTGGATCTTATGAATACACTACACTTAAAAGCTTAAAATAAAAATTCTTTTCAAAAAACCGACTTCTAACGCCACTACAAAGTATAAAAATAATTTTAGTTTGTCCACGTTTGTTGAAGTCGGGCGGGCCTAAATACAAACTATGAAACCGACTCGCGATGCTCGCTCGACTTCTACAAACGAGTCTCTCATATTGTGTAGCGTTGCGCATCGGTTTCATAGTTTATATTTAGGCCCGCCCGACTTCAACAAACGTGGACAAACTAAAATTATTTTTATACTTTGTAGTGGCGTTAGAAGTCGGTTTTTTGAAAAGAATTTTTATTATGGATGATAATGCGCGACCACATCGTGCCTCTCATGTCTCCGCCTATATGGAAGAGGTCGGGATCCGTCGATTTGATTGGCCAGCGAGAAGTCCCGACCTTAATCCTATAGAACATCTATGGGACAATCTAAAAAGGAAGGTCCGAGCAGTTACGCCAGTGCCACAAAATCTCTTGGAGTTGAAAACGGTGATTCAAACTCAATGGGAACTAATACCACAAGAAACCATCAATAATTTGATCAGAAGTATGACCAGAAGAATAAAAGCTGTTGTCATTTCGAGGGGAGCACATACTAAATACTAATTTTAACCAATTTAAATTGTACAACGTATGTGTATAAAATAAATTAATGATTAACATGTCATATTTTAATATTAACATTTAGTAATGCCTATGTGATTCAGTTTTTTTATTAAATCCTTCTCTGAATTCAAGATGTTATGGTTTAAAACGAAGATAAACAATAAAAAACACATACAAACTAAGAAACAACTAGTATTGAACCATCATTCGCTATAAAATGTATTTGTTACGGTAAATGTGATAAATGTGATAATTATTAATAATTTTCGGTAATTATTAATAATTACCTCACCATTTGGTAAATTTGATAAATACTATGAATTTCATCACTTTTATCGGTTATTATTAATAAGTCACTGTTGTCTTTGGTAAAAGTGATAAAACAAACAAGAAACAGTCTGACAAGCCGTCTAAACCCCACCCGACTTCTTTCTCCAGCCACCTTTAACCTCATCAACAGTAAGGGTTTTCGGGTGCAAGTATTCTACGTTGTCATAAAAAAAAATAAACACGAAAGCTGTGATAAACCTAACTAACAGTAAGGATTTTCGGGTAAAAGCATTTTTGGGTGGTTATAAAAGTGGCCAACTGAGCCAACAGTAAGGATTTCCAGATGAAAGTATATACGGGTGGTCCTAATGGTGCCGCCCAAAGGCAATATTTTGATTTCTTGTATCTAGACCTATTAGAAAATACCAGCGATATTTCGGATAGGGACCGAGCCACTAAGCATAGATCACATCATGGAGCTCTAGGTTATCACAAATCAACAGGTTTTATTCACGGAAATAACACCACTTTGCACACGTGATTTCAAAACAAATGATAAGAAACGATGCGTTATTGCCTTGCCCCCGCAAGTTGTCACAACCCCTTCTCGCCTCTATTTATCGAAACAAAATAATGCTAAGTATAAGTAATCCACTGTAAACTTGGCTTTCCTGATGATCTGCGGGACGCGGGGTGAGAGCGCGCTCAACTAATCAGGTATTCTGCCGCTATCCGCTGGCAGTGACTGACTTGTGATATTTTCCTAGCGACAGCTGAACATGGTATTTTAATATTGAACAATCGCATGATACATCATAGGAATGTTCGAATATAGAATGTTCTGATAATACAGAAAGTTCAGATTAATGTTAATGTGTGTTTTTGTATTGCCTGCTTTCAATTTTGTAAGCTAATAATAAATAAAAATAATAAAGACCCTTGTTTAAATTTATTTTAGTTTGTTCATTAGATATCTGCATTAGAATATAATACTCGGTTAAGTTTTAATACATATATGTATGGCAGGCTTGTTTCTCTACCAACGATCCGTCGAGCTGTGAGAGTGCTATATCGGATGTGATACGCCAGGCAATGGAATACTTTATACCATTTTCAGACGTATCGCCCGATGGTAAGACACCCCCGTGGTACAACGCTGAATGCGCTGTTGCAGAGGCTCGTAAGCATTCAGCGTTTGTATCATGGGCGGACGCTCGCGCTCTCAAAGCTCCGGATGTCAAAATCAAGAAAAGAGAATTCAATATTGCCGCCAAATCCTACAAGAGGGTTTTGGAAAGAGCTCGCTTCAGTCGAACTAACCGCATCGGGCGTAAGCTAGCCTCTCACCCCAGTGGTAGCAAAGCTTTCTGGTCCCTCGCGAAGTCGGTTGAAGCGAGCTTTTGCCGTCCTTCGCTGCCGCCTCTGCAGAAACCAGATGGATCACTGGCTGTTTCTGCAACAGACAAGGCTAATCTTCTAGCATCTCTGTTTGCTGAAAACTCACGTCTTATTGCTGGAAACAAATGCACGCCCACCCTTCCAACTTGTGACTCCGGCTTTCGGAAAAACCGGTCCACGGGTGATCTTCTAGTGTATGCCACACATACTTGGGGCGAAGCCATTGAGAAACAGGGTGAGGCACTCGCCGTGTCTCTTGATATTTCAAAGGCTTTTGACCGGGTTTGGCATGACAGTCTTCTCAGTAAGCTTCCGTCATACGGGTTACCCACTGGCTTATGTAGCTGGATATCTGATTTCCTGAGTGAGAGGTCATTTAGAGTTGTCGTTAACGGCTGCTCATCTGACCTAATGGCTGTCAACGCCGGTGTTCCTCAGGGATCTGTTCTGTCCGCAACACTTTTCCTGCTGCACATCAACGATCTTCTAAAGCCCGGTATCTTTGGGTACGCTGATGACAGCACTGTTACGGACAGATACATGTCCAGCTCTCGAGCCAGTGCTACTGAGATCCATGAGTATAGAGAGGCCATGGTGAATCGCATTAACTTAACTCTGAAGGAGGTGTCCGATTGGGGCGACGCCAATTTAGTTAAGTTTAATGCCACCAAAACTCAAGCGTGTTTATTCACTGCCAAAAGGAGTCCCTTTACCTTGACTCCAACTTTCCAAAGTGTGTCCATACCGATTAGTGACCATATTGAGCTCCTGGGCATAGACATCTCGCCCAACCTCAATTTCGGGAAATGCATCGAGTCAAAGGCAAAAACAGCAGCCAAAAAACTTGGTATCCTGAACAAGGTGAAGCGGTGCTTCACGCCTGAGCAGCGCCTGACTCTCTATCAGGCTCAGGTGCGCTCGGCCATGGAGTACTGCTGCCACCTATGGGATGGCTCTGCCAAGTACCAACTCGATGCATTAGACTCGGTAGATCGCCGTGCCCGCCGAATTATAGGTGATCAGTCACTAACGCAGGCAAAAATGCTCAGTCTGCAGCACCGTCGCAATGTTGCCTGTCTATCGGTCTTCTATCGGATATACTTTGGAGAGTGCGCTCAAGAACTTCACAACCTTGTGCCCCCTTCACCGTTTTACCACAGAACTTCGAGAAATCGTGAGCGTTGGCATCCTTACGTGGTTGAAATCCAACCTGCTCGCACGAAACGCTTCTGTTCAACGTTTCTGAATCGAACCGCTAAGGTGTGGAACGCACTTCCAACTTCTGTGTTTCCGGCCACGTATAACCTCAGTACCTTCAAGGCAAGAGTGAATAGGCATTTTCTAGGCAAGCGCGCTCCAACCTAGACCTCATCAGTGCTGTCCAGCATTGATTGTCGTCAAGCGCATGCCTATCCTGCAATAAAAAAAAAAAAAAAAAAAAAAAAAACATATATTTAGTTCTAATAGAATAAAATAATGCATTTGTTTAAAAAATATCATGTATGTATTCGATCTTAAGTTGGTATTTCCATCGCATCGTGTATACCCGAACACATCACCCGCCCCAAATCCTATTAGACCATCGCGATGGCCAACGGCCGACGGTTTACCTTTAAGCGAATGTTATTCTTAAAAATTTATTAAATTTACCAAGAGTAAGGTGTGATTTATTAATAATCACCGAAAAAAGTGAATAATTTATTACTTTTACCATCAATCTTGGTAATTATTAATAATGATCGGTAATTATTAATAATTTTCAATTAATCACATTTACCGTAACATATTGATAACTACCAAAGGCGTAAGTGATCGAATTCAAAACAACAGAGTTTATTTTTACATTGGTTTGGTACATCCTATTTGGTGTGACGAACTTAGACAAAAGGTTGTGTCCCTAAATTTTTTAAGCTCAGGTCCATTAAAGGTTCCGTCCATGTGTAGGCGTACAAAATGAATAGTTGATAGTCTCCCAGCTGAAATGTCAGGCCAAATGGAATAATAAACTAGGAGGGATTAACCGAAACGGGTGATACCAGGTTGATACCCTCTCCATATTACATGAACCATATTCGGTGGTTCGATACTACTTTAACGAGTACTTAAGTAATAACAACACAAAACTATTGGATGATTGATGAAAATACATACCTATTATAATATCGAAGCTACATCAAAAGTCAGAAACTTATAAAAGGTCTCTGTTCCCTAGACAAAAAAAAAGTCTTTCGGAATCTTTTGTTAGTAAAGTTATGAAAATCAATAATTTAATTTAATGTCACATTTCACAACATAAATATGTGACATAAAATAAAATTGAATTTCTTAACTGTAGTAATTAAAAGATTCAGAAATACTTTTTTCATCTAGGGAACAGATACTTTTATTGGGCTTTCAAACTTTTGATATACTTAGGTGTTTATGGTTTAAGGAAAATTAAACCCCTGCCGCCAAAATATAGCGTTCTGGTACCTACGATGGCGTGGAAGCCAGGTTAAGGGTATGGGCTTCATTTACACTGTTATACTTCTTCCAGCCCGCTATCATCTTAGATTGCAATGTCACTTACCATCAAGTGAGATCGCAATCAAGAACGAACGGCATTCCCAAAATCCCAACCAATGGTAGATTCATCAATAAAAACTATTCTATTCTACTCTTGGACGATTTAGAAAAGGATTTAAATCGTCCAAGTTTCTACTTATTCTATTCTAATAAAAAAAAAACTTGAGAGGTGTCAAGGGACACCCGGATGGTACGAAGTTCCTTTGTAATTTAATTGTACTTTTTAATTGTAATAAACTAGTGGTGTCATCTAGTATTAAATTGATTAACTACGATGAATTATATTTAGTTTATTTCTATTGCAGCAATGTTACAAAACCAAAGAGTTACTCTGGTTTTTTAACAGATGGCGTTAGTAGTACAATAACATTTTATCCAATTTATACAATAAAAAATTAGGGAAAAATTCCACATGTAGAAATACTTTTAGACTTTTAACTGTTAAGCGACTGCCAAAGCCACTAGGCTACGGAGACCCAATATTGTACCGCGAAAATACCGAACACAATGCAAAATTCACATTCAACAAAAAAGTGTCGGTTTCAAAAAAGTGTCGAGTGTCGGTTCCTTAATTTTTTCCGTCTAGCCCCCTTCCGCACCTCGCGATAAGGAACTTACGTTCCAAAAGACAATAGACTGTACTTTCTCTTTTCGGAATTATAATAATATATTTTTAAAAATACCGACACGAAACCAGGTGTGTGTCAATCAGACAGAAAATAAAATATTTATTGCATTAATATCGTTACAGCAATGACTGTAATGAGTTGCCACGCGCCGGCTGTTCGCTCTACTGACTCAAGAAATCATTGCTATTTAGTACGGCAGGGTATCCACTAGCAGTATATCATATCAGTAATATAAGTATATCAGTCATTTATCCTACTACTAGTGCTACTGGTAAGATTATAATTTATGCGAAAGTTCGTGAGGTAGTTCGTTTGTTACTCTTTCACGTCACAATGAAATTAGCTGGGAATGGAGACAGATCTTACCTACGATTAACACGTCTGGCTACATTTAGCTCGGAAAATTGAAGAGTTCCCGCAGGAATTAAAAAACCTTGATCCACGTGGATAAAGTCGCGGTCGTCATCTAGATGCCTAGTAAACAAGACTTATCTAAAAATACCACAATATTTTACTATAGGAGAAATCAAGGAGTCTTTGACTTATGAGTTATGAGAAATTTTGCAACTTATTAAGTACTTTCGTACAGATTATTATGCAAAAATAATCATCATCAATAAGTACAGAGGCAAAATAAAAACTTCAGAAAAAGAAAATGCAGGGTTTTTTTGGAGGTGCTGGGATTTGAACCCAGGACTTTCAGCATGCGAAGCAGACACTCTACCACTGAGTTACACCCCCGATAGGAAACGCTTCCAATTTAACGAGCAGTATAACATGACTATGATGACTGATTAAGTGCCGATTTCACCAACGTTGAGTGACGTTTATCCAAGGGATAAATTAGGCGTTTTGACAGTTATTGTATTGAAATCTCTGTCAAAATATAAAATTTACGCTCGGATAAGACTTATTCTACGTTGGTGAAATCGGCTCTAAAGAACTTAAATTAATAATTTTTTAATTCTTTTTCTTTTGTTACATTTTTTAATTATAAACCGGATCATTCAATTGGAATTGGCGTTTTGTTAAAAAGAATTTTGTTTAATATAAGAAAAAGTATTCAAAAAAATTGTAGGACAATTAATAAGCAATAACGTAGTCTATTAATATTTCATAACTGCGATGTCCAATGTAAAATGTAAAATATGTTGCAGCCTTTCATAGTTTCTATAAATACCGCTAGATGGCACCAAAAGTTAATCCACGCTTGTTATTTAAAACAAACTTGTTTATAGTATAAGAGCTGATGTAAGTTAATTTTAACCTGTCGCATGTTTTTTTACGCCTGTTTTTCTCATCGGTCGGTGACCGATGTGAAAAACAGTGGTAGAAGATCGGTGAGAAACTCTCCTCCATTGTAGCTTGCCAGGCTATATAGGTATATTTCCTGCAGTCCGCGAGGGGTAAGCGAACCTAAGACTTTCCATTTGTGCACTCCAATTTTGTATCAATATCGTAAAGGTTTCTACTTACATCGATGTACTGCTTATTGATACCCAGTTTTTGGCTATTTTTGGCGATCGCTCATCCTTACTAATATTATAAATGCGAAAGTGGTATTGTTTGTTGGTTTGTTGGTTTGTCCTTCAATCACGCCGCATCAGGGCTACGGATCGACGTGATTTTTTTCATGGGTAGGTATAGTTGAGGACCTGGAGAGTGACATAGGCTACTTTTTATCCCGGAAAATTAAAGAGTTCCCGAGGGATTTTAAAAACTAAATCCACGCGGACGAAGTCGCGGGCATCAGCTAGTACAAAATATGCAAAGCTTAATACAAGAAAATAATTGAAAACTGCGGAAAGTTGGATGTAACATCTGTCATCTGGATATTGCTCGTATAAAAAGTAGTTTAAGTCATCATAAATCATATCATCATAATAACGAGTCGATTGTCTACTCATTCATCAAAATCGGCTCAGTAGTTTAGGCGCTATGATGAAAAATGAACGTAAATGGTCACACACATACAAATATGTATTACTAGGTTAAGAGTTATGACTGCTAAAGTTTATCCTTTCCTTTTGGCTTTGCCGTTTTGCCGTAGTCGCCGGGTAAAAAATAATTTAAAGGTTTATAAAAATAATCAAGTAGGTATCGTTCGTTCGTTCGTTAGCAACCCATCAACGGCTCACTACTGAGCGCAGGTCTCCTCTCAGAGAAAAGTTATAGGCCATAGTCCACCATGCTGGCCCAATGCGAATTGGCATTGACTTCACACACCTTCGAGAACATTATGAAGAACTCTCAGATGTGCAGATTTCCTTACGATGTTTTCCTTCACCGTTGAAGCAAGTGATATTTAATTGCTTAAACGCACTTGACTCTGAAAAGTCAGAGGTGCATACCCGGGATCGAACCTGCGACCCCCCGAATAGGAGACCACAGTCCTAACCACTAGGCTATCACTGCTTCTAGTAGGTATTCTTCAAGTAGGTATACTATGAATGAAAGTATATACAGCTGTCTCTTGAACTATATGTGGTACGTTATCGAGTGAAATGTTTTTGCAGCACCGCCTTTTAATTAGCGAAAATATTAAATCCGTTTTGATGAAAGATAGGCGACAGTGCAGTTTAGTTTTGTAGATTTAAAACAAACACCGATTTTATAATGTTAATCTGGTAAATTAAAATTAGAAAAATAATAATACTGACTATGATACCATTTAGTTACTTTAATCTCTATCCCGCCTACATTAACATTATAAATGCGAAAGTTATTTTATTGGTTGGTTTGTCCTTCAATCATCTAGCAACGGATCGACGTGATTTCTTGCATGAGTATAGTTAATTACCTTACCTTAGTGAGTTACCTTTTATTCCGGAAAAACACAAAGTTCCCTCGGGATTTTGAATAAAACCGTATATAATTAACTCCGCGCAGACGAATTGGAGGGCAAAATCTAGTCATATGTTGATATGATCTAGCTATATGATGTTCAATCTCAATATGGATGCGTTGCTCAGTTGCTGCGTGATACGATGATAGAAGGACAAACTAACAAACAAAAACACTTTCGCATTTATAATCCTACTAATATTAATAATGGGAAAGCTTGTGAGGTTGGATGGATGTTCTTTACTCCTTTACGCCACAACGAATGAACCGTTTTGGCTGCTTAGAATGGAGATAGCTCATATCCAGGATTAACACATAGGCTCCATTTTATCCTGGAAAATTAAAGAGTTGGACCCGCGAGAAACAAAAACATTAATCCACGCGGAAGAAGTCGTGGGCGTCCAGTACACAATACATAATAATATTAGTAAATATTGAACACCGAAAATAAAAAAAAATCGAAACATAAAACTCGAAACAATATTAATTTTTTAACATCCGATATAACCACATCCTTGCGCGGCGATGCGTGAAAATCACATCAAAATGATTACAGCCCTTTGTTGCACCCCCTCGTTGGCAACCCTTGGTTACGTCACACGTCACTGTATAATTATACTTGCGGTATTGACACCCCTGATTCCCGTTTGTTGCACAAATTGGGTCAAAAATCACTGTTTTGGCAGGATTTTCAAAGCATTTTGTGTAACTGATTTTTGCCCCAACGATTTGTTAGCTATTTTATTAGTTTTTGAATAAGTACAACGACAAAAAGTAGTCTAATGGTTAGGACTGTGGTCTCCCTATTCGGGGGGTCGCAGGTTCGATCCCGGGCACGCACCTCTGACTTTTCGGAGTCAAGTGCGACTTCGCAATTAAATATCACATGCTTCAACGGTGAAGGAGAACATCGTGAGGAAACCTGCACACCTGAGAGTTCTCCATAATGTTGTCGAAGGTGTGTGAAGTCCGCCAATTCGCATTGGGCCAGCGTGGTTGACTATATCCTATAACCCTTCTCTGAAAGGAGACCTGTGCTCAATAGTGAGCCGTTGATGGGTTGTTGATGAAGTAGGTACAACCACTAGTTTATGGTCCATGGAATGCCTTAAAAACAGCGCTATGGTCTACCTCGGCTGTAGAGTGTAGCATCAAGAAGAGGCAGCGCCCTATTCAGCAGCGTTAAGCAATATTGGATGTTTGGTGAGCGCCTCTTATATGGGTATTGGGTTCGAACCCCACCGGTAGGTACCGGTATATTATTCGAATAATCGAATCCTTATCAGATTAGATTTACGTGCTTAGGTACTTTTATTGGGCAGGAGCCAGGAACCAAAGCCACCTGACACGCCAGTAAGCCACAATGACCCATTACCAGCACAGTTACCCAAACCTTGCCTCTGGCTCGATCCGAACCAGAATCCCAGAGCGTTCACCCCTGACCCCTAACTGGCGTTGGTCATCTCGAGACGTTGCCCCTCTCGCTCGCACTCGCCGCCGAACCGTACGTTCGTCTCGCGCGCCTTGCTGTGCACGATTCGATATTACAGCGTAGATTGGAGTACACTCTCAGAATTGCACTCGGCTGTACGGTACAAATATTGTGGCATAATATTTGACAGAACAATTTTTTAAGTTCATCTAAATATCGCTGTATGAGCTATTTTTCCCTAGCTATTTTAAAAGGTAAACAAATCGCAAAAAATGTTGCCGGGCGCATTTTTTGGGCTTACCTGGTACTGTACTTATTATTATTGTAGGTACCTTATTTCTTATTGGAAATTTCATTGATCTTATACTATTCAATAAAAATAGATTCTTATATTTTACTGATAAAGAATGCACTTCACGCAAAAAAGATTTATGGCCGATTTCACCAACGTCGAGTGACATTTTACCGAGGAATAAATCGGACGTTCTGACATGTTCTGTGCATTACTTGGGAATTGGATTGAATTTAATTGACATATTTTGTACTTTGTACATCTTCTTCTTCGTTATCAACCTATAGACGTCCACTGCTGGACAAAGGTCTCCTGCATGGACTTCCACAGGCTTCGGTCTTGCGCCGCTTGAATCCAGCGGCTCCCTGAGACTCGTTTGGTGTCGTCGGTGCACCTGGTGGGGGGTCTGCCAACACTGCGCTTCCCGGTGCGGGGTCGCTACTCCAGCACCTTGGGACCCCAACGACCATCAGCTCTTCGAACTATGTGCCCCGCCCATTTCCACTTCAGTATCGCGACTCGCTTAGCTATGTCGGTGACTCTGGTTCTCCTACGGATCTCCTCATTTCCGATTCGATCCCGCAGGGACACTCCGAGCATAGCTCTCTCCATCGCCCGCTGAGCGGTCCTGAGCTTACTTATGAGGACCTTAGTTAGCGACCATGTCTCGGATCCGTAAGTCATCACTGGCAACACGCACTGTTCGAAGACTTTAGTCTTCAGGCACTGAGGAATTTTGGACGAGAAGACATCTCGGAGCTTCACGAACGCTGCCCAGCCGAGGTGGATTCGGCGGTTGATCTCTTTCTCGAAATTGGACCTACCTAGCTGGACTGTGTGTCCCAGGTAAATATACTCGTCGACAATTTCGAGTGCAGAGTTCTCAACAATTACTGGGTGGAGCGGTGCATGAGCATTGGACATGATTTTCGTCTTGCTCATGTTCATTTTCAGGCCCACCTGTTGAGAAACCCTGCTGAGATCGTTGAGCATTGTATTGAGGTCTCTCAGAGTCTCTGCCATGACTACTATGTCATCGGCAAATCGCAGGTGAGTGATGTACTCGCCGTTTATGTTGATGCCAAGCCCGTTCCAATCCAGAAGCTTAAAGACGTCCTCCAACGCAGCGGTAAAGAGCTTCGGGGAGATAACGTCTCCCTGTCGCACTCCACGCTGCAAGTGGATTGGCCTCGTAGTCTGGTCCTGTATACGTACTGACATTGTGGCGTTTTCATACAAGCACTTCAACACTTGGATATACCGGTAGTCAATCCGGCATCTCTGAAGCGACCTCAACACAGCCCAAGTTTCCACCGAATCGAAGGCTTTCTCATAGTCCACAAACGCTAAGCAAAGTGGCCGGTTATACTCTTCTGTCTTTTGTATAACCTGCTGCAACGTATGAATGTGATCTATGGTACCAAAGCCTTTTCGGAATCCGGCTTGTTCGGGAGGCTGGAAGTCGTCAAACCTACGAGCGAGACGATTCGTAATGACTCTCGAGAACAACTTATAAACATGACTCAACAACGAGATGGGTCTATAATTCTTCAACAAGGTATTATCATCCTTTTTGAAGAACAGAACCACCACGCTCCTGTGCCATGCTTCCGGCGTTGTGCCCTCGTGGATGACGGAATTGAACAATCGCTTAAAGATCTTAAGTACTGGTTTTCCACCCGCTTTCAGGAGTTCCGCAGTGATTCCGTCATCACCTGGCGCCTTGTTGTCCTTAAGCTGTTTGAGAGCCATTCTAATCTCGTATAGGCTGACGTCCGGGATATCTTCGGGAACAATTTTTACTTCATCCAAAATATTTCGATGTATAAGCTATTTTTCCCTAGCTATCGTAAAAGCTAAAAAAATAGCAAAAACGCGTAACGGACGAATGTTGCCGGGTGCATTTTTTGGGCTTACCTGGTACTGTACTTATTATTATTGTAGGTACCTTATTTCTTATTGGAAATTTCATTGATGTTATACTATTTGATAAAAATAGATTCATATATTTTACTAATAAAGAATGCACTTCACGCACAAAAGATTTATGGCCGATTTCACCAACGTCGAGTAACATTTTACAGTAGGTACCCGGCGATATATATTGCACATCGGCCTTTGGAATAAAACGCTATTTCTATTCTATTGCAAGGAAAGCTAGCCAGAAATTCACGTAGTAATTACTGAAATCTCTTCACAATCGGCGACCACATCACGTAACATATATAAAAAAAATGCAGTCGAACTGTGAATAGAATAGAATAGCGTTTTATTCCAAAGGCCGATGTGCAATATCTGTACCGAGGAATAAATCGGACGTTCTGACATGTTCTGTGCATTACTTGGGAATTGGATTGAATTTAATTGACATATTTTGTACTTTGTACATACTTACTGTCAAAATATCAAATTTTCAAGACCCTACAAGATATATAAATAAATTCGTCCGATATTCGCGAATAAAACTGTGGTACTATTAAGTTGTATAAAAATTATATTACTTGGGGCACTTTTGCATGGTGGGAGATTTCCTCTGAACACTCTACCATCAAAGACGACAGTCAAGCGATTTAGCATTCCGGCAAGGTGTGCAGAAAACTGCCATACCACCCTCGATATTAGCCCGCTATCTTAAGTTGCATCGTCATTTACCAAATACCTATCTTACCATCAGATCGGATCGCACTTCGCAGTCACTTCGCACTATGATGACAAAAATACTTTGACTGCGAAGTTAGCGACTTAAATCTAAAATAAAAAAAAACATCTGTAAGAAAAACTGTTAAAAAAATAAAATTATGTGAACCGAGTTACAGCAGATAAAAGGGAAGATGTACGAATGTTGCCGCATTACCTGCCCGGTTACTATATCGTGCCTATACGAGCTATATCACAGCTGAGCTATGGAAGTGCATAGGTATTGTATGCCGTTAGTATGAGTTTTTCTTATTATTCACTAGCCCTAGCCGTTAGTTTCTAAAAATCCCGTGGGAACGCTTTGATTTCCGGGAAAAAAGTAGCCAATGTCACTTCCAGATCCTCAACTATACCGTTTCGTAGCTCTGTTGCCTCGTGATTGAAGGACAAATCAACAAACCAACAAACAAACTCAGCGTTCGCTCGTATCTCGAGCTTGAAAATTAGCTAATATAAAATAACGTATAGGGTAACATAAGGTTCCTTTTAGGATATAAAATAACCCAAGTCATTTAAATTTTAATACTAGAAAGTAGAAAATACACAATACCATTAGAAAATTTACACTTACTTAAATTATTTCCTCATTATAATGGTAAGTAAATCAATTTTTAAGTTCTTCTAAAATCCAATTGAAATTCTAGCGAAGGTCTCAAATATTTCCAATCAGAAACCAATAAGAAATTGTAGTTGAGCCAAATTAACTGAGGCATTGACGCGTGAAATTTGTCGTGAGCAATGTGACATTAGTGTGTTTGTGATTTATTGGAGAATGGAGGCGGGATATGGGATATGGGAGGAGAGTCGCGTTGCCGGATCGTTTTCCTAATACATATACCACACCGTATCACAGGAGCGGTGATCCTGTGTGCCTCCATTTTGAGAAGCCCAGGGTTTGTTCTCAGACATGGTTATCTGACTTTTCGAGCTGTGTGCTTGCCTACCTTGGCATACCTGCATGCCTTCCCGTTCCCCCCCTTCAGTTCCCCATAGTGTCTCAAAGGTGTGTCTCTTTATCGACCGACAGACGTCCACTGCTGTACAAAGGTCTCTTACACGGACTTCTACAGGCCTCGGTCTTGCGCCGCCTGAATCCAACGGCTCCCTGCTACAGTACTACTATACTAGACAATACTGCATTGTAAAGTCGACATCTCCTGAGGATGCTCTGGTGTCGGGGCGAAACGTGCGTCGAGATAAGTGTAAAAGTCTTGTGTGGTGGTGCATGTGAGTGGTGGTGGCATTGCTTGCTTGGGAACTTTACTTTCTTGCTCGCTTGGGAAATGGGAAGGTGAGCGGTGCTTAGCTTGTTACTGCATGTTTGACCATACAGATTTTTTCTGATGGCGGATTAAGTATAGCAAAATAAATCTAACCTTTTCTTGCTTACTA
The DNA here is from genome assembly GCA_029955525.1 of Oeneis ivallda. Classification (NCBI taxonomy): domain Eukaryota; kingdom Metazoa; phylum Arthropoda; class Insecta; order Lepidoptera; family Nymphalidae; genus Oeneis; species Oeneis ivallda. The sequence goes on along the minus strand of JARPMR010000020.1, from coordinate 5,997,905 downwards.
TCTTGTCATCAAAAAAACTTAAGTGGCACTCGAGGACTGCCGCGGTAAAGCTATTGCATAGCATTTTTTATCAACTATAATGCAATTATAATATTTATGCAATATTTTTTTTTGCATAGTAAAAAGTATGCGAAAAAAAAGTTAAAAAACAAACAAACAAGAAAAGCGAACTGTCACTACTTCGCGAGTGAGATTCGAACCTGCGACATCATCAAAGAAAGCGGTCGCTCGCCCACTGCACCAAACAGAGCTACTTGTGAACCTCTAAAATGTTGAACGCTTACTGAACGACGGTGTTAGGTTTATTTTCGTTACGGAATTTCTTGATTCGGTCGCCGCGCTCAAACTGTTTGTCCTAGTTCAAAGCCCGCGATAAAAGCTATGCAATAGCTTAAAAATATACCACGCGATATCGCTTCCATGGTAACGGGGAACGTCAACCCACTCCACCAAAGCATGTTTTCCATTATGCCATTTCCTCTCAACCCGCACTCGTATCAGCGGATTCATCTCGCGGAAGAATTCCTATGGAATGCAAATGGAGTCCCTTCAGAGATACCTCAGACCGACCCCGCTGTTTATTCTTACTAGATTACGCCGCCACAAAAGATACTGGCTGCCATTTGTTCAAACGAGATGATATACTACGCGGCCGTGCGTATGACGACGCGTCCTCGACCTACGAAACCTTTTCTACCCCCAAAACCGTACAAAAACGACGAAAAATCCGTATCACAAAGCGTTACAGTCGATTTTTTTCCGAAAAATGTATGCTCCCGGCCGTAGAAGGAAAATTTGTCGCCAGCAATGGAAAACGACGAGTAGAGAATAAAATATATCGCAAAAAAGTGGACCCCGGACGCAATAAAATATCAATTTTTTAGCTTTGCACTATTATCATAATAGCTAAGGACATAACTTCAGAATTTTTCTGCTATGATGTACACTGCTGGCTTTTCCAATCAATTTTATTTAGTGTGCTAAGTTTAAGAGCAATGAATGTAGCACAGTTGAATATTGTAGTAATATTTCAAGTTGTTGGTAGTGTTGCGGTGAAAGCAGACTCCCCTTCCGCATAGTTTTAGTTTTGGACCGCGTAGTTGAATAATATGATTGTGGCATGTTATGCTTGTGGTGAGGGGAATTTGTGGTATTGCTTTTTAAATATTTTCGAGATTTATTCAGAAACAAAAAAAAAAAAGAAAAAAAGAGCGATATTCTTGAACATCATCCTTAGAATAAGTAAGATAAAGCTAGGGTAAATTACTGTACACTTAGTATTTCTACGACTTATTATCTCATAGCCCTTCTCTGAGAGACCTAGGTGCTCAGTAGTGAGCCGTTAATGGGTTGCTGATGATAATATTTCACAGAGGCACATTTTTTTTAAAGAATACTAGCCAAGCTGAACTTAACTAATAGTCTCCTCTCCCCTCCAAATAATCGGAAACCTTGTGTTAGGAGTGTGAGTATATTTGAGGACTTGAGAGAGAGAGAGAGATATTTACTTAGGCTATCTTTTATCCCGGAAGAACAGAGGTTTCTCGCGGATTATTAAATTCAATATCTCCGCGCGGACGAAGTCGCGGGCAAAAGCTAATACCCATATTGATATAAAACGTTCAGAGTAAGTGATAAGGCCAGTGTCGTACATAACAGTTGCTGCGTCGCAATTACTGGGGACAAACAGAAATCAATTGCCACTGCCGGCAGCTATCGATGCACTCAACTGTAAGTCGGTTTACCACCAAGTAATATACGGAGCTAAATATAGCCTTACTATCACTACATACATAGCCTTACGTAATACTTTAAACTAGCATTTACCCGCGACATCATCTGCGTGGAGTTAGGTTTTTAATAATCCCTCAAGATTTGAACTCCGAACTTCAAAAAGTAAAAAAAAAATAATATTAATAATGTTGTTTTGTATAAGTAGTTTCAAGAAGAAGCAGTGATAGCCTAGTGGTTAGGACTGTGGTCTCCTATTCGGGGGTTGCAGGTTCGATCCCGGGTCACCACCACAGTCAGACCACTGACTTTTCGGAGTCAAGTGCGTTTAAGCAATTAAATATCACTTGCTTCAACGGCGAAGGAAAACATCGTGAGGAAACCTGCACATCTGAGAGTTCTTCATAATGTTCTCGAAGATGTGTGAAGTCCGCCAATTCGCATTGGGCCAGCGTGGTGGACTATGACCTATAACCCTTCTCTGAAAGGAGACCTGGCTTAGTAGTGAGCCGTTGATGGGTTGTTAATGATGATGATGTTTATGTAGTTAGAACTTTTCAGAGCTATGTGCGTTATAAGCATTAAAGTATTACTTGCTTTATCGATTTAGGAAAACATCGTGAGAAAACCTGCATGCCTGAGAGTTCTCCACAATGTTCTCGAAGGTCTGCCATTCCGCACTTGGCCGGCGTGGTCGACTATGGCCTAAACTATTTTCATCCGAGAGAAGACCTGGGCCTATACTACCAACGCTTAAATCAGTATTATTTCAATTTTGATGAACGTAGCCGGATGCTTACGACTTTTTTAAGTTTGGGTTTTCATTAATACAATGGTTCTATTATCAGTGGGGTAAGTACTTACGCCTTTCTGTGGAAACCACTTATTTACCTTATAATACTCGTATGTCAGCTAAGACAAAGTAGATTAAAGGTATATCTTCAACTGGTAGCTGGACTTTATAGAGAAGAGACAGATGTAAAAGAGTACGCCCCGCGTGATTCGATCAGCGCATAATATTCGGCTATAGTCGGTGAATAATTGACACGGATCGGGGGATATGTTTCACGCGCGTTTTATGGTTTCAACATTTTGTACAGCAGATTCTTTTTTTTTTATTCGATGACAAGCTATAGTCCTTGACTGCGATCTCACCTGATGGTAAGTGACGATGCAGTCTAAGATGGTAGTGGGCTAACTTGGAAGAGGTATGGCAGTGAACATTCAACCCATACCCCTAATTGGTTTCTACTCGCCATCATGCCGGAACGCTAAATTGCTTGGCGGCACGTCTTTGACGGTAGGGTGGTAATTAGCCACGGCCAAAGCCTCTCACCAGACCAGACCAGACAATTCAGAAATTATAAATTCCCAAGTTGACCCCGCCGGGAATCGAACCCGAGACCTCCCAGTTATAAGGCAACCAAGGATGAATCCTTACCAAAACTTTGGTCATAACCGTTGTGCCGATTTCTGGACAAAACCACGATTTTTTGATGGAAAATACTGCTTTTCTTGATAATATACACTCCGTTGTATAAGGACTTGGCTTTCGTTTTGAGAATAGCTACCAAGTTTTTATTCGTATAATAATATGGATTAGTCAAATAATAGTACGGGTTCGGGGTTTCTTTCTTGACATAATTTGTTGACATTCGCGTCGCGTCGCCATGTTTTCCGTCTATCTTATTATATTTCTTTGGGCAGGTTTATCAGTACAGGCTCTTTTTAACCGACTTCAAAAAAGGAGGAGGTTTTTAATTCGTCGGAATCTTTTTTTTATGTATGGTCACCGATTACTCGAAGACGCCTGAACTGATTTGGAAAATTCTATTTTTGTTTGAAAGGGTATACTTTCCAGGTGGTCCCATTTAAATTTCATCGTAATCGGTCAAGCGGTTTTTAAAATGTAGTAGCGAGGGTGTTTGAATGAGGTTTTTTAAAAAGATTTTTGGTAAAGCAGTGTTAAACCCATACCCCTAATCGATTTCTACACGCCGTTGTGCCGAAACGCTAAATTTGACACGATAAGAAAATCTCTTATCACGGATAGTGGCATTGTAATTTTTTTTCCTAACTTGTAATAACAATATTCCTGAACTTCAAAGGATCACCGATAAATACAATGCAACCTATTCAAAATCACCGTTTGAAACCGCTACTAAATCATTACAAGGTATTTAACAGAATTCCCACACAGGATCAAAGACATCACGGGCATCGATCAAGCTTAATACGACTCACCCACTCACCCAAATACAAGTTATGGGTAATAAATCCCAAGGAATAGTTGACCCCAATACCTGAAATAATACCACAAACCTTGTTTGGACTTCCGAGACAATGCCTACAATGAGACCCCTTACCCTACCAAATTATAATCTGCACCTTATAATAATTTTAACATCCAATAATCAACCTTATTTCGTAACAACTACAGATGTAAAGTCAGTTTAGTAAGCACGATTGGTCTTGGTATTTGGACAATGTTTTTGGTGTATTTGCAATTGTTTACCGTTCGTGGGAATATGAAGACGATGGTGACGTTTTTAAAGGCTTTGTATTGACCGCAACATGTCGGTGAGTTTATCATGTAGTATTTAGTGGCGTTGGTGTGTAGTGGGCGGAGTGGATTTGATAATTGATTTAAATACTGTGGTGAGGTAGTTATTTGAAATGTTACTTTTGCAAGCAACTTTTGTATCTAGTCGATTTATTAATGAACTAGGTGATGCCCGCGATTTCGTCCGCGTGGATTTCGTTTTTAATATCCCGCGGGAACTAATTGATTTTCCGGGATGGCTATGTCACCCTCCAGGTGCTCAACTATACCTATCCAAAAAATCACGTCAATCCGTAGCTTTGTTGCAGCATAATTGACGGACAAACCAACAAACAAACAAACTTTCGCATTTATAATGTGTATTAGTAAGGAAGAATATAATATATAAATAAAGGCGATCTAATAAAATTTTAGAATACAATAGCTACTATTGTGACTTAAATATGACAGTTAGATATATTCCCTCGGGAACATTTTTGTAGAGAATAATAAGTACTTTAATCATGTAGTACATAATTTTTATGTATCATCAATAGTTTTCTCAGCACACGCCAAATAATGCATTTTATAGGCAAAATTTTGCTACTTTGGGTTACATTATTGCAATATTCATAAGGATCTCTAATTTTTTTTAAAATAAATTATAGCATATGTTACTTCCTGATAACTCAGCTTTCTATTGGTGAAAAAAATGGTTAAAATCGGTCCAGTAGTTACAGAGCCTATTCGGTACAAACAAACAAATAAACAAACAAAAAAATCTTTCCTCTTTATAATATTAGTATAGATTTAGTCCCGTAGTTTGTTATCCTGTGTATCAAAATCTGCTTACCGGTAAAGTCTTACGTTACAATGTTGTTTGAGTTTCATCGGATCAACCTCATCACATTTAAAAATTGAATTACTTGGATTAACACAAGATTATCCTTTGCATGTTCGGTCAAACTCCTAAATATGTCTAAAAATCAATATATTTTTTTATATCTATTTTACGCCGGGGCAAAAAAAAAACAATATTTGGTGAAGATATTATTATGCTATGGTGATATTTACTTAGCTTTGTGATAAAATGCAAACATTATAAATGGGAAAGTAAATGAGTTCTCCTAGTATGTATCTATTTTAATAACCTAATTTCACGCACCTGAAGTCGCGGGTATCAGCTAGTTTAATATGAAACCTAACGTAAAAACTCGACATAAAGTATCAAGATCTATGAATCGCAGTGCGATGCGCAAGCGCCGGCTGCGTGCACTCGAGCTCTATTGTTCCCTGCTCACGAGAGGTGAAATATGCTCCTCCATAGCATTGTCGTTGCCACTACAAGGTACGTAAAACTTAAGAAAGTGCTACTTAGATACCTAGGTACCTCTCAAAATCAAAATAAATAACATACAAAGGGGTTGTTTCATCTTGGGCCAGGTACTTGTACACTATACCAAAAAATAGTATTAAATCATAGAAATTGAAATAAAATATGCTTTTTTGCAGTTTAACAGTGCATAAGAGGTACAAAAATAAAATTAATAATTGGGTACATTTGTAGAATAGCAACTCCCGGAGTGCATTCATCTGCTTTTGTTGTCTATGTTTGTAATGACGTTAAGTCATCTTATGTCATTTCAATTGTCAAACGTCAATTGCTGGTATTTCAAATATCAATTGCTGTCAATTGTGGTTATTACCCGGTATATACACACTGTAGCCTTTGGTGGTTATGTCAAATGGCACCATGACTCGTGTAAGTACGTATCATCGTCAAAAGAACGTCATGTTGTTGCGCTTTTATTTTGCAAAATAATTTCGCATTTTACCTCGTAAAAGGACCTTTTAATGAGAAATAAAGAAAAATTATCACTACTTCATGACCCCAAACATTTTGAAAGACTGTGCAAAGACCTGGCCCAAGCTCCATATATATATTTGAAACAACCCCTTTACTGTTTACAGAATTCGTACCCCAAGTGTGCTAGTCTGCTAACGGGATCCTATTGCTAAGCCTCTCTTTTAGTTCCGTCCGTCTGTCCGTCTGTCAGCGAGCTGTATCTCATGAACTGTTATATATAGCTACCTTAACAATCGCTGTTACGATGGTACGGAACCTTTCGCGTGCGAGTCCGTCTCACACTTGGCCGGTTTTTTTTAAATAAGTTATTTAAATTTTCGGAGATGCTTGTGTGCTAGTTGCTCGTTAGCATCGAGTTTGGGCATGTGATTCGTCTTGACGAGTACTCTGGTCCTAGATGATATCCAGGGTCTGGTGATGTAGCCCCTAGTTAGCTACTAAAATCTTGTTTTTTAAATATAAATTCAAATTCAGATTCAAAATTATTTATTTCACGTAGGTCAACCTGTGGCTCATAAAACACGTCTTATAACATGACTCAAACACCTTTACCATTTAAACCATACCCATACCATACCAGAAACATTTTTTACAACGTTTAAGAGCAAATTATAAACAGTAAACCAACGCGATATCTGGGATAACGTACTGTTTACATCTTCAAAATTTACTTTGTTTCCGTTAGTTTTAAATATTAGACATGTATCATCTGCAAACAACAATATTGCAAGCATCGCGGACATGATATTATGGTGTCTTTAATATAATATACCAAAAATAGAAAAGGACCCAAGATAGAACCCTGTAATACAACAAAATAAAATTTTTAATTTATTATATTATGTACTTACTTGTGTTTCTCTGAAAGTTGATTAATTATGTCCTTCTCATGTGAACTCAGAAATAATATTGTCAAAAGTGAGAGCATTACAAATTTTTAAACATGATTAAGCAGTTTGGTGCAAGTCGGCCTTAGATTTAAAACATCAACTTATTTGTTTCTACAGGCAAAACAATCCCTATTACAAAATTGATTGACTTTAAAAGATTGGATTCATCATTGAATTCACCCTCAACTGGATTGAATGTCAAACAGCGTCTCCAGTCAGATGAGCTGGAACAATCGCTCAGAGTCAAGCGCGAGCGGTAATCGTGTGACGCCATGTTTTTCATTACCTTCTCCTCCGTCACCCCTGGGCCTGTCTAACCAGCGAGCCTTTTGTCTTTTAACCACTGTGCTTGAGGTATTCTCAGTATTGAACATGCAATGGATACCCATCATTTTGACGACAATCTTGTATGGGCAAGTGCTGTACCTAATACCTATGGACGCTTGTGCCTGTGGACACAATCGATTCCGTCGAAAGTACCAACCTTAAAATTCTAGTTTGAATGCGATCGTAAAGCTTTGTCTATGGTTGACAGTTTGCGTTCAAATTAGAATTTTAGGGTTGATAGTTTCGACGGAATCGCTTGTGTCCACAGGTACAAACGTCCATAGGTACGTTAGCCCCTGTGTATCTATGATCTATGTAGCTAATCTCAATAAACTGTTTTTAACAGACTTCTAAAAAGTAGGAAGTTCTCAATTCGGCTGGTATATTTTTTTATACGATCGAATAATTAAACAGTAGTACTCGTAATTTCCATTACTGCTAATATTATTGTGTGTATGTTAATTTGTTTTTGAATTTTAATGTTTTTTATTCCTTATGAACAAACTGCCCAGATAGTATTTTTTTATTATGTGTGTGTATTTTTGTACTAAGTCGATTTGAAAGAGTACCGAATCTCTTTGCCTTAACGGTACTTTTAACTCGGAAAATAAGTTTTCCCCGCGATTAGTAAGGAGTTGAAAATAAGAGTTTTGTTATGGAGGCATTGTGGCGCGATGGGGTCTGATGGGGTCTTTAACGTCGCCTACGTCACTGTGCCATCTTCCGACCCTCCGCCCCGTGTATTAGCTTTGTTTAAAGGGTTTTATTTTTAGTACTTTATTAACTGAGAAATTTGTTGAGTGTTTACATTGATTCTTTGGTGGTGTCGTGTGATGCGGGTTGTTACGTTCCCTTAAATGTGGTTGAGCGAAGCAACGGCTGGTTCGTGCGTCATGCTCGTGAACGGGTGCCGCCGACGGGAATGGGGCTACTTTCGGTCTGCCCATCTCGATATGTATTGAATAATTGTAAGTAGTATGCATTTTTGGAACTTCCCCTCATTGCGGAAACACTGGATACATATAGCATAGTATCTATTGTATTGTAAACTTGTTTTAACTAGTGGTTCGCCCCGAACTGAGACCTCGCGGTAACGGTATCCCATGATTATTCATTCAATCGATACATGATAACCAAAACTGACATTATTATTATGCCCGTTTTCACCAAACATACCTAAATCATCCCCTAAGTAGGAGTCTCTTAACGTAGGTAGCTCCTAAATACAATCCTAAGTCCTAACATCCGTCCCAATATCCTTTTAGGTGTCCCGTACAGGATCGTGATAAATAAGTTGACAGAAAACATCAATCACCTAACTTATAGGTAGCCCGTAAAGGTTAGGGAACGTTAGTGAAAACATTGAATTATTATGTAGGTACTAACGAGTGAAACCGGGTTACGGGCATCTGTACAAATCGTCATCTATCGACGCGAATAGAAAATATACAATATTTAACTAAAATTTAACTAAAAAATAATTTTAATTGAATAATATGGTACAAAAAAAATTACAATACAATTATTGTATTATAATAAGTAACTAAATTTGGGGGATGCCCCGTCGCTCACGTCCGCAGGAACTACCTTTCACTTCCCTGCACGTGTCCCCCGGGTGGTGCTAAACGAGCGACGAACTAGACGGCGTAACATGCCATACGATTAAAAAAAAAAAAAATAACTAAATAATAATGGTCGACGCAAAACTGTTTTTGGGATAGGTCGTTAGTCGTAACTCGTAGTTCCATGGGAATAGTTACTGACTGCGCCATCTATTAGCATTATTGTGAAGCTATGTTGATGCTATATGAATTACTGATGTACATTAAAAATTAAATAATCTCGTTTCTTTATAATATTCATATAATTTTAGTATTTGTTGTTCAAGTACAGGATATAAGTGACCTAAAAACATAAAATCAGTTTGAAAATCCATAGCGGATTTTCCTAGAGAGCGTCTTCAAGCGAGCGTATAAAATCGCCACTTTGAAAGCCCCCCATTTCGTCAATTTTAAGGGAAAAATTAAAAAAAAAAATATTTTTGTACTCAGTTCAAAATTATCTTTAAAATGATACGTAACAATTTTATGTAACGCGATATTTTTTTTTTTACTTCGCATTCGCTTCTATGAGAGCCCCCCTGAAATAAAGATTTTTATAACTTTTTAAGCCATTTTCGGCTGGAGGCCATCGGTTTACATATTATATCTAAATTTGAAGTCATTACGTTCAGTAATTCAAAAGTTATAAGGCTCTGACAGACGGACGGACGGACGGACGGACAAGTGCAAATCGCTCTAGTTAACTCAAAGACCTTCGCTTCGCTCGGTCGAAAAGAGCAACCGCCGAGTTTCTTGCTTTTTCTTCTCGGCAGGAAGGGCATTCCGAACCAGTGGTAGACTCAATCGACGATTCAAACGCACTTGCAAAAAAGTTTACTTGAATAAAAAATATATTTCTATTCTATTCATTTTGATGTTTCCGTGGTTTTATTTAGCTACTACGGTTTAATTTGATACTATAGTATATCAATGATGAAGGCCGCGACTTCGCGTGGTTTAAGGTTTTTGATTCCAACGGAAACTATAATTTTCCGGGGAAAAAAAGCTTATGTGTTACATATAGGTATATCTTGCTCTCTCTATACGAAATTTCAGCCAAATCAGTTCATTAGTTGTAGCGTGAAGGAGTATTAATTATCCATCCATCCATTCTCACAAACTATCGCATTTATAATAATAGGATATATTTCGCATTTATAGTAGGATAATATTCTATTGTAGGATTTCAGGTCTTCATAGTCCACCACGCTGGCCCAATGTGAATTGGTAAACTTCTACCTTTGAGAACATTATGAAGAACTCTCAGGCGTGTAGGTTTCCTCACTCAATAAGTTTCATTGTTCGGTTTCACAAATTAGTATTTACAGTATGGAACTTAACCCTTAACAGAAATCCTTTTGCTCTGCCTTTTAACTCTATCATCTGAAAAAATGTGATGAAAATTGAAAACTCTGTTAGCACGAGGCCGGGTTGTGAGTTGTGTGTTGAAGCACGCTGGACTCCGGAGTGCATGAAGCGTGCGAGCGCTTCGTACAAACAAAGCCATTCATTAACGCTCGGACGCGATCCATCACGCGGGTTTTTTACATTTTAATTAGAGAATATACCCTTCGGTTCTGTCCATTACTATACTTCTACACATAGCTACTTATAGGTATCAGGTATCATCGTTTTTAGCATAATAGGTAGATACATAATTATTATAACAGCCTATAGCTGTGATTTCATAACTTAACACTATAATGGCCTCCCGACCGAATTCGGTCATGTCGGCCAACCTCCTTAGAGTATTAGCCATCTGTGCGGGAGATATTATTGTGCACTAGTGGATGCACAAAAACACAGGTGCACTCTCTATTCCCTTACTCTCATAGTCCGATGGGACCGAAATCCGACACGGAAAGAGATCAGGCGCAGGACTGACGGTTTTACGTGCTTTCCCAGGCACACCGTTAACTTACTAACTTCGGGCCAGTATTGAGAATTTCTTGACAGAAAAACCCAATACATATTTTACTGGCTCTACCCGGGAATCGAACCCGGGACCTCATCATCCGCAGTCGAACATTCTTACCAATAGACCTAAGAGGCAGTTGAACATTATAAGCACGGTAATATTATATAAGTATAAGTACTTTTATTTTGACTAAATCTTTTTAATGTACCTACTGAATTTTTCTTAAGAATATGCTGCCAAGCTGAAGTTGTCTAGTATCCTACTACGCCCTCCAAATAAGCGGAAAGCTTGTGTTAGGAGTGCGTACGACAAAAGTGCAACGGGTGGGGTTCGAACCTGCGACCTCTGTTTTCAGTCCGCAACTTTAACCGTTGGGCTATTGAGGCATTAAAGTGGTACTGGTGCTATACCTATTAATGAAAATTTAGTGAAGAATTCATTAGTGTCCCAACCATACTCTTTTTAATCTTATTGAGCATAATCTTTTCCCCTTTTTCCCTCCAACTAAATTTTGCTACGTGGACTGGTGGGAGAAGCATCACGATAGTATGGTTGTTTCAATAGGTTTTATTTCTTATTAAATCAAATTTCAGAAACAGCTATCTCCATAATAAATATCAGAAAGGGGGATAATAAAACTCGAACGTATTTGAATGAAAACCTCGAGATCGACCTAATTAAGCCGTATCCCTAAGCAGACGGCGTTATCTTTGAACTTACCTGCCTTTCAACAGATTTTCTACCTCCCACACATTTTCATAACCATACCTGAAATATAATTTTCAACCTTATTAAACATAAAAATTAAGGTGGTTTTGCAGTGTACGAGTTTATAGGTGCAGAATTTTAAGTCATGGAACCCGCCTTGGGAACATTAATAAGGAGAATTAAGATTAAAATGATATTAAATTTTGATATTGTGTTGTGTTCGGATTATTCTCAAGGAAATTTTAATATGGGCTTCTTTCAGGTCTTTGTCGATGGGGGCGCTTGTTGTTTGACTGAAAAGATGTAGAGTGGCCGCTTTTTGACTTGATTAGATGCTGCAGTAGTTACAATCTGTTTTTCCTTATGAAGTGACGCAGTAGCACAGCATAATAGGACGTTCTTACCGCACTGTGTTATGTGCGATTTAAGGAATTAAATATCACTTGCTTAAACAGCGAAGGAAAAACATCTTGAGGAAAACTGCATGCCATTTAATTCTCCATAAAGTTCTCAAAGGTGTGAAGAGTCTGCCAATCCGCCATTGGTCAGCGTTTTGGACTGCGACCTAAACTTTTCTCATCCGAAAGTAGACCTGTGTTTGGTAAAAAAAAGAGTGTGCTTTAGACCACACGACTGAAGTAAAACTTACGAAACTCAACTGGCTATGAGAGAAAGAAAATATGTGCTCGCATCTCTCTCTCTTGCCCCTACAGTAATATACGAAACGTTACTCTCTCTCTCTTTCTATTTTCACTAACTTATATCCCCGTCTCAACTTCCGTTCTCCTCGCCCGATCACACTTTTCGTAACGCATTCACCAGCTTACTCCCCAAGTCAAGCGTGCGTAAAGAAGTTTTACTTCAAAAACTTCTGCAATGAAAATTCATGAAAATCTATGGAAAATATCAGTGACCTCTTTAATCTATGGTTAACACTGGATAGGTGCTGTCATAGTTTTTGGACCTACTTGATTGACGCCATTTTGACGGTATAAACAGTCACGAGTGTCTAAGGAACTAAAATTAGTGACGGTAAAATGTTGACAATTTGATACCTTTTGGCACTTCCTATCCCTATAGGTATCTATTATTAGTTCCAGAGACACTCGTATGTCAAATATGGCGCTTTAAAATGATCCTTAATTTAAGCTGTCATTTGTATAGGTAGGGACCAGCCAGGTTGAAGTGGTGAGTGGAAAATATGCAAAAAAATATGCCCCGATTCTGATCACGACAACCGGGGTAAACTTTATTTGGGCTTCTACTCCGGACAATACTAGGTAACAAGATGACAGAGAAACTCCGTTTTTCTGCGGCGACATAGTTTGAATAATTAATTGCTAGGGGTCACTCCCCCCGGCTCCCAATCATGGCTCATCAACTCCTATTGAGAGGGCATTTTATAAACTCTCCACGGCTCCTCGCCCTTAAAAGACTTTCGATTAGTTTGACGATCTTTTTTAAATGATTCTTAAAGTTTAGTGACCCAGTAAGGAATCCTATGTTGTGCGTTTTACCTTTTTTATTTTATTTCATTAATGTATTGCCCTTCATGCGATCTCACCTGATTTTTTTCCCCCAGTAAGATCTGCAATCAGTCCCAGGACTATAAGCAAATGAGTCGAGCAGTAGCATCTTGTGTAGAGGCCGATCCTCTGTAGGAGTCAGCACTCGTATGTTATATGCCTGGATCAATATTAGGCTTGTCCAGGTCTAGTATTCGTTTCTTTTTCAGGCGCCTTGGACAGTCATCGATCAAGAGCTTGCTTGCGAGTGCATTTCGCTGGATTAGCCTTTTCTTATATAAGCTTCTGCTAGACCCCGAACTTCCTCCTTTACTGTGAGTTTGATGAGGTTCTGGTGGAGTTCTTCTTTGGTTATGTACTATGGCGTGTTAGCAATAGAACTTAATATTATATTTTGCATTCTTTGTAGGATGTTTTGATGTTAAGATGGCAGGCTAATTTGATAGGGGTATGTACCAAAATAAAATCCCTACCCCTATAATCTGTTTCTAAACATTATTATACCAGAACCCTAAATTGCTTTAATACATGTCTTCGAAAGTAAAGTGGTGGCTTCCATCAGACAAAATTCATAATTACAATTTTTTAATTCCAAGCGCATGTTTTTTATTTTTGTTTGTCTGCTTGACCGGGATAATTTTCGGGGCGCCTGAACCGATTTTGATGGGCCAATCGCAAGCAGGAAGATTAAACGAGGAATGATCTAAGCTACCTACTTAAGTACTTTGTATCTTAGTCAAAACAATTTACTCTTTACAGAACATCAACAATAGACGACAATTACTTACATATTAGGTATAAAAGTTGTTTATAGGTCTTGTCTTATTGCTTCAGTTTGAATTGGCTTTCTTAAAGATTAAGATTTTTTTATAAATATATATAGACTGCAATTTCACCTGATGGTAAGTGAAGATACAGCCAATATTGGGGCGCGCTTGCCTAGAAGATGCTTACTGATTCTTGATTTAAAGGTATTCACAAATAATGTACATACTTAATTTATTATTAATTTTATACCTGAAAATGAAACGTGCAATAATTTCTCGTTCATTGAAATAACTTGGATCAGTAAGTCGGGCTTAAGTTCCAATGGTTATCGCAAGTGTCCCTTAGCACGTAGTAATATAGGGTAAAGTGACGAGTTATTGGCCACGCTATTAATATCGCTATCTAGGATATTTTATTTATGGCGCACACCCACCTTGTCTCTGAACAGGGTTACCAGACGTTAAATTTCGGTTTTGGGACATTTCGAAAATAATGAGATACCTATTAATTTTTCCCTAATTTTTTATAACTTATAAGTTTTAAAAAATTAGGGAAAGGTTCCACATGTAGAAATTGTTTAAAATAAAATTGAAAATGGAAAATTCGGTCTGTCGAGCTGGGATTCGAACCATCGACCTTTGGCTGTTAGGCGACTGCAGAAGCCACAAGGCTACGGAGACCCATTATTGTACTGCGAAAATACCGAACACAATGCCAAATTAATTAATCGAAAGGAACTACGTTCCATCCGGGTGTCCCTTGACACCTCTCAAGTTTTTTATACAATTTTCATCCCCTATTTGAAGTCTTTGGGGGTGGAATTTTCAAAATTTGCGAAACACGTATTTCTTATTTTTTTATCGAAAGCCCAAAAATTAAAGTTTCATGGATATTACATGAAAAATAATTTGATAAATGACGGACTTTTATACAAACTTTCAACCCCCATTTAACCCTCTTGGGGTTGAAATTTTCAAAAATCCTTTCTTAGCGGACGTCTACGTCATAATAACTATCTGTGTGCAAAATTTCAGCCCGATCCGTCCAGTGGTCAGAGCTGTGCGTTGATAGACCAGTCAGTCAGTCAGTCAGTCACCTTTGCCTTTTATATATTTAGAAGACGAAGGGGAAGTCCTAAGATATCCAACATCCTGGGAAGATTATTTATTTATTATTTTTATTATTCTGGTACAAACAAACAGTATTTTTAATATTAGAAGAGATGAACCTATCTCTGAGTAGAAATTGCTTCTAGCTTCCCTCGAAAGTGAGTACTTAGGTGAAATTATAAAGTGGAATATTTATAATGTACATCCCTACATTTATTGAAATACTACATAATATTAAATAATAAACTACAAACACACAAGATTTCGGGTTATGTAGGCTTTTTACCTACTAAAACCGCCTCGGTGGCCACCCTCAGCTCATACTGGAAGGCTCCGAAATCTCATAAGAATACATACATACCGGTGCCTCCCTTGCTTGACGTGTTGGACTTATCCCAGAGGCTACTAGTACCACAACAGGCTGCTGTCTTCCCGAGGTCGTTATAAAGATGCAAAAGTGTACGTACGGCTGGCCCCTTAACGCCTAAGAATTCTCCATAATGCTCTCAAAGGTTTGCATGAAGTCTGTCAATTTGCACTGGGCTAGCGTGGTGAACTATCGCCTAAATTAAACCCTTCTTTGAACGAGAACTCCTCTCAGTTCAATAGTGATCGCTGATGGGTTGCTGATGATGATGTTGATTTTGATGAGCCTACCTACCTAGATTATGATGCTTACTGCTAAGTTCATCATCATCATTGGCAACCCATCAACGGCTCACTACTGAGCGCAGGTCTCAGAAGGGTTATAGGCCATAGTCCACCACGCTGGCCCAATGCGAATTGGCGGACTTCACACACCTTCGAGAACATTATGAAGGACTCTCAGATGTGCAGGTTTCCTCACGATGTTTTCCTTCACCGTTGAAGCAAGTGATATTTAATTGCTTACAACGCACTTGACTCCGAAAAGTCAGAGGTGCGTACCCGGGATCGAACCTGCGACCCCCCGAATAGGAGACCACAGTCCTAACCACTAGGCTATCACTGCTATGGCTTAGGCTTCACAATATGTTTTTGGGACTATCCTGTTAACACTTTGAATCCTAGTGACCCTTAAAGTTCTTAATGCAGCCAATACACGAACAGGTTTGCTTTATATTTAATTTGCAGATATCGTACGCAGATATATACGTGGTCGTAAAGATTCTTACAGATTTTCTATATACATAACATACAAAAACATGTTAAAACACTAAATCGCACTGAGATTAATTCAAAATTAAAAAAAAAAACCGCCATTTTATACGAGTAAAATTATCAAAAATATTTCTATTTTATATGATGATTGAGGTTTTTAAATTACCACTGGAACTCTTTAATTTTCCTTGTTAAAATGTATGCCTATGTGCTAATCCTGGTTATGAGCTATCTCTGTTTCAAATTTCAGCCAAATCGGTTTATTCGTTGTGGCGTTAAAGAGTAACAAACATCCATCCATTCATCCATCCTCACAAACTTTCGCATTTATAGGAGTAGGAGTAGGTTCCCCATTAGGTGGACCGAAGTCATCAAACGAGTCGCAGGGAGCCGCTGGATTCAGGCGGCGGCGCAATACAAGACCGAAGCCTGTGGAGGTCCATGCAGGAGACCTTTGTCCAGAAGTGGACGTCTAAAGGTTGATAAAGAGGAGGAGGAGTGTAGGAGTAGGAAGTAGGATATTAGTAGGAAGTAGGATCTAGGATAGTAGGATTAGTGGAACTAATGGATTTTACAACAATAATTGATTGAACATACGACTAGAAGCACCGACCTAGATATTTTTGGCCCGACCCGGGGGCCGGGAATCGAACCCAGGACCTCGCCGTCCGCAGTGGACTTCATAACCACTAGATAATCAAGACAGTGTGAAAATAATCCTTACTCATATTATAATGATGATGATGCCCGTGGCTTGGATTAAGGTTTTTTGATTCCCGCGAGAATCCTTTCATTTTCCGGAATATAATGTAGCCTATATACTATTTCAGCGTATAATCTATCTCCATTCCAAATTTCAGCTAAATCCGTCAAGAAGTTTTGAGTGAAAGAGTAACAAACATACACTCACACATACACACACACACACAAACTTTCGCCTTTATAATATTAGTATGATGCAAAAGTGTGTTTGTTTGTCGGTTTGTTGATTTTTTGGTTTGTCCTTCAATTACGCCGCAACAAAGTTACGGATACGGATAGCTACGGATCGATGTATTTTTTGCATGAGTAGGTACAGTTGCTAACCTGAAGAATAGAATAGAATAGAAATGTTTTTTATTCAAATAAACTTTTTTACAAGTGCTTTTGAATCGTCGATGAGTCTACCACTCGTTCGGAATGCCCCTCCTGCCGAGAAAAACCAGCAACAAACTCAGCAGTTGCTCTTTTCAAAACAAGTTTACAATATAATAGATATTATGCTATGTATGCAGTGTTTCCACAATGAGGGGAAGTTCAACAAAAGCATACCTAATTATATCTAATTATAATTCAACACATGTTAAGACGGGCAGACAGAAAGTAGCCCCATTCCCGCCGGTGGAACGCGTTCACGAGCATGACGCATGACCCAGCCATTGCTTCGCTCAACCATATTTGAGGGAACGTAACAACCCGCATCACACGACACCACCACAGTGACATAGGTAACTTTTTACCCGGAAAATTAAAGAGTTTCCTCTTGGTTCCTTTAGTTTTTTAAAAAAAACTAAATCCTTGCGGACAAAGTCGCGGGCATCAGCTATGAAACAAATAAAATCACATAATGCACATCGCAGCCACATATGACGGCGGATCAAATTAATTTACCATTTCAATTTACATTTTTTGCGATGGATGCGACGACGGGGTAACACTACCCTCTCACATTAATTGGGTTACGGCCTGGAGGGTTATGTCTCCGGGGACGGACGGGTTACTCTTCAGGGACAAGAGGATTGATTGAGATGAATGTTGTCAGCGGACAAATTTGGAGACAAAATTGGTGATTTTTACCCCACACTGTACTGACTGTAGCCATTGTTTTTTAAAATTGAAAACCCCAGTTTTGCGATTCGTGTCTAATTGTTTTTATTGTCTTCAACTTCTTGAGTGCTTTTGTTTTAATTTTTGAGTTTGTTTCTTATAAATTTCTTTTTATTAGTTTGATTGGGCAGCTAACTTTTGTTTTAAAAAGGGTTGCTCAAAGTGAAAACAAAGAGTAAAATTCGTTTAGTGCCGATTTCACCAACGTCGAGAGACGTTTAACCAAATAATAAATAATTTGGGCGTTCTGACAGTTTTTGTATTGAATATCTGCCAAAATTTCAAATTAACGCTCGGATAAGACTTATTTTACGTTGGTGAAATCGCCCCTCAGTATTCAAACGTTTTTACCATACTACCTACCAATGTCTATTAATATATTTTTTAATAAATGTTAGCGTTAACTTAGCGCTAGGATTAAGGATTAGTGCGTGGATTAAGGTTTTTGATTCCCGCGAGAGTCCTTTCATTTTCCGGGATAGAATGTAGCCTATGTACTATTTCAGGGTATAATCTATTTCCATTCCAAATTTCAGCTAAATCCGTCAAGTAGTCTTTGAGTGAAAAGGTAGTTAGTAGTAAAAGTTAGGTACGACGATTAATATAACGGGTGGAGATTGAATACGATCGATTGAACCCCAGATTTCAGTCAGGCTTAAGACTTAAAACCTAGTAATTAATTATTATTAAACCTGGGAAAAATTAAAAATGTATAGAATTACGTAAGCTCTTTATCAAAACCATTTTAGCAGATTTTAAATACAAAAACTGTCAAGACCTGACGTCCTCCCCTCCTTGGTTAAAAACGGTTAGTCGGCGAAATGAAACTGGCACCAAATTTATGTTGGAAAACGATGGTTCAGCAACCATTAAATAACTTTAACAACTGAATGCAAACAATCGCCTCAGCCCAACGATGCCGGCATCCACCTCAATAGACAAGACTAGCCCCAAGATCTGATTGTAGAGCTGATAAAATGACATGATAACAAAAACGTTAAACTTTGCATAAATACCTCTACCTCGATCACGTTCCCTGGCGCTCCCTTCTTTCTAAGCCCAATAAAATCAAACAAATATCTATAACTCACAACATCTTGCTCATACACTAACCATTGCGTATTTAATTCAGCAGCTATGTTCGCATAGAGGTAGATTTCCCTCAGTGTATCTGCAAGTAGGAGGGTTAGTCGGTTGTCCTTTTATATTTTGTTAATATTAGTACGCAGGCAGATGTTCGATAACCTGAGATAATCCCGATAAATGCGATTTGCTCAGTAGCGGTTGCATATAAAGCCTGTTGAGTTGTAGCAATATTGTACGTTTTGATCTACTATCTGTCCACATAGAAAAACGGCTGAGGAATTCATGAGATGAAATAATGTAAAGACGTATTGAATAATATCTAAATTAAAACATAAATCTAACTAGCTGACCCGGCGAACTTCGTACCGCCAACTTATCTATAAGTATAAATAAAACAAATAAACTATCCTAATCCATAAAAACTGTCTTCTAAGTTGGACCAAATTACAGATAGTTACGAAGTTTGATCAAAATCGGTTAAGTAGTTTAGGAGTCCATCGCGGACAAACAACGTGACACGTAATACATATATATTAAGAGATTACAAAAAGTTACCTATCAAAGCAAATCTAAAACATCATTGATTCCACCGCAGCGACCTAACATTGCATAACCTGCACCTCATGAGTGTTCATGAAATTGTATTTGTTTGTTCGTTCGTTCGCCTTTTTGTATGGGTACAGTTGAGGACATGAAAAAGTGACATAGGCTACTTTTTATCCCAGAAAAAACAAAGGTTTTTCCGTGGATTTTTAAAAACCATTAAACATTCTGATCGAACCGTTGACCTGACGGATTTTAGTCCGCTCCTTATCTTTTAGCATGTTGTTACTTTTAATAGGTATTCAGGTTCTATGGTTAAAAGAAAAAAAATGGAAGCTTTAATCCAGACGAAAGACCAAGAAGAGTGTTTTATTAAAACATTCTCTTTGAAGTAAAGTTAAACATATAAGCTAACATCTAGCTAATACCGGCCTGGCCCACTATCTGGCGATTAGCCGCCAATATAGCAGCAACATCAAAGTCTAAAAACGGCGGAACTTTTCCAATTTCCCCTCCCTCCCCCCTACAAATACCCTCAAAGGATTTGCATGGTATTCGAACAATGGCGTCTTGTGTTTTGCCATGTTTTTCAATACCGCCGCGTGAGTCCGTACATCCAAGGGGTCGATCCATTGTCCCCGCTTTTAATATCTGTGGGAATGGACATACCGGCTTCCATTACGTAATTTATCATTCTTAAACGAGTGTGGACTATCCACTATTATCTGGATATACTACAGCGGTCTTAAAGGGCGAAATTCTGGGCATTGTTCAGCCATGTTCAAACTAATAGCGGACTCCGCTGGTTCGCTTTATTGATTTCGAGAGGTCCGATGTCCGATGTTTATGAATTATTAGCTGCTTGGGTTTAGGAAAGTCCGTTTTGTGAAGAACTGTAGTTAAGTACGGGTCGGTTGGGGTCGCTTTTGGGGATTAAGCAATAAGTTTTCGGAGATTTAGGTAGCTGTATTGATTTGAGTTTTTTTCCATGCGTTAATGAATTAACTATAATATTTATGAGTACTAGCTGACCCGACGAACTTCGTACCGCCAACTTATCTATATAAATAAAACAAATAAACTATCCTAATCCAAAAAAAACTATCTTATCTTTCAAGTTGGACCGAATTAGAGATAGTTACGAAGTTTGATCAAAATCGGTTAAGTAGTTTAGGAGTCCATCGCGGACAAACAACGTGAGTCGTGACACGTAATTTATATATATTAAAGAAGATATATTTCGGATATTCTAAGAAGCGTTAAGGAAATCCGCGGCAACCTGACAAAACTGCTAGACTTCTGGAGTTGGAATGGCTGGTTGAAGTAACGACTTCGGCGGAAATGGTATCACACACAATAGCAAAATTTTTTTTATTAAACCACTATTTTGTTCAAACAAAAACATTTCTTAAACGGAGATAATTTGCATAACTATTAGTTATTTAAGTTTCCGAACTGCTTTAATCTATAAATTACTCATATTACAACTCTGGTTCAATGTTATTTATGGTCATTCAATAAAAAATATAACTACCTTAAGTACTTTGGAGTCAGGGGTCACACCTAACGCGACCGATTAACACTACAAACATCATTTTTATTCATAAACGAGACGCGCACAGCTTCCCTCAGTACGAGATGCCGGAGGTCAGTGTGGGGTCAGTTTTACAAGTTCATCCGACACGAGTCATGCACGCGCTTTTTTAAAAACTGGTAAAGAAGCGGGGAGATTTTTATTGAGATGTAGATTTGAAATTATCACTTTAGGGACAAGAATAACCACAGGCATCTTCAGAAATCTCTTTACACAGTACACTTACGTTAGTTTTAGCTTTTGCCCGCGACTTCGTCCGCGTGAATATACGCTTTATTATATCCCGTAGAACCCTTGCTTCCCCGGAACAGTGTCCTGGATGCCGTTCAAAATCGGTTCAATCATCGGTTCGGAAGACCAGTAGGGCTATCATGCGCGCTTCGAGAAAATTTTGTCTACTCGTTCTCTCGCGATATCCCATAGAGATTCACGAGTAAATGAATAGACAAAATTTTCTAAAAAAAAGAACAGAAAAAAAAATAACAAATAATAAATAACCCTA
Source organism: Oeneis ivallda (assembly GCA_029955525.1). Taxonomy (NCBI): domain Eukaryota; kingdom Metazoa; phylum Arthropoda; class Insecta; order Lepidoptera; family Nymphalidae; genus Oeneis; species Oeneis ivallda. The sequence continues at coordinate 5,976,187 of JARPMR010000020.1, read as the reverse complement.
CAGAAAAAAAAGCTGTTTAATGTGTTGTAGTAGGTACTACCTTCAAATCATAGAATAGAATAATTTTTTATTCAAATAAACTTTTACAGAGTGCTTTCAAATCGTTACGTGAATCGGGAAGTGACAACACTTATCTTACTTTCATCATCATCATCATCATCACCTCAAGTGCCAGCTTATCGCCGGCCGACTACTGGCCACGGGTATCCTCTCAGAATTAGAAGGGTTTAGGCCATTGCCTTTGGCTGGCTTCAACGGTGAAGGAAAACATCGTGAGGAAACCTGCACATCTGAGAGTTCTTCACAATGTTCTCAAAGGTGTGTGAAGTCCGCCAATTCGCGTTGGGCCAGCGTGGTGAACTATAGGCCTTCTCAGAGAGGAGACCTGCGCTCAGAAGTGAGCCGTTGATGGGTTCACATAGTCCACCAGAACCACGCTGTCCAAGTTTGGATTGGTAGACTTCACACAATTTTGAGAAAATTATTGAGAATTTCTGGTTTCCTTCCGATGCTTTCCTTCACCGATCCGACTTTAGACAATTTAAATAAGTATAATATATTTAAGTTAACTTAAGATAGCACTGACTTAAAATGATTACCATCTTCACAGTAGGGCTTGTACTTTAGATGTGCATTACTTGATTCCGAAAACCGATTTAGACCAACTACCGATTTCGGCATCCACCTAGACAGGAGTTAGCTATAATAAGAGTAAATTTATCCGCCATTACAGTGGCCTAAAGATGACTTTTATTGCCTATTTCGATGGACAAGAGCAAAACATAATTATGGTCCGAGAGCTGGTGGAGAATTTAGCTGAGGCAATGAAATTATGATAAGCAGTGATTGCCTTGTGGTTAGGACTGCGATCTCCTGTTCGGGGGGTCGCAGGTTCGATCCCGGCTACGGGTACCTCTGACTTTTCGGAGTTATGTGCGTTTAAGCAATTAAATATTACATGCTTCAACGGTGAAGGAAAACATCGTGAGGAAACCTGCACGCCTGAGAGTTCTCCATAATGTTCTCAAAGGTGTGTGAAGTCTACCAATTCGCATTGGCCCAGCGTGGTGGACTATATGGCCTGTAACTCTTCTCTGAGAGGAGACCTGTGCTCAGTAGTGAGACGTTAATGGGTCGCTCATGATGAATGAAAATATATATGCATGTTAAAATCTGGAATTTATTTATTTTGTTTTTGGCTTTGATTTGGTCTTCGTAAGTTTTTGAAAATGGGAACAATTTGTTTTACTTACAAGCAAGAAATTCTGATTATATAAATGGAAAACCTGTGTAAACCCTGCCTAGTTAGTTATAAAAATTAGAAGTGGTGGAACATCTGTTTCATTCACTAATCAATAAATAATCGGTTATAATTTTTATTTAATCGCTTTCAATTTAGATCTGAAATAGGTGCACGTAAAATGAATAAATCGTGAATATACCTACCTAACATGAAAAAAACGCCTGTCTGTCTCTATTTGTAGGTAAAGAATGGGTAGTAGGAGTAACTAAGTGCCTACCTACGATATTTGAAAAGCATCTCCTTAGAATTTCTCACTAGCTCTACAGCTATAATACCGCTAGACAAGAGCAAATCAGCGTGATGCCGAAGGAAGCTGTGACTTCAGTAATTTATTTAAAACAAGTAGGTTTAACAGGAATACAAGACACATTTCGAATATATTAAAATTGATTATAGAAAATAAATTATCATCGACCGGTTGAGTAAAAGCTGGAGTTAGATCTAAATGGTTCCGTGAAATATTTTTCAAAAAAGTTACCAGAAAGGCCAAAAAATATGAATAAATATGTTGAATATCTCTACAGATGTTAGAAGAATAGATTTATGATAAGTAGTCACTACGGTAGAGCGAAATAAATAATTTTATGGACTACTACTATATGGCGCCCGCGACTTTGTCCGCGTGGATTAAGGTTTTTTAATTCCCGCGAGAAATTTTTAATTTCCCTGTGTTAATCCTGGGAATGAGCTATATCCATTTCAAATTTCAGCCAAATCGGTCCATTCGTTGTGGCAATAAAGAGTAACAAATATCCATCAAGCCATCCATACATCCATACATCCATCCATACATCCATCCTGAAAAACTTTCGCATTTATAATATTAGTAGGAAGTAGAATGGTTAGAAGACTTGAAAGTCCTAAACAAAGACAGATATATGAATACTTATAGCCGATTCCACCAACGTAAAACAACTGGGTGTGCGCTCGTTAACAGTAAACAGATTTGATTTTTACAGTAGTAGATCAAGTTTCAAGTATCCGAAAAAAAAACACGCAAGCATTACATCATACTGCCAAGGGACGTGTTTGGGCAAAAACATAAAATGATGAAATTTGTTCGATAATAAAAAATCGCGAAGTTAGGTCTAATTTTTAACCAATATTCATTTATTTTCAATGTGTTGCATATTACAGAGCCAAAATTTTTACATTAAATTCCGATTGATATTATCAAGAGAGAAGCCTAGTGAATTGAAAAGAAAATGAATATTTTACGAGTTACAAGTATTTGGCGCTTACTACACTCCTATTCCGCGCAAAACCCTTTCTTTTGTCACGCCTCACATGAGGTTGTGGCTATGTTTTATCTCATCGCGAAATCTGATTTTTTTTTGGGGTTACACGCGCTCTTCATCAGTCTTATCCGAGCGGAAATTTGATATTTTGGCAGATTTTCAATACAAAAACTGTCAGAACGCCCAATTTATTCCTCGGTTATACAGGTCACTCGACGTTGATGAAATCGGCTGTTAAATGGCTAAATACTAGTCGATAAAGTTCTACTACTAGATACTAGAAAAGCCTACACTTCTTAGAGCTAAACTAGAACACTGAAAGGGTCCACCTAGGTTGAACGAAGAATATCAATAATTACTATAAGCATTAAAAATGTATTCATTAATATCATAACATTTTTTATTCCGAAAAATAAATAAAAATTGCACGTTGACGAAGTCACGGGAAAAATAAAATCAATATTAGCCGAGAGAACCCTGAAAACGTCTAGAAGAAGTCATATTATGCAAACGAAGATGACAAAAGCAATTTAGCGGAGCATTTATGTCAAGTAATGTTAGTCAATGGTGTCATATACAACACCTATCCCCTCAAGAATATACGAGTTGCATGGAAATTAATGATTATACCCGTTTACCGGTACGTTTGTCCAATACCGGCTTATATTTATTGTATTAATATCAATGTTCCATATCCATTGTAAAATGACCGTTACGCTTACGAGGTTTTCGTTCGACTAACTAAAGCACCATTAAAGGCTGTTTGTTATACGAAAATGTTTTTCATGATTTCACTGATTGCAATGAAAATTGATTTAAATAATTAGGACAGTTATTAATTAAGACAATATTAGCTGTTTGTAAATTCTTACCTTCTTTTTTGACCTTTGGTTATATCGCCACAATATTTCTTTTTACAATATTTTTGGTTATATTACTTTTAAGACATTTCGAAAAGGAAGGAGGTTTTCATTCCTCAACTTCCTTACTAAATTATAATTTTAGTCCCTACTATCTTCTAAAATAATTATACATGCAAAAGTGTTTGTTCATTTGTTTGTTCTTCAATCACAATTCACACCTCAACAGAGTTACCTACTCGGCAGACGACAGTAGATTAACTTGATTTTTTTGCATTAGTATAGTTCAGTTCAGGACCTGGACCTTTTAATATTAGAAAAAAAGAGAGTACATACCTACCTACTCATTTCCAAAGATTTCTCATCTCATTTCAATCCAGTTCAGCTAAAATTAATTTTATTTAGTTCCTTCACATATTTTGTTTATTTTTTCAATCCAATTTGAAAATTAGCACGTGTGATACGTAATCCTCTAACTCTTCAAAGTTAATTTCATATCAAACTTTACACAGTAAGATATTCTGCATTCTACGCTGTTCGAGAAAAACGATACTACCTTAGGTAGAATAGGTAGGTCTTTACGTCGTTCCATTTCATTAAATGTTTTAGATCCTTGCTGGAGGTTTTTTATCGAAGCAATGGCTACCAAATAACCATCCCCTTTGAAACGTCGTCCGGTAAGCTCATTAATGCCACAACCCACTATAATATAACACCTGAACGAGTACGATTACGCATAATGAGAACAAAAACCCTTTGTTGCCATTCAGCCACCGATATTAATAAAAAGGGATAGTGACTAGGTCTATTGTGTACATGTTTACTCGCTGGAATGACATGAATGTTTAGAAGCAAAAAACTCTGGCTACGGAGACGTAACGGAGGTGAAAGGCAAAGTTAACGCTGCAGTTGTGTATGATAAATTCAGCTATAATGCTACGACATAAAGGACCATTTCGTGTAACTTTAATTTTGATGGAGAGTTAAACAAAATTGTTATTGGTGAAGATGATGATCGGTGACCTCTGGCATCTTGTTGTGTGGCTGCTTGATTGACGTTTGTTTGACGCGCAGCGAGAGAAATTTTTGGAAATGTGGATTCGGTGGTTCCCATACAATTAACAGGTGCTAGGGTTTTTTGAATACTGATAAAAAGGTTATTTCTTACCTTTTTCCCAGAGTATCTTAGAGCAAGTGATGAAGTTAGTGACGTCTTAATATTATAATGTTCTTACTAACATTTCAGGTAAAAATGAACAGGATTGCAAAAGCCAGTCGAATTATTATACCTACAATAAAGTAAGATCGGGAATATACTATATAATGAAGAACAAAAGAAAATAAAGTTAGGAAGTAAAAGAATAGAAGTATTTAACGCAGGCAGATATACCTAGTATTGAAAAACACTTATTTTTATGCTGAGATCAATTATTAAAGATACATTTACTTTATTAAAAGATGGAAATGGTTAAATTATTTTGATTCTAACCTAAGAACAAGTATTTAATTAGAAAAGAGTAATGCCCAGTAAGATCATCACAATACCAGTAGAAGCCGTTCTGAAGAAAAAAGAACTGGACACATCAGTCCTAATGCAACACGTACAAAAGACGAAAAAAAAAACAATGGCTTTGAAAGGGCATACAGATGACAATATGACAATGGAGACTATGGGAAACACACAAAAGTCGACTGTATTTATGCATTGTTTGTTTAGCTTCTTAAAGGTGACGGCAGAAACAAATAGCGCTTCTGTCTTCCTTCCTTACATTGGTTGCAACCCCTTCTTTAAAATAACCAGCGTTAAGAGATCCATAGTATTGCTCAAAAGATTTTGAGAGCTTTTCAACTTCTGGGGATCACTTAATGGTGGTCCTTAATCTCGTTGTTCACAGTTCTAATTGCCTATTATAATGATACTTGATACGGAAGAATAGTTTAAAATTACACAGGCTACAATAAAGTGAAACCACATAATAATGTTATTAGATTTAGTTAAATCTAAAAAAACAAAAATGTTCAATATTATTTTGAACTTTAAGCAATATCTTACAAAATTTAAAGCAAATTAGAAGATTTCATAAAAGTATATTTTACAAAAAATATATCATTCATATATTATTGTATTGGCAATAAAAATAATTATTCGTAGGCAGACTTTTAGTTATTAAATCAATATAAAGAAAACAAAGAAATGCATTGATTGATTGATTGAAATCTTGTGAACGAAATCAAAATTCAAATGGTCAATCCATGTAAAATCAGTTTACAAAACGATTGGAATTCTTTTAGTCAAAACATAGCGTAAAAATAATAAAATATGTTTTCAGTGTTTTCAGTGGCCATTGTTTCTCATTTATTTCTTTTGCCATTTTGAAATTCAAAACACCTTGGCTGCAATCATATGTTTGGGATTGGTAGTGCAAGCAACCAATCTTAAATCTGTAGATCTACATGTTAGCCGATATCGTGCTACAAAATCAACAATTTCCAACATCATTAATAAAACCCTACATTTGATTCCCAGACGGTAGGTACACAATCCTGTAGGATCGTCGTCCACGTTCCCATATTTGCTTGCTGTTAATCAAAAAACTTTTGTCCCCGAATCCGTGGCGTCTTGATTGATGATCTCAACCCGCCGGCGGCTGGGCCGGTCGAAATGATCGAGGATTTTAAGAAAACAAACAACAAATAAAACCGTGTCGCTAATGATACGTCTAATGGTGCAGAATGATTGTCACGGTACCATTAGGAACGCATAAATAGTTGCGCGTTACCGTTAAACGATCCCTTTTGCTTAGAAAACGACCTGTTTGCACATCCCGGGTTGAATAGATAGCCTAAACTGTCACGATATCATTAATTACCGTACCTTTTGGCTGCTTTTGCCGAAAATATAAGTTAAAATCACATGACTGCTACGTGTGAGAACCACTTTTTGTGATAAATTAAGATCTACTTTAATTTTAGGTACCTTCTTACTCAATTGTTTAATACAAAGTTTTTGAATTAAATATTATTATTTTAGATTAAAAAGTAAAATTAAAAATTTAAAAACCCCCCGACACAAAAAATAATCTCTAAAAACTAACAAATAATATTTTATACCTATATATAATTATTATCGTCACATATATTATGTAAGTTCAAATATTTTATTTTCCAAGTGTCGTCGTCGCGTCGCGGGACCGCTAAAGTTTATAAAGTATTTTTCCAACAGCTAATTAATTATTACGAATTACATTTAGGTACGAGCGATCTTAAGTTTCATGCATATAATTATAGTCTACGCTCTACGTAATGCCGCGCGCGACACGTGAGCAGACGACGTTGACGGTTGTGTCGATTTTGCGACTTTTTCGGAGTAAATTCTTTTGTTGCAATCTGCGACTACACCTGTTTTTCTCACTTAGCGGTCCCCCGACGCGACGACGACACTTGGAAAATAAAAATATTTGAACTTACATAATATATGTGACGATAATAATTATATATAGGTATAAAATATTATTTGTTAGTTTTTAGAGATTATTTTTTGTGTCGGGGGGTTTTTAAAATTTTTAATTTTACTTTTATTTAGTCCTTTTTAAAGTAGGTATAAATATTAGAAAGGTATTTATAGTGATTTGTTAGTGCAGTGGTAATTGAGCCTAATTGATCCCATTTAATTACCCACCTTCGAAATCTAAACCTTACTCTAACATGTCATATTAAATAAAGTCATGGTTACCTTACCATGTTCTTTCAATATCATTGAAGTAATACGGTACCTTTCGAATCGATAGGACATATGGAAGGTAGTCAGATCACCTCATCAACTATTAAAGAGCTGATGATCTTCAAACGGCTGATCAGGTCATGGTTACCTTTACCATTAACTTTCAATATCATTGAAGTAACACGGTACCAAATTTCGAATCGATAGGACATATGGAAGGTAGTCAGATCACCTCATCAACTATTAAAGAGGTGATGATCTTCAAACGGCTGATCAGGTCATGGTTACCTTACCATATACTTTCAATATCATTGAAGTAACAAGGTACCAAATTTCGAATCGACAGGACATATGGAAGGTAGTCAGATCCCCTCATCAACTATTAAAGAGTTGATGATCTTCAAACGGCTGATCAGGTCATGGTTACCTTACCATATACTTTCAATATCATTGAAGTAACACGGTACCAAATTTCGAATCGATAGGACATATGGAAGGTAGTCAGATCCCCTCATCAACTATTAAAGAGTTGATGATCTTCAAACGGCTGATCAGGTCATGGTTACCTTACCATATACTTTCAATATCATTGAAGTAACACGGTACCAAATTTCGAATCGATCGGACATAAGGAAGTTAGTCAGATCCCCTAATCAACTAGAAAAGAGCTGATAATCTTCAAACCGCTGAACAGATTTTCATGAAACATGGCTAAGAACACTCGGGATAAAATTATCTATGACACAAAAAAAACTAAACGAAAATCGGTTCATCCGTTTGGCGGCTACGCTACCACAGACAGATACACAGATACACAGATACACAGACAGACAGGTTAAACTTATAACACCCCTCTCTTTTTGCGTCGGGGGTTAAAAACTACATAATATGCTATAGTAAGTGTAATAAATAATTGTCAGACGATAAAAATATTATCTTCAAGTCTTTCGCTCTTTTGAAAAACATTCCATTAAAAACACTCTAACAAGTACAAAACACATACGTTGTAATAAAAAAGCGAAAAAATTTTTCACAAAAAACACATCAATTTTCTCCGTACTTAGACTTCATTTAACTGAGACTCGAAACGTAATGCTTTTAAACGACGCCAATTAAGTTTTCAACAACGCGTTTTCCTAAGTGTCAAACCCTCAACCTTAAAAGCGTTACACATGTCTAATGCGATGAGGACCTGCATCGCCGTACCATCACATTATCGCCACTACACAATCCATTACTCCCTCCTGACATTCAAATGAAGTATCTCTATCTATCTCTCCAGCTATAGACGTATACAGAAGCGACAAGAGATTAAAGTGTAAAAGACCACGTGCTGAGTTTTCCTGTCGCCCTTGTCGACGCTCGCAAAACGACGAAAGTTGTCATCAAATACGCATCCTCCCGGGCGGGAATCAGTTTTAAAAGCCATTAGAGTGGGGTGGCAGGAGGTTGTAATTAGACTGCGTTAATATTTAACAAGTGCGACGGCGTACAGATTAGCGTAGTACTTGCCCAGCTGCGCCCGAACACCTTCTGTGACTTGGCGACTTTAAAAAACCACTCCGTCAAAGGCATACCTAGTTAAAAATTAATTATGTTGTGTCCTCCTACAAAAGGAGATTGTTCGTTAATGGCTTTGTAATATCGGGCACGCAAAGCCGAGTTTTAAACGCTTGGTGTGTTTTTATTTCATCATAGCAAGCCTCTTCCGTGTATGAGACAACAGAGACTTTTGAAAGAGAATTAATTTTCAGGTACGCTGAAAAGGTGTTGCGAAAAACATCGCTGGGAACATGTGAGAAATTATGCTCGCATATTTGCAACGATGTTACCTTTTTAGGATTAACCGAGCTTATTAGGATTATCTTATTTCGGGAAGTCATAGCTGAAGATTTCAAAACAATAACCACATACGTTTATTTAGCGATGGATATGAGTAATAACCCTACGGGTGGTAAGGTATACTATGTTTATAGTAATATGTCTCGTCGATTCAAATAAATGAAAAGCTTTTTATTTTTTACCCGACTATGTTAAAGCTACAAGGAAGGGTTATTTATGATTTTAGCAGTCTATGTATGTATGTTTCAACTAGATAGTATGTTTGTATTTATGTATGTTCCATTGTAGCGCCTAAACTACTGAACCGATTTCGAAGAATCAGTTAATTTCAATAATAACGAATTCATTAGTATAGTCCGGGTGACACAGACTAGCCTTAATTATATGAACAAAATCAATATGAAAAATGCAACATTACACTTTTTCCAACTTTTTTCTTGTATTTGCCGGGTTCTTACGAGATTATGCAAATCAAACGCCGATTTTCCGCAACAAAAGCATATTCAAATGGGAATCAACTTTCGGACACAGGAAAGGTGTTTGAAAAACATTGAAGTGAAAATTCTTGAGAGTAACCCTTTCAACCCTTTCGGTGCAATTAGAATAAGTCGAAGAAGGCCGCAGCATCTGCGAGCGGGTTAACTAATGGCGGATGCATTATTTAAACCCTGCGGTCGGTACCGCGAGAGGGTTGGGACAGATTATGACATTAGAGATTTTGGTTTTGAGTTGATGTGATGAGTGTTGGATTGAAATTTCACGTATATAAATTAATCAGCTTCGTCGGGCAGTTGTTGCATGAAGCTCAAATATTATGAATATCGTAAAGAACACAAAGGCTTTTTGGGGGTCCGGGTTTCAATTCCAGACCTCTGAAATTTTTGGCGAAGAAAATATCGTGAGGATACGTTGATGAGAGTTCTCTCAGACGTGTGTGAAGTTTGCCAATCCGTACTTGGCCAGCAGCTAAAAAATATAGCTTCCAAAAGTAATTTGCATGAATCACATCTCAAATTATAAGCCAAAAAACTCAAAAGACTGATGGAATCTAAATTTAAAAACATCTCATTTTTGGCATAATAGGTACATTTTGAACTTAATCATCGACTTTTTCAAGAAAATCCATTTTGTCCTCTACATGCAATTTAGTATGTGCTTGGGAATAGCACCGTATAATAACTTCCGTCCTATATATCATCTTCTGCTATTTTTTGACAGTCAAAATGACCTTCAAGTATTACTACAAATGTTTTGAGCGTACAGCGATGACTGGCGAAAAATGACTCGCTTAACGATATGCAAATTCCACGTCCAGGTAACGTTGGATTATTGTGGGTACTCCAGGGTTATGAGAAACTTTTTAAGCTAATCAGTCACAGCCCGGGGTATTCGGGACCAAGATTAGCATAGCCAAAAATCACAATGGCAAACTCAAGAAGTTAATGGTCGCCCGTGCATAATTTTACGATCGGACACAATAGGGTTAGACAAAGGTGTTTCGATATAAAGCTTTATTAATGTGATAGATGAATCATCGGGTCCGTTAGACCGGTTATTTTATAAGTCTATTAAAGTGTTAGCTTTGCCAATTGTTTTGATGTGAATGGCGATGAAAGATTTATTCTTTCACGTTAATTACTTGCTTCCGTTGGCTTTACAACCCCTTGTGGGGTCTTGACTTGTTCTCTACTCTGTTTGGCTTGTTCTTGACTTTGAATTGAGTTGGTCATTTGTTTATGAAATGAATTTTAGTTGACTAAACTAAGTCCTGAACTTTTCAGTACGTGTAGGCACTTGCCAGTAACTCGTGGCGTTAAAAAGTTCTTGCCATGGATTCATGGCAAGCATAATAATCAGAAAACTCAGAGTCTATAAACAGGTATTGCAGAGAGAATGTAGAGATGGCATCAGAATTACACGATCAAATCAGTAATCAGGAAAGTAAAAGAATTAGAGTCACCACAACTACATCAATGGGTTGCTTTCGATTACTTTTTTCCACGATCGAAGGTTGTGAACCTGAAGTGGTAATGAACGGCGAACAAAGCTTGTGGAATCGATAGACGCTGGAACCAAAGGTGCTGGAATGGTAACCTCGCATAGAAAAGCGCATTGTTGATAGACTCCCCATTAGGTGGACCGACAACATCAGACGAGTCGTAGAGACCTTCTGAATTTGAGTAGTGCAGGAATGTGACGTGTGGAAGTCCCTACAAAAGATTTAACATATACCAAGCAATGGTTCTGTGTTTTTTATTTTTTATTAAAGTGTTACACCTACACTTAAGGAAATATCATAATAAATTTATAAACACATATCAAATTCCGAGGCCAGCGGGATTCGAAACCACATCTCTTGGGAATCGCGCCCGAGTGTGTTAGCTTTACACCATAGCCGCGGTCGAACTACACGTCAGCATCGAAATTAGTGATATAAATCTACTTTTTTCAATCAGTTTAAGCAAGTTAAGTTCTGTTTTTACCGTCCATTCTGTGTTTGTTTGTAGTTCTGTGTCAGTTTAAGTTCTGTCTTTACCGGTTGAGAAGGGCGACATAAAACAAGAGTTCCTCTTCGATAAAGACATAAAATAAAACGACTGAAACAATATTGCCTTAAAAATATGAAAATCTCTTCAACGAACACGAATTTCCTTCCGAAATTGAACCAATTTACATAGTCATAAATACATTTCTAACCCCGGCTTTTTTCGCCGCAAAAATCACCCGCGGGGTCTTTCCTACCCCCAAGATAAGACACGTCAGGGCTTGACAGATGTCACGACATTTACAAGGTCCGTGAAACAAGTGTAGCATTCTATTTAAATTTTATTTTCCACTTTGTATTTTCTTACGATGTAGGAGAGGTTTCTTTTAAAATAAATTCCTAATTTTAAACTGGAGTATGATAATTATTAAACAAAGTATTGGCGAAATGGTCATAGAATGTAGAATTATTTAGCCCATGTCATGATGATAAGTAGTAGGTATCAGCTTTTGTCTTTTTTCGCGCGATTCAAGCTTTTATCCTGTAGAAATCCCATTTATTCCCAAATAAAAGGATCCCATATCCTTCTGCAGGCAGGTCAAGAAATAATGAGCAAATGGACTTTAGTTTCCTAATAATATTATAAATGTGGAAGTGTGTTTGTTGATTAGTTCCTCAGTCAATTAAGTGGCAACGGAGCAGCGAATCGACGTCACTTTTTGCACGAGTAGACGGATACGGCAGAATTTATTCACGTAGGACCTATTCCGTGGTTGAGGATCTAGACTCTATAGAGTGACATAGGCCTTTTATTCCGGAACCTAAGCCCTTTAAAACCAAACTCCACGCGGACGAAAGCTAGTCATGAAGAAATGGACACTTTCGTAGTTTTTGTATGAATTGTTGTCACTAAAGTGTGGATTAGCGGCCCTTATAAAAAGCTACGATCGCTAATAGACAAGTTTTCTTCACCCTCACCCAGCTTTCACTCTAGCAAAGTAGCCTCCGAAATGTCTTGTCCGATAAGTGGTGACGTCACCGCACTGTCCGCAAAAAGAGCGGACTGCGACTGCGGACTGCGACTGCGGAGTGCGACGGCTTTTGTTTTTTCACGTCCGCGCCAATTCGATCATTGCGTGTTGCGGCGTGTCGAGTGCACATGGGAATGACATCTTAAGATTACGATTAAATAGTTAAATACTCTGTGAAACTAAGGATGCTGTATAATTTTTTTCTAATTAATTTACAAAAAACTAGCTGATGCCCGCGACTTCATCCGCGTGGATTTAGTTTTTAAAATGCCTTTCCTCAACTCTTTGATTTTCCGGGATAAAAAGTAGCATAATATGTCACCCTCCAGGTCCTCAACTATACCCATGCAAAAAATCATGTCTATCCGAAGCTCTCTTGCGGCGTAGGTATATGTAATTTTTTTTTTAACTTTTTTAACCTTTTTTTTCACTGTTTAAAACTTCCATTCACTACGACAAACATTTCAAAACCAAAATTAGCTAAATCTGATTTTTATATATATAGATTGTCTTTATTTGTTGATTGGTTGGTTTTAATTTCAACCATTCAGCAACGGAGCTACGCGTTGATATGATTTTTTGCATGGGCAAAGTTGAGGACTTAGGAAGTAACCGTTATTATATATATATTATTATCCGTTAACCAACTTTACAGACAACAATTTTTTTTAAACTAAAGCTACGACAGCTGACTACGAATATAAAAATTTATACTTAGGTAGGTACAGGTAATTCACACATTATTCCCACAGTAAACTGCAATCTATTTTCGATGTTCAACTCTACCTATTCCTTTGAGATAAGCTACGAATAGGTATCTCCGGACCTATCTCCTCCACATCGTGCAGTTTCGATAGGAAAGTAATAAATTTCATTAGGGTCGGCGTTTCGGAGGCGCTAAAACAATGTGTTGGGGGACTTGACTCTTGAGATAAATTGACACTCGCGGGGATTATGTTGCCTTTTTATTGATAACCACTAACTTTACTTCTTCGCTTTTACTTATGACTAGCTTTTGCCCGCGACTTCGTCTGCGTGGAGTTAGGTTTTCTAAAAATCAGGAGTTCTTTATTTTATATTTTAGGAATAGAATAGAATAGAATAGAATAGAAATGTTTTTTATTGAAATAAACTTTTTACAAATATGCTTTTGAATCGTCGATGAGTCTACCACTGGTTCGGAATGCCCTTCCTGCCGAGAAGAACCAGCAAGAAATTCAGCGACCAGCAAGAAACTCGGCCTCGGAAAATAAAAAGTACCTATCGGCTATCCTATGTCTTTCTCCAGGTTCTCAACTATAGCCACTTCAATGCGTTTCTCCTTTGCTGCGTGATTGAAGGACAAATCAACTTATAAACGGACTAACACACTTTGGCATTAGTAGGTGTAGGTAGATATAACAGTAGACGTCCACTGCTGGACAAAGGTCATGATCATGGACTTCCACAGGCATCGCTGTTGCGCCGCCTGAATCCAGTGGCTCCCTGCGACTCGTTTGATGTCGTCGGTCCACTTATTGGGGGTCTGCCAACACTGCGCTTCCCGGTGCGGGGTCGCCACTCCAGCACCTGGAGACCCCAACGACCATCAGCTCTTCGTGTGCCCCACTTCAGAGGTTATAAATAACGGGATGCATCAACGCCTGACGAAGTGTATTCTTCTGGGTAGCTACATAACTCTCTTTTTTTCGGAACGAGCGTACCGGTACGATGTCACCTAGAAACTGATTAGGGGTATAACCTAAAGGTTTAATACACAACAGCCTTACCCCTTCCAAGCTCACTTCCATTTAGACTGCTTTGTCTCTTACCACCAGCTTCTTAAGGCGTGTTTTAGAAGTAGACAAAATAGTAAAATAGGCTGCTAGCCAAGGCCGAAGCCACCCACTAAAGAACTCATCATCATCATCATTTCCGAAGGGCGTTGAGGTCCTAAGGTGCTAGAATGGTGACCCCGCACTGGATGCAGGCGGCGCAGGATCGTGTTCTGTGGCGATCATTTCAAGAGACCTATATAAGTATATCTAACCGTGGAGGGAACCTCACAAACTTATTAATATTAAGTGTTTATGATTGTTTCGTAACAAAAGCCATACACATTATAAAATATCAAGAAATCAAATCTCCTATTAATGATACAATACTTAATCTTTTGATATAACACATCCTTTCTGACCTGTCAATCCGTACTGTAGGAACATTCAAAAGCATTCAAAGCCTTACAACCAAGTCTAGTTAACTATTGCTGTGTACCACGCAAGATCACCTATGAAAACCTTAAAGAACCCAACCGTATATCGTCATCCATTGCTGGGTTGGTATCGAACGTTAAGTTACAAAGTCGAATTAAATGAGCAATGTATGGTGTATATTTGTAGAGAATGATGTTGGAAAGTGATGGATGTGACGGTGTGACGTGTGACTGTCAATCACAATCAGGGGCGACCACCCGCGCGATTAGGCGCGTGAAGATAACAAGAATGTGTGGAGTTGCTACTTTTTTTGTAATCAAATTATTTCTTGCTAGCTGCTGATTTTTTCTGTCTAGAAAACACTGAAGTTTTCAAAAATATCCTGAAAGAACAATAATTGTCCCTGCAAAAAAAGTTTTGAAAACCATTTCCGTCTCCAAAATGCAAGCTATGACATTGTCAAATTTTCGTCAGCGGTCCAAATGGTGAGACCGCAAAGATGTATTATTATTCATGTATATTGTCCCTTATTATAGATTTTTCCCAGGAAAAATACTTTTTCACTAAGTAAGTAGATACATAAGTGATTTAGGTAGTAGCCTAACTTGGTAACCGGACTGCTTGTGAAAGTCCATCAAAATTGGTTCAGCTATTCTGAATACAAGCCTGGGATATACACACAGACCAAAGAAGAGGAAGGAAGTTATTTCAAGATCACAGACAGACTGTGTAGTAACATTGTTGGTGGTTGAATCTTGACCTCTGAGCCACAGGTTGGCCTACTAAAACAATTTTGAATTTGAATTTTTTTAACTAGTTACTTATTTTCGGCTAACCTATCACTTAATTTTAAGTAGGTACTTATCGATAGCCTAATGGATGGTAGGTACTGCGGTCTCCTATTCGGGAGGGTCGCAGGTTCGATCCCGGGCACGAACCTCTGATTTTTCATGTGTTTTTTCACCTCTGATTTTCAAGTCATGTGCGTTTAAGAAATTGAATATCACATGCTTCAATGGTGAAGGAAAATATCGCGAAGAAACCTGCACGCCAAAGAATTCTTCATAATGTTCTCAAAGGTGTGTGAAGTCTGCCAATTCGCATTGGGGCCAGCGTGGTGGAGTTTGGCATACATAACCCTTCTCTGAGAGTAGACCTGCGCTCAGTAGTGAGCCATTGTTGGGTTGCTAATGATGATGAATGATGACTTATCTATAATTTTTACTTGTTACCTATTTTGCTTTAGCTCCATAGTTTTTAAGTGATATTGAAACAAATATTAACCACCTAGGTATAGTAAAATATTTTTCGTACATTGAAGTAGGTAATCGGGCTCCATACCATTCTCTGTGCAATAGGTGTAGCAGCGTCGTTTACTACACGCCGGCTGTCTGTCCGTCTGTCTTATCGCTCACATCTTCAAACATACATCACAATGTCTACAAAAAGAGCTCCTTAACTCTACCTTATTAGTATGCATTTTGTTTCTGACATTTTTTCAGCGAATTCAGTGTCAATGTACGGAGGCGAGGGTACCTCAAGACAAACATTATAGCTTTCATGGGTGGATTTTTGTAGAGTATCGATAACGGTATAAATGTGCGGACTGAAAATCTAAAGGTATGTACGGTTCAATCACTAACCGTTTAGACAATAGTCAAACCCACTCCTAAAACAAGCTTTAGGCTTACATACTTGGAGAGGAGAAGGGAATAATTAGACATATTCAGCATGGCTAAAATTCAGTTTAGATTAGCGCTTGACTGCACACGCTCGCCTAGAGGATGCCTAAGAAAGTTTAACATCCTGTTAGTCATCATCATCATCATCAACCCATCAACGACTCACTATTGAGCGCAGGTCTCCTCAGAGAAGGATTATAGGCCACAGTCCACCACGCTGGCCGAATGCGGATTGGTGGACTTCGCTCACCTTCGAGAACATTATAGAGAACTCTCAGATGTGCAGGTTTCCTCACGATGTTTTCCATCACCGTTGAAGCTTGTTTTAATTTCCTAAACGCACTTAATATGAAAAATCCAGAGATCCCGGGATCAAACCTGTGACCTCCCGAATATGAGACCGTAGACCTAGGCTATCACTGCTTCCTCCTGCATCCTGTTAGTACGTGACAGTTAATATTGCATCGGCTGGCTTCAGCTTTGTAGAGCGTCGTCTCTGTCGCACGACATTTCACATAGGTAAGAGTGCTGCCACGTAGTGATTTGGTCGCTCACTCGTATTACCAATTTCATAGCTATGTCAGAGGCAACGCCGGTTTAAATATTATCCGGAAAAATCACTACCGTGCAGTTTATCAACGTCGTCGCTTGGGAGCTTAGGTACAAACATTGTTTTCCACAGAAATTTTTGGAGAGCATTTGTGGTCAGCTATAGGCAGGGCTTCATAAGTAGGCTCAGGACCGCTCAGCGGACGATGGAGAGAGCTATGCTCGGAGTGTCCCTGTGGGATTGAATCAGAAATGAGGAGATCCGTAGGAGAACCAAAGTCACCGACATAGCTCGGCGAGTCACGAAACGGAAGTGGAAATGGGCGGGGCACATCGAAGAGCTGATGGTGGTTGGGGTCCCAAGGTGCTGAAGTGGTGACCCCGCCAGGTGGACCGCAGGGAGCCGCTGGATCCAGGCGGCGCAAGACCGAGGCCTGTGGAAGTCTATGCAAGAGACCTTTGTCCAGCAGTGGACGTCTAGAGGTTGATAAAGAAGAAGAAGAAGAAAATAGGCAGCTGGCAGGTACTACAAACAGCAGTTGATATTACCTACGTAACTTACTAAAATATCGTCGCGATAGGTAGGTACTTTTACATTTATATCGGTGCGCGAAAGTTGTTCTTCGCGAGGTATTTCGGCCGTTGGATGATCTACGAGTTCATTTTTTTTTCATGGAAATTTCGGTGCTTCTTCAGATGAACCACTGAGTTCTCATCGCTGTAAAACGTAATATTATTATAATCTCTTTAAAATATACTCGTAATATTATGTATCATTAAAAACAAGTGCCATGAAAGTCTTTACATACTTACTCGACAGCTATTCGTCAAGGGCAGGGGTACTCAAGCCGCGAATCAATCGGGCCGCGGAGGAGTTTGCGCGGATTCACCTTGTTACTCGCAGGTCGGGGGTCGCGACCTCCGACCCCATTGGGCGACCTTTGCCCCGCCCACCGCCCTACTGAAACGCTGAAATCTACTTAGCCTATTTATTATTTGACGTTCGTTATGACTTGGACTAAGAATGTGATGCGTAGGTAAAAAGGTAAGTATGTTACAAGTTTCAGTGGGTGTGGAGTAGACTCCACACCCACTGAACCAAACCAAAGAAACATTCGATTACATTCAAGTAGACTTGAATGTAATCGAATGTTTCTTTGGTTTAGCGCATTTGAAGTAATTGAGTATTTAATTCCGGTATCCCAAATTACTATGTATATCGTTAAACCGTCATAGTGGGGCATGCTAAAAATTAAACATGAATTTAGTGTGGCTATGCCAGCTGATAATTATTTTTTGTAACTATGTAGTATCTACAGTAAAATATAAGACAGATAATAATTTTTTGAGCTTCGTTCCTAGGTTTACAATAACATAGTCCTATACAGTCGTTTAATTCAGCCTGTGGGTAATTTTTTTCATCATGATCGGTATCATAGACGTCCACTACTGGACACTACTCCACAGAAAACGATCTTGTGTCGCCTGTATCCAGCGGCTGCCATCTGGCGATGGAGATCATCCCTCACCTAGTCTCAACTAGAACCCAACGTCCATCAGTTCTTCGAGCTATGCACCCCACTCACTTCAGCTTGCGACTCCATGAGCTATGCGACTGATTCTGGTTTTCCTATAGATCTCCATATTTTTGTTTTATCTCAATCCTAGCGATCCGCCCCGGCTTCGCACGGGTAGTAGAGGATATTACGCCTATGCTTTGCAATCTCCTCGAAATGTTCCACAAGTTATATTGAACAGTACGTATTAGGCTTAAAAAAGAAGTATCGCTCGGCTTATAATATAGAAACAACGCGAACACGAGGTTGGTCACTGGTCGCATCACGTGAGCAAGTCCCGTCATCGCCATCGCGTCGAAATCCGCGTATTTATTTTGGCGCTCGTTAGTTTTTATTTTGCGATATCTCCTAAGATTCATTTACAATGTATGGTGTAAAGCATTATCATAATGTACATGAAATGTTGGTAACTAACGTATTTAAGTCAATAAGGATTAATACTGTATCCGTATAAATAGATTTCCAATTATCGCATAGTATGTGACCATTTTTTTAGATGTTAAAATGGGTATAGTAAGCTATCCTTAAAAGGTAGATATATGCCATCGCAGACTTTTCTGTAAAGAATTATCTCACCATACCACCAGCATAAATTGTTTTGTTATACTTATCTCATAGGCAGCGTTTTCGATGAAAGCCCCCCAAGCGGCTTGAATTTTTCCGACATTGTCAACAATTATCGTCATATTTCAACTAATTTACACAAACCCTTAACAAATTATACACTAAAACCTTCCTCATGAGTCACCCTATCTATTGGTGAAAACCGCATGAAAATCCGTTCAGTAGTTTTGAGTTTACCGCGAACACACAGACAGACAGAATTATTAAGAAGTAGGTATAGGTATAAAATTGTACATTAGTCCCTAGATTAAGTGTCTCTGAGGAACTGCACTTACATGTGTAGCAAGACACCAATGAAAATAGAGTAAACTTGGAAGAAAACGCCATTCAAAGTACCGACCTAGAAAAGTCTCCGATCGCCATGTCGGAGGAAAAATGGAAGAAAACATTAAAAAAAAATATATAGCAGTGAAGCGAAACAAAACATCGATAAAAATACCTAAAAACCTGCTGTAATAGATGAAAAGTCCGTTACAAATCGCACAGTGGGCGCCGTGATTGACGGAAGCTGTCGTGACAACAGTGACAATAGGTAATAGGCGCATCGAGCGTGACCAACCGTTGACGACTTCTGACCTCAGCAGATTTGTGTCTACACCTGCTTGCGTTGCTTTGTTGTTGTACGTCACGTGAATGAAAGTGTAAATAGAACTTCATTTCACATTGATTAACGGTCACAATTATCTATAGGTACCCATGGAATCGAAAATCTCCAGATTGAAAGTCGAATATTTAATCCAGATCGTGTAAAATGTAGTGTTAAGTAAAGCCAATAACTTGGTGGTTTTGTGTGTTACGATAATATGCTTTTAATGAAGGTATTGTATTAGTCAAAGAATCTAATGTTTTTTAAATGCGTTTTAAGAACATTTTTTCAAGATTTTTACAAATATTTGTTATACGAAATAAAAGAACAGTTATTGTATTATATTAGTCAAAGAATCTAATGTTGGCCAATGTAGGGGGAGTCTGGTAATTTGGACCATTTTTTTTAAATGCGTTTTAAGAACATTTTTTCAAGATTTTTACAAATATTATTTGTTATACGAAATAAAAGAACAGTTATTAGGCTTTGCAATTATGAAATATTAATCAACATAATTATAAAAGGTAACTCAATAATTAACAAATTGTGAGATAGGAGCTTTATTCCAATTTAGCCAACTGGTTTTGTTATTTGGCCCACGAGGTTGTTAAATTGGACATTAATATGCTCTGAGGTAAAATACAAAGAAAAACTTTAATTAAACAAAACATAACAAACATAAAAATCTCGTTAAGAAATCAAGTAGGTCTTTACATAGTACAAACATCGCGAATATTAGGATTTAGGTTAAAAGTTTCATGATTACAATTATGAAAACGTACAACTGTATCCAATCAACTTTGGTACACACCACAAACAACTTTTAGCGTAGTAATTTCTTTTGCATTTGGCACATTCATTCTGCTTGTCTTCTAATTCAATGCTGCTCTCAAAATCGTCCAAAACAAAGAGCTCTTCTTCATTATCTGTAAAAAGTACATTTTATCCAAATGCTTACGATCCAATTTAACAAACAAGGTGGATACGTCATGAAATAAATCTAATAAAATATAAGCTATAGATGCCGGCATTTGTTTTGCGTATGTTGATTGTAGATAAACTTACGTTTCTAAACTAAAAATTACCAGCTTACCTTTAATTAAATTACATCCTTAGCACAGAACTATAGAATTTACATTAATAAAGACAACCGAAACTGGTCATGGCGGTCAACCTCCTCAGAGATTAGATAGCGCGGGAGATATTATAGTGCACTAGTGTATGCGCAAACACAGGTGCACTATCTATTCCCTCACTCTCATAGTCCGATGGGACGGAAAATCCGACACGACCAGAGAGAGATCAGGCGCAGGAGCAGGACCGACAGCTTTACGTGCTCTCCGAGGCACGGGGGTGACACCGTCAACTTCCTAACTAAGCTAGTACAGGGAATTTCTTGGCATAAAAACCCCAATACTTAATAGGTATACTATCCCGACCCAAGAATCGAATTCAGGACCTTGTCATCTGCAGTCGAACACGCTAATGCCTACTAGACCAACGAGGCAATTGTATGTAAGTACATACTATTTTTAAACTTGCTTCATACTATCTTATTACTAGCTGATGCCCGCGACTTTGTCCGCGTGGATTTAGTTTTTAAATTCCCTCGGGAACTCTGATTTTCCGGGATAAAAAGTAGCCTATGTCAACTTCCAGGTCCTCAATTATACCCATGCAAAAAATGAAGTCAACCCGTTGCTCTGTTGCGGTGTGATTGACGAACAAACCATCAAAATACACACTTTCGCATATTTATAATATTAGTAGGTATGGTAATTTTATTTATCGGTAGTTAGTTTTGCGAAATCTCGGAAACTGACAATAATTTTAATCATCAATTTGTTTATGCCGCATAGATTTTTTTTTAAAGAATATTAGTCAAATTGAAGTTGACTAATATCCTCCTATCCCCTCCAACTAAGCGGAAAGCTTGTGCTAGGAGTGGGTACGACAATAGTGCAACGGTTGGGATTCGAACCTGCGACCTTTCAGATTGTATCGGTTTTCCACTGTACCTGTATACAGGTGTGCGTAAGCGCGCGCCGATCACGCTGATCAATGTGTGTATGCGCAAAAGTACCTACAATTGACAACGGCTGGCGCCACATAGAACCCTTTTCAAAATAAAACAATGTACACGACGAAAACAATATAGCCGATGTGCAATTATGTCGGATGCATATCGTGAGACTACTTTTGAGATATGAGGGTGGTCCAATTTATCTGCCGGTCCAATATAGCCTACTTACTTGTCCTATCAACACCATCATCAGAGTCTATTTAACATTTTTGAATATATGTAGCTTACCAAACTTACCAAAATTAGCATTACATCACCTTATAGTATAGTATAGTCTCATGCAGTCAGTTGACTTCACTTTCATAACTCGGCCAATTTCATAATATCCTACTAATTTTTTTCATTGATATTTACCTTTGCTTAGAACAGAACTATTAGTACCAAGAATCATGCAGTCAGTTGACTTTATTTTAATAACATCCTACTTATTTTTATCATCGGTGTATTATGCTTTTGCTAAGAATAGAACTATCAGTAAGTACCAAGAATCATGCAGTCAGTTGACTTTATTTTCATAATATCCTACTTATTTTTATCATCGATGTATTATGCTTTTGCTAAGAACAGAACTATCAGTGCCAAGAATCAAGCATTCGTCTGTAACTCTATAGCGTCAACACCTTGGTATCCAGCATGGCACGCGTGTGGGAATGGGTTGCGTGCAACAGGTGCAAGGCGGAAACACGCGAGCCCATGCGTGCGGGACCGACTCATCGATACGCATTAATTAATCGACCATCCGTGTAACATCGATATGATCGCTTCTAGCACCTCACTAATGCTCGCTTACGTTGCTGTGCGTTCATAACTTGTCGTTCAGGACAAACAGTTTGAGCGCGGCGACCGAATCAAGAAATTCCGTAACGAAAATAAACCTAATACCGTCGTTCAGTAAGCGTTCAACATTTTAGAGGTTCGCAAGTAGCTCTGTTTGGCGCAGTGGGCGAGCGACCGCTTTCTTTACCGTATGGTGTATGATGTCGCAGGTTCGAATCTCACTCGCGAAGTAGTGACAGTGCGCTTTTCTTGTTTGTTTTTTAATAATTTTTTTGTATAATTTTTATTATGCAAAAAAAAATATTGCATAAATATTATAATAGCACAAGTTGATAAAAAAATGCTATGTAATAGCATTACCACGGCAGTCCCCGAGTGCCACTTAATTTTTTTATTATAGGTTTCATTAAAAGAAACTTAGGTTATTCTTAAACTTAGGTTGTTTTTTTTATTCGATGACAAGATAGTACTTGACTGCTATTTTATCTGATGGTAAGTCGTTACTTAGATCGTTATGCAGTCTAAGATCCAACCCCTAATCTAATCATAATCTGTGTCTACACGCCATCGTGCCGGAACGCTAAGTCGCTTGGCGGCACGTCTTTGACGGTAGGTTACAAAATCAGCGTCGCAAACAAACAGTCTCATCAAGCCAGTTTACTTCATTTTCATAACAACGACGCCCGCTATTATGCTGATTACCCGCAACTTTTACGCGTGGATTTTTAAATTTTTTGACTATATGCCCACCAGAATGAAAGTTAGATCTGTCAAATTTGATACCTGCAACTTCTTCAGGTAGATTTCGGATTTTTTTAAATCCAGGATGCTAGTATCTTTGTGTCAAATCTCCAAAAAAATTGGTTTAGCATAGGTCCATTGGACATAGAAAAATATACATACTCTCAAATTTATGCTGTTAATATGCATCTATCAAGTTTGTTTTCTTTCAGCAACAACTTTAGGAATAGACAATCTATATGCCATCGATACGATTTCTTTTACTAGCTACATAATGTAACGTTCACTAACGTTGGTAATATCTTCGCTTCTAAAATAATAGAGGTCCTATCTAATAATCTATACTTATAAAAAGACTTGTAATATATTATAATAGTTCGAGTTTGTTTAAGCAAATAGTGTCTAATAAAACAACAGTTTGCAGAAAGACATCTTTATTCTTCGATACTTCTCATACAGCAGCCCCAAACACACCAACTATACTTACACCGTCTGTACAATTATTGCGAATAAATACATTGCTTCTCTTTTACACGTTAAGATTTTTCAGGAGATTTCCACAAAAGTGAAAGAGTAGAAAAGGTACAGATAAAAAAAAAATCAAATTTTAACGATCAAAATGCCAATAACTTTTATTCACATATGGGCACGAGATTAATTTGGAAAAAACCAATTTTTTTAAATATATCTATATTTTATGGCAATCATCATCTAATAAACTTTTCTTTTTGATCTTGTGAAAAAACGTTTTTATTTTGACAAAAAGAAAAAACGTTTTATAAAGTGTAACAATGATGCCTAGAAACTGAAAAATAATAATGTTTCAGTATTTTATTAGTATAAATTTATTACAATGAAAATGAGAACAAAATATCATTAAAAATTTGTTACATTCGAGCGGTTGGAACCCCTGATTTTGTTTTTCAGGGTAAGGTAATCTTCACATTTAAAAATGTACAGTTATTTACTTTGACAATCAAAAAATACAAGAAACAAAAAGAAACGCTATAAAAAGTTTAAATATAAATTAACATTAATATTGCTTAAGAATCTTTTAAAACGATCTACATTAAATGCTTTCTCGGAATTATACAAAATTTGTACATTGTGACAGGTTAAAAAAAACTTTTTTTTATAATATTACAATAATTTATAGATATATTAAAAGCACCAGTGTAAAATAAATTGAACATTTATATTACAATCATTATATTTTACAAGAATTTTATTGCATTCGAATAGTCTACGTGAATCAAAACTTTTATTTTACTCGATAAAGTATAATAAAGTAAAAGGTCGAAATGTGGTATCTAATATTAATGATAGCACTGCTAATCATAAAATTCAAATTTTATGAATTTCACACATATTTTTATCAGATAAAGATATATTCGAAACAATTTTTGCCATACAAATGTTTTTTCGAATAAATTCTATGTACACTACCTACATATATCTATCAACATTGCACGTTCGATAATGCCAGAATAAGACGGTTCATCTGCATTGATAAAAAGCTATAAAACGGACCACAATTTTTTGACGATTGTTATTTCATTATCTTTCACTTAATTATTAGATTAGATGAACTGTCTAATTCAGCGCTACAAAAATCGTTCGGTATATTTTCATTGACATCTTGAGAGTAGGATCAATCAAAGGTAATGTAATCACCGACCATCACTTAGTTGATAAACTTGGACAATTGGGACACTAATTTGACATCAAGAAAAAAATAAAAAATGGTTCACATTTAATGAATAATCACTGGTAAATAATAAAATTTAATTTTCAGCAAAGCACCAAAAAATTAATCCCAAGTGCTAGTCCCCATAATAACGAAGAACGTATCTTTATTCAAGTTATAAAAACGTATCTATTCCTAAACTTGGGTAGCATTTTAAGAACGTTTCAGCTATTGTTCACATAAAATTCAAGTCCAACACGTAAAATATTGTTTAAGGAGCATTCATACTCGTAAATCGAATATCGTAGAAACCATGCTTTTTGAACCTTATCGTATTAAATATACATTTATAATAATTATAATATAATAAAAATATTTTATTTACAATATTAAATATCATCTATAATCTAAAATATATTACAGAGGAACAAAATAACTTGAACTAAGTCACTACTAACCCCAAAGAAAAATAGTTCTAAAGAGTTCTTATTTCATGTCCGCTTGGGAACAAGACTCACTTCTAATGTTTAGGAGGTTGTCGATCATCATAGACGTTTTACCACTCTTTTGAGTTTCACTGGTATTACTCGTGTCGAAGACTTCTTGCTCTGTCGTTTTTGGAGGGTAGAACGCTGAAATTGGATCGAAGGATGGACAAGGATCAGCTCTCTCGCTGTCTCTACTCCGCGATCCGAAGTACTCTTCTCCCGTCGCCTCGGTTTCTTGGAACTCGCTGGATGACGTCACGGCGTCTTCTGGAGCTTCATGGTACCTCTGGAAGTCGAATCGCTGGCTCGGCAGATACGGCGGGAAGCCGTAAGGCGTGGATCAGGCCGCCGCAAGCTGTCTCCACATTGTATGTCACATGGTCGCCATGTATGGCCACGAAAACGAGCTCCCGGACAGTAGCATGTCCCTGATCAAGGTCTCAATAGGCGTCTTCCCCACTAGCCGGACGAAGAACAGCTGCTCTATGACTTGTGAGCTGACCGTTCTTAACGAAGGTAGTCTTAGCAGGAGCTTTCCGAATCGCGTCTGTTGATTGGGGTATTGACTCCGGCAGTATTCTTCTAGAGCGCACTGGGATTTTTCTTGAAGATTGTCTATGTGTTGCACGTCGGATAACCCGCAGGCATCTGTAAAGAAGAGAGATCAAATTAAAGACAAATTATTTTGAATGTAACGAGGTTTTGAAGTTGGGAGCAAAAGATAATGTTTATGGTTGTCCATTATCGGGATTTTCAGGAATTATTTAGACAGAACTCAAAGTTAAATCTAAACGATAATAATAAGTTCTGCATGTTGAAATTGGAATAACAGAGACTTATCTGTAAAATATATAAATAAACGTGGGGTTAGAATAAAGATAAAAAAGGTCTTGGAAAACAAACATTGAGAAATTACCCAACGTTAAACGTAACCATTTTCATATTTATGCAAAAATAAACGGCATCATCAAAACAAAACGGCAGGTAAAGAAGATAATAGAAATGTTTTCGCTACATTAACTACGGTTTAGAGTGCTTTGTTTTGAAATATTGAAGCTGTAAAAGTAATAAGACGGTGTTGCGTTATAAAATGAGCGTCAAGCTTTGTAAACGTTGACTGATGACCAATTAGCACTCAAGTGTCAAATAATTGGCCCAATAACACATTTGCTTGCGGTAACACTTGTCAAGTTTCAACATAAAAGGTGGAAGATTGGTTAATGAGTTGTGAAGTATCAACTTTAATATTATTTATTTCGTTTTGAAATGATGCAGATGTTTTTTGGAGCCACGATAATTTTGTTTACTTCTATATCTTCTTATTCTTATTCGTTTACTCTTGGCAAAGTGGTCGTGGTTATGATTTGGCCTTCACAGCAGCTCTTACGATTTCTGTTGGTGGCATCACGAGAGCACTCGGAGACGGATAAATTTGTGGCGGAACGGATTGAATCCGTCCACCTAGTAGGGGAGCGACCACGTGGACGTGTGCCCTTGACTCGACCTTGTACAACGAGGTGTTCGATGGTACCAGTCTTCGTTGTGATATGCCCAAAGAAGGATTCGCAGTTGTACAAGCGACGAAAGCCTTTTAGTTATTTTCACTCTTTGAGTTTAATTCTATTTACCCAGATTTTATTTGGAAAAGGGAATTTACCTGACGGATGTACTTCAAATGGTCGGGAGATACATGAAACGAATAAGTAATTAGGCTTCATAGAAGATCATTAGTTGACGTTACACAATGTAGTTTTAACAATGATTAAACTAGTGGTTCGCCCCGAACTGAGACCTCGCGGTAACGGTATCCCATGATTATTCATTCAATCGATACATGATAACCAAAACTGACATTATTATTATGCCCGTTTTCACCAAACATACCTAAATCATCCCCTAAGTAGGAGTCTCTTAACGTAGGTAGCTCCTAAATACAATCCTAAGTCCTAACATCCGTCCCAATATCCTTTTAGGTGTCCCGTACAGGATCGTGATAAATAAGTTGACAGAAAACATCAATCACCTAACTTATAGGTAGCCCGTAAAGGTTAGGGAACGTTAGTGAAAACATTGAATTATTTATCAAACATTGAATTTAACTCGTAGTTCCATGGGAATAGTTACTGACTGCGCCATCTATTAGCATTATTGTGAAGCTATGTTGATGCTATATGAATTACTGACGCCCATTAAAAATTAAATAATCTCGTTTCTTTATAATATTCATATAATTTTAGTATTTGTTGTTCAAGTACAGGATATAAGTGACCTAAAAACATAAAATCAGTTTGAAAATCCATAGCGGATTTTTCTAGAGAGCGTCTTCAAGCGAGCGTATAAAATCGCCACTTTGAAAGCCCCCCATTTCGTCAATTTTAAGGGAAAAATTAAAAAAAAAATATTTTTGTACTCAGTTCAAAATTATCTTTAAAATGATACGTAACAATTTTATGTAACGCGATTTTTTTTTTTTACTTCGCATTCGCTTCTATGAGAGCCCCCCTGAAATAAAGATTTTTATAACTTTTTAAGCCATTTTCGGCTGGAGGCCATCGGTTTACATATTATATCTAAATTTGAAGTAATTACGTTCAGTAATTCAAAAGTTATAAGGCTCTGACAGACGGACGGACGGACGGACGGACGGACGGACAAGTGCAAATCGCCCTAGTTAACTCAAAGACCTTCGCTTCGCTCGGTCGAAAAAATTAAACGTCTCTAAAATTATTTTTCTCGGTTTGTTGTTTTTGATCAGTTGACGTCATAAAACAAAAAAAAAACTGATGTAAGGTTTTCCTTGCAGATCTATCATTATTGCTAGGTTAGTCGTAATTACTAGGATGCTGATAGTTTGTATTTTGTATATAGCACAATTAAGCAGTTCATTGCACTGTTATTAATAATCCCCAGAACTAAGCGCAGAAGCACGCCTCTCTCACAAGTCGCAATTACCTTCCGGAGCACATCTGCCTTGCGTAATGATCGTTTTGTTTACCGCGTCATTTCTCTACAGAATAACAATGAAAAATATTAATGTTGCCAGCAGTATCATGTACAGGGGGCCCTAATCGCATTAAGGCGGCCTGCGACCGTTCACGGGCTATTATGTTTATACGTTTTTATTTTAGGGGTTGCCACCGGAAAGGATTATTTTGTGCAATGTCTCGGTCTTGAGATATCTTTTTCTCTTCTTCTTCTATTATTTAAAGCCCATTTGTTAGTGGGTACATAGTATTTATTTTGAAGTTTGACCTTTATTAACATAATTGGAATTGCTAATGTTTAGGTTTACCTACCCTTTAAGAGTGGGTGTGCGCTCGTTAACAGTAAACAGATTTGATTACAGATTACAGTAGTAGATCAAGTTTCAATTATCCGAAAAAAAAACACGCAAGAATTACATCATACTGCCAAGGGACGTGTTTGGGCAAAAACATAAAATGATGAAATTTGTTCGATAGTAAAAAATCGCAAAGTTAGGTCTAATTTTTAACCAATATTCATTTATTTTCAATGTGTTGCATATTACAGAGCCAAAATTTTTACATTAAATTCCGATTGATATTATCAAGAGAGTAGCCTAGTGAATTGAAAAGAAAATGAATATTTTACGAGTTACAAAGTATTTGGCGCTTACTACACTCCTATTCCGCGCAAAACGCTTTCTTTTGTCGCGCCTCACATGAGGTTGTGGCTATGTTTTATCTCATCGCGAAATCTGATTTTTTTTTGGGGTTACACGCGCTCTTAACTGAGACCGAAAGCCAAAGAAAGGCTTGGCTGGCCAAGTACGTATTCGCAGGAATCGCAGACCAAATACACCTTTGTGAACATTATGGAGAACTCTCAGGTGTGCAGATTTCCTCATCATGTTGTCCTTCACCCTTAAAGCAGGTGATTTTATAAAGAAATTAAAATAAAGCTTTATTTATTTATTTCTCATAAACCAAGGGCGTTCTTGGGCGTGTCTAAATAAAGTTCTTTCAATTTGATTCATTGACTTAATAATTTGATTAGTATGAGTAAGTGTATTCGAAGTTCGTTTTTATGGAGTGCGCTTGGGAGAAACTTCGCTTAGGTAAATATTGTTTTACATGTCAATAATGATACAAAAATGAACATAGTCTTGAATGACTGTATTCTTGACCCACTTATGCTAATAGCCATAATAATTACTGAAGTTATTTCAATTTAAACATTTACAAGACATGTCAGCGTAATAAAGTGACCACTTAAAAAAATTGTGACCGGCATAGTGCGTGAGGTGGTAATTAAAAATTAACCTACTTGAACATTCTGGATAGGATTACGTACTAGGAAACTATGTAGTAGTAGGAAACTACTAACTATGTATGTAAGATATAAAAAATATTGTGTTCTACGTTCAGAGTGCTACTAGTCGTTTTGAAAGGGTTAATTTACGTTAAATCTAGATTTAATGCTTATAAAAGTAGCGTAATTATGTGTCTACATCATCATACTCGTAAGTGCGTAGAAAAGTGTACCTAATCTATAAATATTTTTAAACCGACAAAAAGAGGGGTGTTATAAGTTTGACGTGTGTATCTGTGTATGTCTGGTCCTTCGTAGCTCCCTAACGGACCGATTTTGATGCGGTTTTTACTTATAATACTTGAATCTATATGAATTCAATTCATATTTCTAAATTATTTTTTAAATAAATAATTGCTTGTTGTTATAGTAGTACCACAGAATATATTATAATAGTAGTAGTACTATGATGTCGTACGTCTAAAGGTACCTTTAAAAAATAAGGAGAAAATGCTTTTGTACTATGTTTTTTTTTCGAACCGTATGACGCGGTAGGCCCAGGGGGACCCCGTAGGGGGTCGCGGAAAAAGGGGATTCATCAAGGAGACCCAGGTCGGGGTTCTGAGTAAACCTAAGAGTGGGTTTTCTTTAGGATAATCGTTCACTTCAAGTTGGCCGTCGTCGAACGTTACAAAATGGTCATATGTCAATGGTCAACGTCATACTGGTACCGTCGTTGACATAAATATAGTTGTATTTGTTAGTGTAACCATCATTCACGACTGTGGTGGAAGTTTTCTTTTCTGGCGATGTTTTTCATAGCAATGAATGACGTCTTGAATGTTGAATGGTGTGATTTTTTATTTGTTATTTTTCACATCTTTCAAGACAGTCATTTATTAAAGAAATAAATTAATAGTCTGCGCTATGCAAGACTTTTACCTTTTTGATTCATCGTAGAAAACGAAACGCGAACAATAGTAACCAAACAACAGTAAATATACTAATTAAAACATAGCAAAAAAAATTAAAACGTAACAATAACAAATGTTTGAAAAACGGGTAGGGACCGGTAGGTTGCTATCTGCACTTATGTACCTAATGCCTATAACAGAGGTCTGACTTGAGGCGCGGTGCGGGAAGCGCGAGGCGAGCGGCCAACTTGAAGGGAACGGGGAGTAAAATACAGCGACAGGTAACATCATACAACCAAAAGCTAAGAAAAATTTGCAATCGTTTTAAAATTGATTTTAAACAAAATGTAGACGAAGTCTTGGTCTTGGCGACATCTAAATTCCTGATTTGTTACATTTGATAGTCTCATAGGGAGACCAATTGACGTATTACGTGTTCAGTCTTCGCCAGCTGCTGTGGACAATTAGTGCAAGTGAGGACAATTGCTTGCGTCACCGACCTCGAGGAGGCGTGGACTATGAATGAGGATTGATAGATATTGTAAAACTAGGTCGCTTTCAGATGAAGTTTACCATTTTACGGCCTATTATATTAGCTACATGCTTTAACGGTGAAGGAAAACAGTGAGGAAATAGGTATTTATTTATTCCGTGGAGGAAACCATTGAAGTATTATGTACTAAAGCACGAGGAAACCGGCGCACCTTGAGAGTTTCTGCATGGGCCAGCGTGTTGGACCTTCTCTGAGAGATCTGTGCTCGGTAATGAGCCGTTGTTGGGATGCTGATGATGATGATGATTTTACAGATCGCACACCTAGATTTTTTAATCTAGGTGTATTAATATAATCTAGGTTGTCTGATTTTTATCAGACAACTCAAAAAAGGGTCTCTTCCATAAACGAAAAAAAGTTTTTCTGAATCTTTTGAGGCTCAACTTTTTTAGGTCACATTTCATAACAAATATTTAAGACATAAAATAAAATTGAGTTACATAGCCATGAGTATAGATATAGAGATAAACCATAGAGTCCAAAGAGACTTTTTTCGTCCAGGGAATAGATACCTTTTTTGAGTTGTCTGACTTTTAATCTAGGTGTGCGATATTTGAATTAAACATGTAGCCTGCTTCCCACTTTGTCTGAGTGGTGTTAGGTTTTAAAAGATATCTCAGTACCCTCTGTTTTTCCGTGATAAAAGGTAAACTATGCCACTCTCAAAGTCCTCAATTGTACCCATGCAAAAAATCACATTAATCCATTGCTCCGTTGATTGAAGAATAAACAAACATACTTTCGCATTGATAATATTAGTAACGATCAGGAAAAACAGAGGGTCCGCGGTATTTCAAAGAACCAAACTTTAAGCGAACAAAGTCACGGGCAAAAGCTATTTCCTAATATAAATTTTCGGTTTTACCATCGCGAAAGTACGATAAAGCGAAAATAATGTGAAAGTAAATTTACCTACCGAAGATTAAGTTTACGCTGTAGGTACGCATTATTACCCCTACACTAGCGGCACGCTATGATGGCCGGTTTGACGTTTGTCCGCTCATGAAGTTCCGTATTAATTGATAACGACTTTGAAGGAAATAATTGTATTACTTTATTGACGATAGTGATGTGCAGAGATTCATAAATTTTATCGAATGTAGTTTTAGGTTTAGGACTCAAAATTTATTTATTAAATTGATTTCTAAAATGTATACAAGTGTAGAAAAATCAGTTTGCACCATTTAAGGGGTGAATGTACTTGTGAATATGAACAATTTTCACTATGTGGACAAACCTCTGAAATCGCAAAAAAATATCAGCTGTTTCATACAAAAGGTAAAATTTTTATTTTTATATGATATATACCACAACTCGGCATTTGGTTTTCTAAATTGAAAATTTTTAAAAATGGAATCTAATACGATCGTCACATAGGATCGCTGGCTAGCACAACTACTACCTCCGGCAAACTCGCGTCAATGCTCAATGCAAAACAAAGCAGTTTCGAATTGACGTTGCTTCGAAAAGTATAAACTGTCAGTGCAATGCGATTGTGATATAGTTTTGACCTGGCTTTGGATTTCAAATATTGATACTGCATTACTGTTGACCCTTGCTCGTGATAGCAGTGACGACAGTGAAAATAGTAGTATGGACGAATCTGATTAATTATGGCCTTTTGTGGCACCTTTTTTGGTATCTTTTGTATTCATATGTTTCTTGTGTGCATATAAAGTATGTATATTCATTTTCATTCAAATATTCAGTTCGTTCAAATAAATTAAATAAACATATACATTTTTGTTTTATTAAACCTATTTAATCAGGTACAAAAACAAAACTTAATTGTTTTTTGTTCGAGAATAAATTGACATTCCACATCACTATTGTAATGTGTCAAACCGGCCATCATAGCGTGCCGCTAGTGTAAGATGTATGTTGTGATAGTTTCGTACCTAAGTGCGGATAACACCAACGTCGAGTGATGTTAATCCGAGGGATAAATTGGGCATTCTGACAGTTAATGTATTGAAAATACATACTGTCAAAATATTAAATTTACGCTCGGATAAGGCTTATTTTACATTGGTGAAATCGGTCATTAATGTAAATAATCGGCTTTTTTGTCATGTAAAATTCCAAATTAGATAACAGTGAAATCGAATAAACAAGCTACAATAACATGGCTGCACTAAACTCACAATTACTCCGATTCATTAAGCCCATCTTATTCTTTGATGGTCATTCGGACCGGGGTCGTATCAATTAAACTATATTACATTGTTACTGCGGCGGGCGCAGGGTTAATTACTATTGGGCGATCTCAACGTGATCTTGGACCAAAGATCAGACGAGATATTTGTTGTCCACCTTTCGATTTCAGCGGTTTAGGGTTAACGATCAATCACCACGATTATGCGTCCGAATTACTTTTACTGATACAAAATGTTTTTTATTTAATGTATTTTTCTTTTTTTTAGGTATATAATTAAATTTATATTGCGAGTGTTTTAGCGTTGCAGTATTGCATTTTGTGTTGCTCTGCATGTTTTGTGATCTACAATAAAATTACATTCGTTCATTCATTCATTCTATGAAACTGTCAGTTGTGTTTAGTTTAAAGCTTGTGTGAAACTGGATCAGTATCTACCACTCTTAACTAAATTGACAGGTCTAAAAGTTACGTTCACTGAGGAAAAGGATGATGCTACATTTAAGTAGTTCTGTTTAGAGAGATTTCCATGCAAGCCCAGCTACCACGACTCTAAGAACGAAACTAACAAGTGTAAATTGAAAATTTAAAACACCCCCGACATGTGAAATTGTGAATCTATGGCCGGATTATGTAAGTTATACCTGCCATCCTGTAACTAACCCAGTTTTCTGCTTCACCATCAGATCTTCCCCCTCGATCCTTGATCATCATCTATCTAACACCTACTCAATGAGAACATATTCTAATGAGCCCAAATATACCATATCCGCTGTAAGTTGCTGAGAAGTTTGGTGCCATGCCTTGAAAATAATCCGAAGTAACTGTACACCGTGATTGAATCTGATCAGATAGTACCTACTCTGACATTTCGGAGTCAAGTGCGTTTAAGCAATCAAATATCACTTGTTTCAACGGTGAAGGAAAACATCGTGAGGAAACCTGCACATCTGAGAGTTCTTCATAATGTTCTCGAAGGTGTATGATGTCCGCCAATTCGCATTGGGCCAGCGTGGTGAACTATGGTCTATAACCCTTCTCTGAGAGGAGACCTGCGCTCAGTAGTGAGCCGTTGATGGGTTGCTAATGATGATGATGATGATGTTGAACTGTACACCAAATTTCAAATCAATCGCAATCGCGCGTGAAAGTTTGTAAGACTCTTTCATCAAGTAGGAAATGAGCTGAAGATCTTCAAACGCCTGAGCAAATCTTCGTAAGTTATAGCTATGATCTACCTCGATTCCGTTAGCTTTCAAACAGAAAAAACCGCATTGAAATCGGTCCATTCGTTAGGAAGCTACGAGGGTACAGACAGACATACACGTCAAACGGGGGTTTAAAATGACGTCATAGAATAAGCCAAAGAACGAAAGGAGTGTACTGTAGAATGAAATGCAGTGAATCAGAGGTTGCTCCAACATTTAGTGGCTTAAATAGTATTGATGGTGATGTCAACAGATTTGACCCGGTAAATCAATGTCCCATCTGCCGTAATATGGGCGTAATGAAGAACGCGCGCGCGCCGGCGCCATCGCGACGCGACTGGAATGCTACCAGTTACATTGATTATGTCTTTAATTATATTGATATCTAAGCTCTATGTATGAATTTAAATAATAGTCGTAAGAGGAAAAGCCTGTTTTTTTGGAACGAAGTTCCTTATCGCGCGATGCAAAAGGGGGCTAGACGGAAAAATTAAGACTAAATTGAACCGACACTTTTTTGTATGTGAATTTGGCATTATGTTCAATATTTTCACACTACAATATTAGATCTCCGTAGCCTTGCGGTTTCTACAATCGCATAATGGTCGATGGTTCGAATCCCAGCTCGACAGACTGAACTTTCTATTTTCAATTTTATTTTAAATAATTTCCAAATGTGGAATTTTTCCCTAATTTTTTATTTTTATTATTAATTTATTATTAAAAGGAACTTCGTTCCAACCGAGTGTTCCACGACACTCACGCATTTTTTTTTTGTCGATTTCCTATTCGGAGAGTCGCAGGTTCGATCCCGGGCACGTAACTCTGACTTTTCTAGGCTAAGTGCGTTTAAGAAATATCACAAGCTTCAACGGTGAAGGAAAACATAGTGAGAAAACCTGTACACTGAGAGTTATTTATAATGTTCTCAAAAGTGTGTGAAGTTTGCCAATTTGCCAGCGTGGTGGACTATGGCCTATATAACCCTTCTCTGAGAAGAGACCTGCGCTCAGTAGTGAGCCGTTGATGGGTTACTGCTGATGATGATGATAATGATGATGATGATGATGATGAGGGTCTCTCTAGGGTATCTGTACCCAGTTATTTCTTATCAATAGAGGTAGGTCTCTATTGAAAAGAAATAGTGCAAATTTTGGTAGAAATATAAAGAACATTGAACATTGTTGATTAGGGGTATGGCTACCATCCTAGACTGCATCGTCACTTACCTTCAGATGAGATCCGCGGGCTGATTACGTAAAACTTTGCAGTAGCGACAGCAGTAGCAACGCGACAGCAAAAGCAAAGCGACCGGTCGCAAAATGTCAAATAGTATGTAAAAATATTTACGTAATACAAAAGTGACGTTTAAATTGACGTTTGACAGCAGCGATCGCGAGATTTACGCCTGTCGCAAGCCTGTCGCGAGATAGGTAATCACCCCGCGTATTCTAAGGCTATCATGACGAAAAAATATAAAAAAAACAGTGTTATTTTTATTTTTTATTTTGCGATCAAATGGCAACTGGCTCTGATTCGCGAGGAGCTACATTTACATTTTCTACTGTCACAATTTTTCTTAAATTCATTATTCTAGTAAAATACCTAAGTTGGGTCGTAAAACAGATAAATATCAAGGCATAATAATATGGCGACATGTGACTCTTTTAGAGCAGGCTAGTTTTTTCACAATAAATTCACCTATTAATCCCAGCTAACATACTATGCATAATAATCGATTTTGTTGATTATTCTTATAAGATTTATTTTTTAAGAAAATCATGGTTTATTAGTGTTACTCTGTGACTTTTTCGAAACATTTTGCTCGTAAACTAATAATTAGTAAAAGTCTACAGTAGTCTTTTAAAGCAAGCGTGCATTTAAAATACATATTGCCACACAGTTGTAATGTTAGTCAGCATTGAAGTATAGGAAGGATAAGGCATGCTTTTAATAAAGAGCATCAATATACCTAACTATTAATACTTATAAATATGTATGAAGTTCAATCAAAACCAATAAAATCGATTAATTCAAATTGTGAACTCGCGACGTTAACCGATACCCTCTCGTGTAAAGGGTGATCGCGTTAGTTCTGCCCGCATTCGTTCATTCAATCGTTCATTCTATCGTACGTGTTCGCGCCATATTTATCTTTTATAAAAAATAATATAATTGCCGCTTATTAAAGTTGGTATGCGGGTGTTAATAGTGTATTTCGTGTTTTTTATAAAAGGGTTTTAATTTCAATTTATTAAGTTCTTTTCTCGTTATACTAGTTAGTTAATAATCGGGAGAGATTTTTGATATTATGACATTTTTTAAAGTTCATCTATGGCACAGCGGTTTGTATTTCACGTATACGTTACATAACGTTTGTGTACGATAGGTGCCAATTCGGCTGCAGTCTCTAAAGTAAATTGGATTGACACGCCTGAAGATAGTGTTACACTCTTCAATATGTTCTTCCTTTAAAAGGATACCTATTTCTTTAATGTAGATTTTGTAGACATCTACTATCACTTCACTACTTTGCACTATTAGCACCGTTGTAGAATATGCGTCGACTTTTTAGACTTGAAACCGTATTTGGAAAGGTAGAATTCGGTATTGAATTAATGATCGAGTTCAAACTACATTTCTAAGGGTAGAGAATTAAATTTAAACATAAATGTTCAAGATTCGGATTTCGAAAAAGCTTTCGACCGCGTGGATCATGTAATCCTACTCCAAAAACTAAGCGTGTTAGGCATAAACGGGAGTTTGCTTCGGTGGATGACTTCTTATATTAAGAACCGTATGCAGGCTGTGGTGACGGGTAGTGCTAGAAGTGACTTTGTTGCAATACCGTCAGGGGTACCTCAGGGGTCCATCCTTGGTCCCCTTTTATATAACGCTTATTTATTCGATATTGGTAGCTGCTTTCGCCATGCGCAATACTTAATGTTCGCTGACGGCAAAAAAATATTCCTCAAAATACGCTCCCCCGAAGATTCTCAAAATTTACAGAAAGACCTTAATGCTTTGGTAGAATACTACGCTAAGAATAGAATAATAGTTAATGTAAAGAAGTGCCATCACATAACTTTTACTCGTAAATTAAGCTCAGTAACCTATAACTACACAATTGATGGTGTGAGTATTCCTAGGGAAACTACAATTAGAGATCTAGGTATTCATATTGACATTAAACTCTCTATGAATGACCATATAGATATCGTGGCTAATAGAGCCTACAAACAACTGGGTTTTATCAAACGGGTAACCAGTTCTTTCAATAACGTCGATTGCATAAAATCCCTGTACATTGCATATGTCCGAAGTCTTCTCGAATACGCTAGTAGTATCTGGTCTCCCGATTATATCATCCATTCCCACAGACTTGAGTCCATACAGAGACAGTTTCTCAAGTACTTGGCCTTTAAAGATTTTAAAAAGTTCGACAGTTATAAGGAAGCCTGTACTTACTACAGAATGGACAGCCTGGAACAAAGAAGGAGCCAGAGTGATATGCTGCTACTACAAGCAATCTTGACCGGGTCTATTGATTGCCCTAGCTTAATGTCAGCCTTCTCAATTATCATTCCTCCGCTTCATTCAAAATATACTTTAAGAACGCGCCAAACTCGCCTACTGCATGTGCCTAAATTTAACACCAATTACGCTCGAAATTCGGTCATTCCGCGGCTAGCTCGAACATACAATAACCAGTACTCGCACATTGATATATTTCACCTATCTAAAACCCTTTTTAAAAAAGAAATAATTGGCCTATACCATAAAAAATAGACAAATACACACACACACACACACACACACACACACACACACACACACACACACACACACACACACACACACACACACACTCACACACTCACACACTCGCACTCACACACTCACACTACACACACACACACAAAAACGTTCAAACACGCACAAGCGCACGCATGCAATGTGTAGTCAGATTATCATTTATTTTTACTCGCTCTTCTGATAATTGTCTTTAACTAATTTTATAACTATGTTTTATACTATTATTAATTATTATTTACTATTACTTATAAATTCTCTGTTAAACTTTATATTTTTTAAATTAAGTAATGTAATCATTTTTTGGCTTTATTTAAGAACTGAAATATCTTGTAATTAATTGTATGAACGCTGTTGATTACAAATGAATAAATAAATAAATAAATAAATAAATAAATAAATAAGATATAGTAATATCTACTGATAGATAATAATATCTGGAATCGTTTGTCTTTGATATCTGCATATTATCATTATCCATCAAATGCTCGCAAAGCTTTGAGATCGAGAAGCTTATAAATATTATTATTAGATGTAAGCCCCTTGTTTCGAGATCGAATACGAATTTGAATTTGGTTTGAATGTAGAATGTTTGTGGCAAAAGACCACAGATTATAAATCACTGATAACATCATAGACAACAGATAGCAAATAGACAAACGGGTGGGCAACAAAGGCGGCCTTGTAGCGGCGTAGGCGTAGCTCCGTAGGTACGCAGATGTTTGCGAAGCGATCATCTTAGACGAAGAATACGCATTGAGGCTGTATTAACGAACAATGGATGTCGGACATAATGGGTCTTTTCGACCGAATCTTATTATAACTGACGCGTACACGAGTATCGGCAAATAAAATCGATGGATACAGGGTGTATATGAAATGATTTCATTCGTGAATGATAGAACCACGAACTTTCATTTAAATACGAAAATATCTGGATGGTATCGTTCAAGTTCTTTTTGGTGTGTAGAAATGTAGACAAAATCTCGTCGTTTGTCGTTCGTTTTCCGTTTACTGTAGTCTTAGACCATTCAACCCAAACAAGGCGAAAAATACACAGACAGTTGACAGTTTGATCAACACCTGAGGGATTGAAGATGTAGGGAAATTTTATCGAGCTCAAGTCGATATTCCATCGATTTTGGAAAGACCTCTACTCTAATTAAGCGTTTTCAGTATAGGTACCTATTCAAAAACCTTGAGATAAATTGTTTAGCATTTAGGTGATTATATTTTGCTTCCGAGTACTATGGCTCAAAGAGATCCAAAAACAACACATTAAGATACATACAAATACTACAGATACACAAAAGCTTTATAATAATTTACCTTTAGAACTTCACCGATACCGGTACCTAATACTGATAACGAGAAACATCCTGTATATAAGACAATGAGTAACCGAGAACACCCTATATTCAACAAATTCAACAATGGCGCCTTTACAATCGTAAAATAATCTGCTAAGGAGATCGGAAATGGCGGAACAAATTTAGCCTCGACAATGCCCCCGGTGTTTGCCCGAGATGCGAATCTGCGACAGTTATCGCGATCTGAGGTGTTTATTTACGTTGATAATAATTTAGGCCCTCGATAGCCTATGCTTATTGATTCCTATGTTGACGTAAAACACTAACGTAAGTGTACCAAGGTAAGTTGGGCAGCATTATTTCTTAGGCACTAGTGAGTGCCTAAGAAATAATGCTGCCCAAGTATTACTGCCTAGTTAGATTTTAACGCATATCTAGCAAAACATACCTAGTATAAGGGTTTTGTTTACTAACACACTACTAAGATAATAATACTGTTTTTAGTATGGACTACAATTGGGTATTTGACTGTTGTCAAAATGTTGATATTTATTATTTATAATCGAAAATGTAGCATGTTAGAATAACATTTGTAAAAACAGAAAATAAATAGGTCAAAAAACAAATAAGTTATAAGCTGTTTTACCATGGTTTTACTGCGACTGTATCTGTCTCTTTCTAAAACGAAATTTTCTATGGAGAGTGTATAGAGCTTTGTGTTTTGACGTCACAACACAATAGCGCTCTCTTTGTCTAACAAGGTAACTTTAAAGCTTTTATATTTCCGAGACTAGTTGAGATATTTAAAAAGAAAAATGGCATTGTGTTATAATATTAAAAAACCATTAAAAAACGTTATTTTAAATAAATAAAAAAAATTCAGTCAATTACCCAATTATTATTATCGTGACAATACATTGCAATGTCTGTCGCATGGCGTGTTGGACTACAACAAAGCCGAAAGAAAGGGTTATGATTTTAGCAGTCCATCTATGAATGTTTGTATGTATTTACGTATGCTCCATCGTAGCGCCTAAAGTACTGAGCCGATTTTGATGGATGGGGTGTCAAATGATTCTTTATTATGGCCCAGGTGACTAAACGACATTTTAAACGATTAATATGACGGATGCTAACGAAGAATGTTAGGTACTTACATCCAATTTTTCAGTCAGGTTACAGTTTTCAAACTTTTTTCTCGTCGTCATTATTAAAGTTGGTGTAACTTTTTAATCGTGAAAACTTGTAACATTACCTACACTTAACTAACCTAATGTGAGTCTGCAAATATCGGTGACAATATTGAAAAGTAATAAATATCGTAAAATACAACAATGAATCAATGAGCACAAATTGTATCCATAAAAGCGTGTTCGAAAAAAAGTTTATTGCAAATGCACGAAACAATTTGACATTTTAAAATTATTTATTATCTACGGAAAGAATAAGGTCCAAAATGACATTGACATTTGACAGTTGCGAGGGACGCATCAAATTCTAATGGCTCGAAATAGCATTAAATGGCGCGAAAAGAAAAAAAGGTGGCATTCGTATTGTGTAGCGAAATTTTTAAATAAACACCTTTTGAGTGGGCGGGCGAGCGAGTATTTGTAAATAGCTTTTGTTGTTGTTTATAAAAACCTTTTTTTATATACGCGGGTCTTTTAGGTCGAAAATGACACGCGCCTTGGAGTTTTGATCTGATTACGAGGCTGTACGATGTTATTACCTTTGCCTGTTCCATAGAAAAAAAAAAGTAAAAATAACAAGGAAATTCGAAATTCAAGGTTAACACGAACCTAGAGGAAAGACGGTAGGTATAAATATAGGTAACGACTATACGAGTGTCATATCTATTGAAAAACATTCCAAACTCAAATTTTAATAAAAATAAAATAGGAAGTAGTAATTAAATAAAATAGGGAGTAAGTATCAAGAAAAAGTAAAGCATCGTACACACATGACGTCAAATCAAATAGATGCAGTGCTTCTGTCGCGTTTTATGCATGAAGTTTGAACTCGAACCCGTTGTATCTGGCACTCTGATTTCTGACACGCGTGACATCATTCATATTATGCGCTGACCATTCTGACATTATGACCCAGTTGATTATTCTGCCCTACGCTTAGCAGATTTTTTGCCATAATTTCATTTTATAAATAAACAAGCTTTTGCGTGCGAAATCTTTCGCGTGGAGTTTGGGATTTTAGAAATCCCGCGGAAACACTCTGGTTTTCCGGGTTTTTGAGTTTTCCTGGTCGGGCCACGCCTACCTATATCAATCTCCAAGTGGCAAGTCCATGTAAAAAGTCACGTCGCTCCGTTGTTGCGTGATTGAAAAACAAACTAACACACTTCCGCATTTATAATAGTAAGGATAAACAGTGAGACACCGTAATTGACCTCTATGACACTAGTATTCTTTTCATGATTTATGGCTTTTCTTTAGCTGGACAATATGTAGGCGAATTCACTGGACGATATTTTGATAGGTACAGAAACATGAAAAATGTTTTTTCAAAGAAAAACTTTGAAATTCTTGAGTATATTGCATTGGACGAAATTATTTAATAATAAAAAGTCGTGTGGTGTCGCGGGACACCAGATAGGAACGAAGTTATTATTATAAAAATATTAATTTCAAGTTCTATTCGAGGTATAAAGAAAATAATTATTCGGGTATACATTTTTTATCATGATTATTTATCGATAAAAATCAAAATGACCCCAGGGAAGCCTAAATATCGATTTTATAAAATATTAAAATTATAAAATAAAAAATGAAAATAGGATTGCGCGCCCCCGGGTGGGCTCGAACCACCAGTCTTTCGGTTGGCGGCCGTGCGCGGGCCAATTGAGCCACGGGAGCGATGCACTTGTTGAAATTATTATATAAGATA
Organism: Oeneis ivallda; assembly: GCA_029955525.1. NCBI lineage: Eukaryota > Metazoa > Arthropoda > Insecta > Lepidoptera > Nymphalidae > Oeneis > Oeneis ivallda. Next base: position 5,933,595 of record JARPMR010000020.1, on the reverse strand, counting down.
TTTTTTAGGCCATCAAAAAGTGTCGAAAGTGTCGTAACAACTTTTGGTCTTAATTTCCGTCTAGCCCCCTTTCACAACGCGCGATAAGGAACTTCGTTCCAATACTTAATATATGCAAACAAGGAATCGAAAGGGAAACTTTACGAAAAGGCGCGAAAGCTGTAAAGATGCGTCCACACAATGCGGGCGTTATCTCGATCTGCGACATAAACAACGCCGCGGGTGGCGACCGCTACTTTATGGCGTTACAGAGATACTTTCACGCTACCGGTATTTAAGTACCTACTTACGAGGTTAATTATTTCATTATTGTGTTTGTTTGTGGAGACAGTGTTGAGTGGTAATTTATGGTCGTGTCTTATATTTATTTTATTTATCTATTTATTTTAGAACCACTCACAAGACACAATATGTATCTATAATGCAAATTTAGAAAAGTTGCACACTAATAATAATAGTTAAATCTATGTGATTAGATATCTCCATCTTTAATGTGACTTTAACTTAAATTCTGCTAATTTGTCACAATAAATATCAATGGATTTCGCTTTGCTTAGCATTAATTTTAATATTTTCCATTATAATTTAACAGTCGGAATAAATAAAATCTAAAACAGCCATTTGTTGTAGTAAAATATGAAAAACAATTGTACTTATGTTTACCAAAATAAATGTATGCAGAACAGAGAACGATGGGAGTTTATGTATTTGCAGAGTCAACTTTGCATTTTTTTCTATCGAGAAAAGTTTGCGTCATCGTTTTTAGGAAACAGCCATCAGGCCAGAAATACGATCAATTATAACTACTTTTTTTTCATAATATTATGACCCATAGATTTTAATTATGATGATCTTCATTCAGCTTGTGATTCGGCTCCACGAATGAAGATCGTGACTGAACACAGCACCTTAAAAGTTTCGAGTTATCCATGGTTTCGTTTACGAGTTTGTTTAAAAGCGTCATGTACGATATTTAATATGTTTATAAAAATGTTGCACTTCTTTTTAAGCTGTTCAATTTGTTTAACTGCTATTTTAAACTGGAGATAGTAAAATTTAACATGGATAACTTGAATTATTCTTATCTTTGAAAACTTAGAACATAATTATAAAGGAAGGTTTAAATAGGTACCTGTTATATCTACGCATTGTTTAAAATAATTGACCGAGCGAAGCGAGGTCTCTGAGTTTACTAGAGCGATTTGCACTTGTCCGTCCGTCCGTCCGTCCGTCTGTCAGAGCCTTATAACTTTTGAATTACTGAACGTAATTACTTCAAATTTAGATATAATATGTAAACCGATGGCCTCCAGCCGAAAATGGCTTAAAAAGTTATAAAAATCTTTATTTCAGGGGGGCTCTCATAGAAGCGAATGCGAAGAAATTTTTTTTTATTTGCGATTCATAGGTTTTCTGTGTATCATTTTAAAGACAATTTGGAACAGAGTACAACCGTATTTTTTTTTTAATTTTTTTCCTAAAATTGACGAAATGGGGGGCTTCCAAAGTGGCGATTTAATACGCTCGCTTGAAGACGCTCTCTGGGAAAATTTTCTATATATTTTCAAGTTGTACTTATTTTCTTACTTCACTTGTATCCTGTACTTGAACAACAAATACTAAAATTATATGAATATTATAAAGAAACGAGATTATTTAATTTTTAATGAGCATGAGTAAATTTCACATAGCTTCACAATAATGCTAATAGATGGCGCAGTCATTAATTATTCCATTGAACTAGGAGTTACGACTACGATTTATCCCAAAAACAGTTTTGCGTCGACCATTATTATTTAGGTACATAATATAATAAAATATTATTCAATTAAAATTATTCTTTAGTTAAATATCATTTTGTATATTTTCTATTCGCGTCGATAGATGACGATTTGTACAGATGCCCCTAACCCGTTTTCACTCGTTAGTACCTACATAATAATTCAATGTTTTCACTGACGTTCCCTAACCTTTACGGGCTACCTATGATAAGTTATGTGATGATTACTGTCAACTTCTTTATCACGATCCTGTACGGGACACCTAAAAGGACATTGGGACGGATGTTAGGACTTAGGATTGTGTTTTGGAGCTACCTACGTAAAGATACTCCTACATAGGGGATGATTTAGGTATGTTTGGTGAAAACGGGCATAATAATAATAATGTCAGTTTTGGTCGTCATGTATCGATTGAATGAATAATCATGGGATACCGTTACCGCGAGGTCTCAGTTCGGGGCGAACCACTAGTAAAATTAGCCCTATATTGTACACCAATTTCATTTGTAAACACAGAATCAACTCGTTTCACAAAACGACAATGTGGCACAAAACGCGCTACAAACTCAACAACTGGGTCACAGTGTCACAAAGGCGATATCAGTCGGTGTCACACTGGTGTCACGGGTGTCACGACTGTGGATGACAATAGGTCCGAGTTGAGGTCGTACGTCGCGCGACAGATCTATCGTATCTGATCGGAAAGTGTCATGTGTGAATTTAACTTTATAACAGTTGATTTGATTTTGAATAGTAAATATTTTCGAATGCTCTCTTCGAAGTTATATCAAGAACTATGATAGTAATTATTAAAAATTAATGAACGGAATATAAATTGTATTATACTCGTGTAAATGCGAAAACTAATCAGATGAAGGAAAAAATTAATTAAAATATTATGATTTTCTAATCGTCACAATGTATTTAGGTATAGTTTTATTTAAAAAAGCAAACAATTGCTTGAATAAAAAAAATAATTAAGTACTCCAAAAAAAGGAAGGGGTTTAAAAAGATTATTTTTATTTAACTTCATACCTCTGGTTTCTACAAATTTTTTAAGGACCTATATTATACTGTGCCTTAGATTATCTAATTAATGGAGTGTTTGTGTTGATAAATACCTACCTACAAAATAATCATAGAGAATTCCCTATGGTACATATTGTTATCACTTGCGGCAAAATAATCTAGAAACTTTATTTATTTTCAGCTTTTCAACGGCACGAGTAATCAGAACTTTCGCACGGCAAGTACAAAATATAAGATAATCGGCTTACCGTGGCGGCTTGTGCTATCGAAGTCGCATAAAACATAGACTAGCTTTATAGCTAACGACATTATACTGCGACGCTACAAAGAGGGTTATCGTATCGTAAGCACATTTTATATTAGAGCCAAAAAATCGAAAAAATCGGATGCACAATATCAAGAGCAAGAGCATTCCATAAAGCGGACGTCACATTGGGTAAATGCTCAGTCTAAGAAGTAGAAGGAGGTACAAAGAAGATAAAAATTGCCACAATTTGATGCCAGCACTTCCTAAATCGGTAGATGGAGATTTAGAACCAAACAAAATTAGATTTTCATCGAAGCAATTTTGTTTGGGATCCTTCGATTCCTTTCTGCCTGTAATAACGTACAGACCGTTCACTATAACATGTCCCTTGCCGTCAAGGTACTCCTCAACCTCATTCAAGATCACTGGTGTTTATTTAAATACCACTTTGACAAAAAAACTATCCAAAATAAAACTATCTACTGATGTTAATTGGGTATCTATGCTTTATTTTTTTGCTGAGACTTTATCCATTTATCACATCTCAACTAAACTAAAAAGCTAGGATAGCTTGACGCACCTTTATTTTAAGATTTTGTCGTATCGTCGTGTTTTATATTAATTAATATTGTATTAAATAAAATCGCACCCCACGGCCTCGCCTTTTCGTCCCAACTCCCAACAAACTATCGCAGGCCATCCTTTAGTTTGGTTAAGTGTGACTTTGCACCAACGTGCAATGCACCTAATTTACTTTTTAATCTAAAGCTTTCATCTTATTGCCATTGATATAAAGACGATTTTGCAATACTTTGGATACAATCTAGAATTCCAAGACTGTATTATCTGTGATAATAATAATGACGTCGTAAACTCAAGTCAACTTCAAGTCGATTGCTGTAAAGAGATAGAAAGAAGGTGATATAACGCGGAAGAATTAGCAGCGCCTAACGATGGAGTAAATCACCTGTTAGCATAGGACATAATAAATATCATTGCAGGACTGTTACTCTAGCGCGCAGATATTAAAGAACGGATTTATTATGAGAAAGATGTTTCTGAGATAAAACCGGTGCTGGTTTTTCATTCAAATTAAAAATTTGTAATAATTGATAAATTAATCTTTGAAATGACAGACTTTGTAGATATGATTAAAGACTTTCTGTAAACTATGTACAAAAATATGTAATTAAGACTCGATACAGGGTTTACATCATAGGCGGGAAGGTAATAGAAGGTTTTGCTGTTGACTGCTTTTTACATAAATAAAAATAATTTCATAAAAATTTCAGTTCATAAAAAAATGCTTTTTTGACTGGTTTTAAAAAGGCTGTTTATCGTCTATGGTGAACATTGCGAAGTTTATTGGATCCAGTTTATTTTTTAATTGAATAAAATTTTTTCAACCTAATGAAAAACTGGAACCTAAATCTGTAGTGCCAGAAAAACCTGCTTTGAAAATCCGCTCATTCGTTCAATGTCCACCATTTAGACTCTGTATTATCAGATGCTTTGCTCCTATACATTTTAATATCTGTAGATTGAAATCTGTCGCAGCTATGCTCGAACTATTGTACGAACGTATACCAATTTCATCATACTCAAAAACACAAAGAATATGCATGCACTTCCCGCCCTAGTGTTTTAATCGCACTATCATGTATGCCTCAAGCGCTTTTGTGATGAATGAACACATCACGCGTTGAAGCAGTGAGTGATGGGTGCGAGCGATACACAGATCTTTGCACTTTGACATTTAGCGATTTGAGCGATTTAATCACGTTTATATAAGCGCTGTACAGTGAAAAATGCAGTCGTGTGCCTAATAGACGTAGATGCATGGAATTAGAATGCACCTAATTCTTAGGATACGTAGATGCCTCCAACTTAGCTGAAGAATCTAATTTATCTATTTGCAGTGAGGTGAAAAGTTGTGCATGCCACACGAGAACTATTAATTGTGCCTATTAATCCTTTATTACGTTCAGGATTCTAAAAGCTTTTAAATACATATCAAAAATTACGGGGCCGGCGGTGATCGAACCCAAATCGTTTGAAGCACGCCCTGAGTGTGTTACACATTTTACACTATAGCCACGTTTTTACTGCCAAATCCAAATGAAAATCTCCCAGAACGAATTCCTCGTTTAAAACTTACTCCAGATACAATGGTGAAAATGGTACTAAGAATATAAAATTCTTAGAATCTCTCATCATTTACTTATAGAATAGAATTCTTAATATAGAATTCTTTTCGCTTGCTCGGGATTCAATCATCAACACTCACAATAAAAACAAACTTGCCTCTCTTGTATTTTGCTAATTTTATTTTTCAACTCTCGTTTTACTTTGCCGCAATCGGGTAAAAAGTACGTCTGCTTACACGGCACGCTATTATGACACAAGGGTGTGATACAAAGATCTTTGCACTTTGACATTTAGCGATTTAATCACGTACGAGAGCGCTGTAGAGGGCGGTAGTGGCGTTCAGCGGGCACTTGACACCGATGATACCTCTCGACAAAGTCACTTCGGCGGATATCGGGGCCTCGATTATTGTCACGTGGTTTTTGAACGCTTTTTACAAAAGCTTCTAGAACAAGGAAATGGGCAAATGGATGGCACTTTTTGGGGTCAGCGTAAAACAAGAGCAAATTAAATTATAGGCTAGGTTAACTGAATCAATTTCGCGAAGATCTGTCTATATAATCGAAGATGTTATTAATTGTGAACGGGTGAACGAGGCACACCAGCGGCAATGGGGCTACTTTCTGTCTGCCCGTCTTGACATGTGTTGAATTATAATTAGAAATAATTACGTATGCTTTTGTGGAACTTCCCCTCATTATGGAAACTCTGCATACATAGAATAATATCTATTAAGTATATTGTAAAAAGTACTTTGAAAAGAGCAACTGCCGAGTTTCTTGCTGGTTCTTCTCGGCAGGAACGGCATTCCGAACCAGTGGTAAAACTCATTGACGATTCAAAAGTACTTGTAAAAGTTTATTTGAATAAAAAACATTTCTATTCTATTCTATTCTATTATGTGGAGTATCTACGTCTCGAGTGCGCCCCATACGAACGATGTTTGATACTTATTTGAACATTAGATTATTTTCGATAGGAACATCACCGGCATGGTGAAACAGAGCTAGATTCACTTAATGATTCGAAAGCATTTTGTGCTTAAAAAACTTTTAATTATTTTTTACTACGTTCTTTGATCTTTTCTATTCCACTAACGGATTAACCAATCAAACTCGATTAGATATTAAGAGTTACTCTCTAAAGACTTATAGTAACCATTTCGTACCAATATTTTCGCAGGCGCTGTTAAGGTAAGTATAGAATATACACCATCACCTTCCTATAATGCTAGTTATACTGTATAACCTTATTATTGTGTAGGTTTGGTGTATGTATTATACCTGTCTATAGTTTTAGATGAATGCGGCCGTACATGGAACGGGAGGACGGCTGTAGTCATGTAGTTGGGAGTTCCCAACTAAAACTCTCTTTAGGGCTGTCGATACATCTGTTAATAATTTACTGAGTGGGAATATCTGTGTGGATCAGAACTAAAATTGGATAATATACCTTTGTGCACAAGTGATTCAAGTGAGCTATTTGCATTTTCGCTTTCTTGGGATCATTATCATCAATATGTCGCTAAAAATCCATTTCCTAAACTCTTAATTAAGTTTCTTTACGGATAACATGGGTTTAGTGAGTGATGAACATTGAACACGGAGAAAGATTTCGTCAATAAATTACAGAGCATGAGAAGCGTCATCAGGGTAGATGGGAACCAGCCATGCTTGCAGACTACTGTTGGAGCCTCCCAGAGGGATACTACGACTACTGACTACAAGAGGAAAACCAATCGTTCCAAAAAAAAGATTTCTAATGTACAATACAAAATTTATGTCACTCCTTCATACGACTTTGAAGAAAATCAATAAATGCCTTTCACTACCAGATTAAAGTTTTTTTGCATAGTGTAATAAGTCTAGGAGTTTGGCGCATTTACGTCAATATCTCGAAACCAATTATAGTTGTTTGTACATTGCTTCACATCTACAGCAAACTTACCTATATAATTTTTTAAAGAAAAATTTTGAAAATAAAATTTACCAAGCAACTAGTTAGAAAACCATGAAACAAATGCATTTTCGCATTTTTATTATTAGTAAGATAAGATTAGTAGGTTTTCCGGTACGAATTATTATGGTTAAATAATGTACCAATCCTACAACAGTCAGGGTGAAATAAAGACCGCGTATACATCGGACGAATGGAGTGAAAAAATTCCAGTTCAAAAAGCCACGGACACGATCGCCAGCAAAAAGTGCGCATCGTCGTGCTGCGATATATTACCAGTACAGTTGCATTAATGGCACTAAAGGGTTTTGTTTCCTTTCATAGAAGTCTCTTAAAAGATCGATGTTATAGGTCTTTGAAAAATCCCCCGGAAACCCTTTGATTTTCTGGGTTATAGGTAGCCTATATATGTCGCTCTCCAGGTCGCGTCATCAATTAAGTATTCTCTTACTAATAATCACGCCATAATTATATTGGTATTACCGAAACTTTTTGATAATAAGTAATGAATTACTAATATTGATAAATATTTTATAATTGAACATTAAATAGTAACTAGATCCGCGTGTAGTTAGGTTTTTAGGAATCCCTCTATTTTTCCCGGATAAAAGGTAGCCTACTCCTCCACTACCCATGAAAAAATCACGTCGATCCAAGAGTCCATCGTTGCTGTGTGCTTGAAGGACAAACCAACGAAACAACAAACAAACACTTAAATTATTACTTTTGTGATGAGATTCAGTATGATGATCTGTTAAGATAATAAAAACATAATAAAAATAAAAATTTAAACAGTTCATATTGACACACTCGCATTTTTTTTTTAAAAAAAGAATATTAGCCAAGTTGAAGTTGACTAATATCCTCCTCTCCTTTTTATATATAATTTATAATATTAGTAAGGATTTGTACTCTGTCCACTAATATTTCGGATAAGGAAAACATTCGGAGAAACATAATAATCTATCTGTATAGTAACTTTGTTGGCCAGCCTCGAATTTCACACATTAAAAAATTTAATCTCTCCTAAAAAGCGTGTAAGCCGATGTAACAATTGATAAAATCGATTGATTGTTTAACTGAGGGCCGACACAATGGTGTATGAGCTCCGCTCGGATTCGTTCGTATGGGGGTCACAAAAAACCCCATGCCTTTGTTGGCGCGTGTCGAAACACGACACTTTTCTAATTATTGAAGCCCTTATTTTGGTCACCGCTGTATTGATGAACGTATTATTGTAATTATAACGTCATTTCTACTCGTATTTTATGTCAAAATCCGCTGAATTTTCAGTCATGGTTTGATAATCATTTATAATGTACCTACCTAAAGCTATTATTGGACACCACTTTCATCTTTTTACAATCAGGCCCAAGACTGTATTAAACCGTGTCAGTCTCCTTTAAAACCCTCGTTTTTAGGGGATAAAAGGTAAAGATTAATATTATGTCATATATAATCTATATATTAATATTAAGTAATATTCTTCAAGTTTCTACTTACTTACTATGTTTGAAAATAATATGAAATGCCACAAAATAAAATGCTGGCCAAGTGCGGATTGTCAGACTTCAAACTACTTTGAGATCATTATGGAGAACTCGCAGGCATGCAGGTTTCCTTACATGTTTCCCTTCACCGTTAAAGCAAAATATGATATTTAATTGCTTAAAAAGCACATAACGGATCTCTAACTTTTCTAAACTTGCCAGGTTTTTCTCAACTTATTTTAACTTGCCACAGATCGAAAACCGAAAAAGAAGCTGAAGCTCAACCGCTTAGAGTCGGTGAAAAATATAAAAAAGGGAAAGATTCAAATGTTTCGCATCGATTAGCCGCACAGTGCAGGGTGTCAAGTCGACGTGTCACTTCACTGACTGTGTGCAGATACGATTATCTGCGACCCTCGGCCTTTGAATGACTAAAACCTGATACACATGCACGCCAAAACACGAGATAAATCTAATGATGTATATGATTTTTGCGCCATGCTAGTTTATTGCTGCTAATAAATAATTACCTACCTAGATTAATAAACAGATTTGCGATCTCCTTTTTAGACACTAAGCATTGGGAGACTGCAGGCTTTGAATGTATTATTATACTAGCAAAAAGCTGAGCTTTGTGAGGGCTCGCGTAGTTTTGATATCGGGTAATCAGTTCTGTTGCAGCGATGTTAGCTCTTTGGTTTTCTAACAGATGGCGTTAGTAGTACAATAACATACTATCCAATGAATACAAAATTGTTAATGTTATTTTTTTTTAATGGTTATAAAATTATATTTTTTTTGACAGATAACACATCTGAATATGAAGTTAAATAACTATCTTAAAGCACAAATCTATAGGCGTCATAGTTTTTCAGTAAAGTGTACCACAATAATGCTCTGGTTGTGGAATAGTGTTAGGGCTCGCTTCGCTCGTCCTAATTATACTTCATAAGCGTTTTCGTCCACACGGGGTCCACACACAACTTTTTAAAAAACCCGCTGGCACCTTGGTTTTTCCGGGATAAAAAAAAGCCTGCGTCACTCTCCAGGTCCTCTACTTCAACAAAATCGCGTCGATCTTTTGCTGCGTAATAAAAGAACGCCAAACCAACAAATAAACACACTTTCGCGTTCGTAATACCAACTCGTACCTGCTAGTAAGGTTAAGCAGAATAGTGTAATGTCCATTTTCATGTGTTAGAAAATAAGATTTTTACTTTTAAGTTGATCTAAATCGAATAAATCGTGTGAAACAGTTGTGCAACATCCGCAAAACCACAATCAAAGGGGTACTTTCCACCCCGCACTTAGCCGATTAGGGTTACGGTTTATCTACTGTCAGTTATTTGGTCAATAGGTACAAATAAGGGTGACATACTGAGATGGTCGATTGTTTTTGTTTTCACCGAAGTCTATTGTTTTTCAGTTGAATTTAGGCAGCAAGTTAAAACAAAAATCTTCTGCAGATAAAAAGGCAGTTCCGACAGTTTTTTTAATGGGCTTGCCTTTGGTACCTGCTGGCGTACATTCGTGATTATGAATTTATTGAAGTGTGCGTGATTGTTTATATTCAGTTGTAGTGACATAAAATGTTTATGTAATTGTACCTAGGTACCTATCTAGTGCATTTGCGAAGTGGTTAGTCTAGGGGGACTATTTATTCTATGATAGCAATCGTTAGCAATGTTAATAGTGGACATCGAGTTCCTCCAGCCAATAATTTATAAAATCCAACTAAAAGTGCTATCGAAATTAAGTCATACATCAAAGTTTTCCAGAAGTGTGAACCACACTGATATTGCAGTAAAGTTCGTAATAGGTATTTAACCAAACAACTCAAGCTCGATTCAAAATTAAACAACCTGTAGTATCGATATTCGATACCGATAAGTAGGTACGTGTCTATAACTGAAACCATCATAGTTTTCGAGATGTGAACTACACTGAAGTCAGTTAATGTAGGAAAGTGCGTAAAAACCAACTCAAAGCTCGTTTCAAACGTAACCGGCGTGTAGTAAAGGACAATTTGGTTAAAAAGCTCATTAAAAAGTTGTCGGAATCGTTAATTTCACCGAGTCGTGATTTCCCGTTGCCGCGAAGTTTTTCTTTTGTGGCTGTTTAATTGTGGATCTCTACCGGCGGATTAACCAAATGAGACCGGCTCGCGGGCTTGCATCTCCTGTGTTCTAAGTACAATCGCCTAAAGCGGTGTTACAGCTCACGTGATTTATTTATTAAGCTATTGCATAGCTTTTATCGCGGGCTTTGAGCGCGGCGACCGAATCAAGAAATTCCGTAACGAAAATAAACCTAACACCGTCGTTTCAGTTCGGCAGACTTCGACACGGTGTTTGTGTGCGTGTGACTAGACGTATGCGTGTAGACTGTACGAAGCTTGCACGGATCGAGACGAGCTGCTCGAGTTTATATGCAATATTTTTTTTGCATAATTTTTATTATGCAAAAAAAAAATTGCATAAATATTATAATTGCATAAGTTGATAAAAAATGCTATGCAATAGCTTTACCGCGGCAGTCCCCGAGTGCCACACGTATTTTTTTAACTATCCTTACTACCCCCTATTCCTACTAATATATATAAAAGCTGTGTCGTAGGTTTGTACTGCAATCATGCAGCAAGAGGGCAACGTATCGACGTGATTCTATGGAAAAGTTTTGTTGAGGATCACAGGTTTTTTATCTAGGTTTCTCGCTGGATCTTAAAACCCTAATTCCACGCTGACATAGTCGTTGGTCAAAGCTAGTAGTTTTGGAATTATCACGATCACTAAGTCAACGCTGTAAATAATATACGTGAGTTTTCGACAGCACCATGACAGACTTGTGCCCCATGTACCCATCTGCGCGAGGGAAGTCGCGGGCGTCATCTAGTATGAAAACTAATAAATCTAACTAAAGGCAGTACTTTAAAAAATAAAACCTAAAAATAGTATTATGATGTATTTCTAGACTAGGGTTTAGTATTTGGCTGTTAGGGGCACTTTATATGTCAGTAGGTACCTAAAGTATAAAAATATGAAAAAAATAAACAAAATAAATAATACACTTAAATGAAAAAAAAAACCAGCAAGTTACGCTGTTATGAGATTTTTGCGTCTATACGTCATTTTTTTTACGGTTAAAATTGTTTATGAGTACGCAGTTACATTACATAAACGGGTAATTTTTTTAGAGTTATTTTTATTTTTATTAAAGTGTTAACCTACACTTAAGGAAATATCTAAAAATAAAAATTCTAAAGCCAGCGGGATTCGAACCCACGTACATCTCTTGGGATCGCGTCCGAGTGTGTTAGCCTCTTTTTTAGAGTTGCCACATAGCACTTGTTCAGAAACGCTGTTCTGGAAAAACAATTCGCGCTTGCACTGCGACTGTACGCTGGCATCGCGGCGACTTTATTGCCTTGAATTGGCCACTAGTGTTCTCTAAGCGCACAAGAGAAACGTGCGCGAGTGTACCAAACAACAGGACACTCGTGATCTGCGCGTACGCTCACGATGCCATTAGCGGGCGCCGTGGGCGTAATTAAAGAGCTACAATACAGTACGGGCGAATTAAAAACAATTAACTCGGCCCCGAATTGAGCACAATGCTCCGACGACAAGAGCGTGAATCGCGACTTATGTGCGCGACTGTACTCGGTGACATTTGCTTTATTGGACAGTCCGGTTACGTGATATTAGGAATTTTTAACTGCGTCTAAGGCTGAAATCTATAGATCGTACTCTGGCTCTGCTCAAGAGTCAAGATAAAGTTAAAATGAGACACAAATATATGTCCTGACATAAATCTGTCTCGTTTTAACTCAGTCTTGAGTCTGAGCTGAGTGGGAGTGCCATCTATAGATCTCACCCTTAGACCTAGTACAGATAAGCTTCGGTTGCGGATAATGAGTTTTCCAAAACTCAGACTTAAGACTCCAGTCTTAAGCAGACAGATTTAAATCGAGATACAATCGTTTGGTGTATAGGTAATAATAATAATATATATAAAATTTTATATATTATTATTACAAAGTATGAAATAATTTAAGTTTGTACACGTATGTTGAAGTCGGGCGGGCCTCAATAGAAACGATGAAACCGCAACACTAGCCCGATAATATCTAATGATCCGATGATTCGTTCCTATAAAATGCAGTCCAACTCACACAGACCATAATAATGAATCGATTGAGACCTCATTCATAAAAATCGGTTCAGTAGTTTATGCGCTACGGTAAAACACACGTAAATACAAATGCACATACATACACATAAAATTAATTCGCTTCAGCTTTACTGTAGTCGGGTAAAATAGAAAAAGAAGAAAATAAAAAAGTTGATAATGAAAAAAGTAAAAGTTTTCAAATAATCAGTAGTAAATATGAATTAATAGTAGCGGTAAAACTGAAGATTATAAAAAAAACACGCATAGGTATAATCATATCAATTTATGCGATTAAAGTTGGGAAGTCAAAAATTAATGGTAAAAAACCCAAAATCAATCGTCAATTTAGCGTGTTAATCGGTCCGTCAAATTAGGTTTCAGCGGTTAAGCTCATCGCGAAAACGCTGATGTGTCGAAGGGGAGGCGCCATTTTTCTTTTCCCTTTTCAATTTTTGCACCGCCGCCTATTGCCACGCTTTGTGTGGTAAGTTAGTTACGGGTGGCATTTTATTAATTTTGATTTTGATTTCATAAAAGAAGAATGCCGTTATCCTTATCATCATTAGCAACCCATCAACGGCTCACTACTGAGCGCAGGTCTCCTCTCAGAGAAGGGTTATAGGCCATAGTCCACCACGCTGGCCCAATGCGAATTGGCGGACTTCACACACCTTCGAGAACATTATAGAGAACTCTCAGATGTGCAGGTTTCCTCACGATGTTTTCCTTCACCGTTGAAGCAAGTCCTTCACCGTTGAAGCAAGTGATATTCTTGACTCCGAAAAGTCAGAGGTGCGTACCCGGGATCGAACCTGCGATCCCATCAATAGGAGACCACAGTCCTAATCACTAGGCTACCACTGCTTCATCCTTATACTAATACTAATATTTTATAAATGCGAAAGTGTGTTTGATGGTTTTGTTGGGTTGTCTTTCAATCACGTCGCAACAGAGCTACGGATCGATGTGATTTTTTGCATGGTGTAAGTTGAGTACATAGGCTACTTTTTATCCCGGAAAATCAAAAGTTCCTGCGGGATTTTAACACTTAATCCACGCGTACGAAGTTGCGGGCATCATTCTTCAAAAAATATTAGCTGAGAGTTAATTTTCTGGGCGAACGAAATCTTCATTTGTGTAAGTATTACCGACATAATATCTTTTCATCTACACTCATCGATGGTTTTTATTATTGTAAAATGGTTTTTATTATTTTAATTTGTTTTTAATGTAATTGTATTCTTGTTAGCAAGAAGAGCGTCCTTGCATCTTCTTTTTCTTTATGAACCGATAGACGCATAATGCATTAGGTACAGATGTCAAATATAATTGCACATTGCATCCACTACTATTATGCAATATCGGGGGCTGAAGTAATATATACTCATAACAAAAACCGCGGAACTATTAATCAGTAACCCTACACTAGCCACGCGCGGTCTGAAATACCACATTTTTAAATAACATTACTTTTTTGATTATACAACTTATACCATGTAATTTACTTTGGGTTCTTTGTCATATAATTTTGCAGTAACACCTCTCGTAATCGTCACATCGTAAAATACTGTATTCTTATTGTGAAACCAATAGTAACCATTGATGATTTAGTCAAATAATAGTTTCTATTCTTTTCTGCAGTACACAATGAAGTTTGCAATGACAGCTGTTTTTTGTATTTGAAAAAAAAAACTAATTTTATGCGCAAAGATGTAATCGGCGAGTAACGCCTTTATTTTACGAAGTAACTGAAAGATTTTAAACTGCGACATTGAATATCCCGTTTAACTTGCTTTTAACACAAAAAGATACACACTTATACTTCGAAACGTCATCAACGCAGCTACTTCTTATGCAATATATTTTTCATCATACCTATTCGAAAAACGACTATTGGCTTCAGAGGATAGCGGGAGCAAAATTTAATTTTTACCCCATGGGACTTTTCATTTCTCTCTTCTGATTGGTCCGCGTTCGTGCTTTAGTATGTGTCGAAATTCAAATATGTTTGAGAAGCTGTTGTCACGTGTGAGTCACGTGATCAATTTGTCGATCGGATATACGCCCAGTATGGGCATATATCCGATGGGCGTTTATCCAACATAAATATTAATGTTTAATTATTTAATAATAATTTATTTTTGTTTTATTTAAACTTTCAATATACGATGTCTATACATAGTAGGTTGATACTCCTAGCTTTTTCTCATAGGTAATGATGAAAAATAATGTGTGTCATTCGGGGCCAAAATTTTTTTGTTCTCGGGCGGCGTATATTGAATTCCTCGCTACGCTCAGGATTCTACTTTAGAATCCCTCGCTGCGCTCGGGATTCTACTATAGAATCCTTCGCTTCGCTCTGAATTCAAAATAACGCCCTCGGGGAACAAAAAATTTCTTTCAAAAAATATAACACAAATAACTATTTCTCAAATTTGCTCGGAAATCGCTTCTTTATTTAAAAAAAACGAAACGTCAATTGGCTCATTGCTGGCGTGGCGCCAGCAATTACGTAACAGGACAATAATGTAAATTGCTGGACAGGTACGCGGTTTTTAAAATGTACACTTTCCTCTATTAGGTGTTTCTCCTCTGTGATTAGGTGTTTTAAATGTGCATTTCTTTCGCTGAGTTATACAATTATTTAAAAAAATAAGAATGTTTTTTTTTTTAAATGGAACAAAAAGAGCGTGGTTTAATTGGAGGTAAAGAATTATTGGTGACTGGTGTTTTCTTTTACAATATATTTCTTGTTCTGAAATAAAAATGGATTCGGAATCGGATGAAGAATTAATGGACTTTACACCACCAGATATGGCGGAAGAAGCTAAAATTCTATCAGAAAATCACATGAAATAAAACAGTGTTTCTTTAATTATTTTTTTGTTGTTTCCTCGCAAATTAGAGAAAAGTACTATATAAGCCTCGGCCGAAATAGCAATTCATGGCCTCGTTTACTTAAAAAGGCCTCGGCTAGCGCCTCGTCCTTTGAAAATCACTTGGAAGTCCTCGGCTTCGCCTCGGCCTTCCAATGTTACTCGTCCATAAATTGCTTTATTCCGAGCCTCGACAATAATGTACTATTAAAAATGCAGGCCATAAAAATATTAGCAACAATAAAGTAAGCTATTACAAAAAGCTAGTAATAATTTTAATAATTCAACAAAATGGCAAATCTGCGGCGGCGAGTGACAACGAAATTAATTAATTCCTTGTATCGGTGAAGCGGGAGCTGAATATTCATGTGGTCACAGCTCGTTAGGTCGTTGGTCAGAATCAACACGAGGGTTCGACTGCCTTAACAGTTCGTCATATGTGCGAAGGGTCTGCGTTTATGGAAATCCATAAAGCCACATTCACTTCTTTCAACTTTACTGTATACATGTAACATTGCTTAAATACATAAGTTATATACATATATTTGTGCATTTTAAATCTGCAGAAGTGAACATCACGACATGAAATGAGGGATTAAGCTGGTTTAAGTTAGTTTCCGATATTTAATCTTTAATTTGTCGATATGTTACTTGATTTTGTTAGACTTTTTTGACATTATCAATGTTTATAAGGAACAATTCCATAGATTACAAATAGATTGAATATCTACAGAAAATGGGCATCACTTTTCTGTCTTTCAAAAAAGTAAATGTTTGACCGTTTGATTGTTATAATTTATAATTTTTAAGTTATAATTCATGTATGTAGGTAGGTGGTAACTGTATTTTAAATTTTAACGCTACCGGATTGAGGAATTCTCCATTCCATAAATATGTCTATAGTTCTATTCAATTTAAATTGAGTTATGTATTTATTGAAAACAAGTTTATTGGAGATAAAAAAAACTAATCATGTTTTATTGGCTTTGAATTGAAATTATTAATTGTATAAAATAGGATTATAATATTGTAAATAATGCCAACAGCTATAAAACGCCGCTATTTAATAAGATAAATAAAGAAAATTAAAATATAATTGCTGGTGAGCGAAAGTAATATACACACATCAAAAGTGTCTAGGGATCAAGCATTTTTATGCGGATTTCTTGAGATTGAGATGTGGCTTTGTAATAAATTTATGATTTTATAAATTTATATGGATCCTTTTTGGTGCATTTCATAATTTGAATCAGGAACTGTCAATCAAATTCGAGTAAAAGATGAAAATCAGCTGTCAATATTTTCCCTATAAAAACATACAACGCATTGAAGACATTATTAGTGCTACTGTTTCCCTACTACTGATTAAAACCAACGTTATTATGGAGCGGCGACGTCATTTAAGCAGGGAAGAAATGCTCAGAGCCGTGGGAATGATAGAAGCTGGTTCCCGGCAACGTACTGTGGCTTTAGCTCTGAATACAAGTCAGAGTGTTATCAGTCGACTTTGGACACGTTACCGAAGCACTGGTACCGTGGCTGAGCGCCATGGAGGACAGTCTCGCTGCACCACACGGAGACAAGACCGATACATTCAAATCTTAACTCGAAGAGCTCCAACAATAACCGCCATGATGTTAGCCGTGAGGCTTCATCACTCTTCAGGGAACTTAATTAGCGACCAAACAGTCAGAAACCGCTTGCATGAAGTGAACCTTCATTCCCGAAGACCGCTACGGGTACCACCTATAGCAATGCACAATCGTAGGATTCGATATCAATGGGCTCTTGAACACAGAAATTGGGCAGAAGAACAATGGCGTTTCGTGTGCTTTTCTGATGAGTCTCGTTTTGGTATGAGACCGGATACAAGACGTATACGACACTGGAGAACCCCTGGACGCCAACAGCGATTAAAATCCTGCCAGGAAGTCCATCCTTATAGTGGTGGAACCATCATGGTATGGGCGGGTATTTGGATCGGCGGAAGAACTGAGTTGATTTGGATCAGAGGCAACCTCAACGCTCAAATTTATGCTGAGACGATTGTATCAGACGTCATCGTTCCTCTACAAGTGCAAATCGGTCCCTTATTTCAGTTAATGCATGATAATGCACGACCGCACACCGCAAGAGTTGTAAGACAGACTCTCGCCGCAGCTAACATCAATGTCCTGCCCTGGCCTGCTCAGTCGCCAGACTTGAACTCGATTGAGCATGCATGGGATATGCTACAGAGAAGAGCTCTGCCGAATATGGAGGGTATCCAGTGGCAAGAAGACCTTTTTTTGTTGTTGCAACGAACATGGGCGGCCATTCCACAGCGTGATTTGGATGAACTCATTTTGAGTATGCCAAACCGATGTTCTTGTGTTGTTAGTGTTCGCGGTAGAAACACGGATTATTAATTGTTTAAGTTACCCAATAAAATTTTAAAGAAAACTGTTATTTCAGTCTTTTTTTCGAACTTTAATGTTAGTGGTTCAAATGTCAAAAATCCCTTTATTAGGAAAATGGCAAATTTCTTTATTAATGCAAAGGTGACTTGGTTTATCGTTACTGTGACAAACGAAAACACTTTATTTGATGAATCCTTAAAGAAAATTTTAATTAATATCAATCAGGAGAAAAGTTATTGCAAAAATATATGTTGATCCCTAGACACTTTTGATGTGTCTACTTCAACGAACAGAATATAATACTTACTGATAAATATTTTTATCCTAGCAGAAAAAATATAACAATTCCTAAAGAATAATTATAAACTGTTTTGATTGTTGTGCAATGCAAACCAAATACAGTTTGACCACAACCTTGTCTCATTTGATTTTTTTAATCAAATGTACTTTCATGTCAACTTTCGATACCTATACTTACGAGTAGGATGTCGTGCTATGAAACCCTCTGCTTGCTAATGAGCAAACAGTTGGTCCAAATATGACATAATATAGGTATTTGACGGTCGGCTTCTAGTTTGATTTAGGCAAAATACACATTTTCAGATCACTTTATTCTGTGTTTTTCTTTTTATTCTATTCACTGGCCTTTTGCCACGACTTCGCGTGGAGTTAGGTTTTCCAAAAAAAAGGTTTTCAATTCGACCGGTAACTTTTTAACCCTCTGTTTTTCCGAAATAAAAAGTAGCATATTATGTCACACTCCTGGTCTTCAATGATACCCATGCAAAAAAATCACGTCGATTCGTTGCTTCATTGCTGCACGATTGAAGGACAAACCAACAAACAAACACGCAAGTATTAGTGAGTATTAGAATTTATCAATAGCAATAAATATTAAATTCAACATTCATTTATAAGTGCTCCATAAATAATAATTTGGACAAATAACAAATTATACCGAATTATAGAACACTCAATATGATTTGAAGGGAAACAATTAATTAGCGACATAATCAGTTTATAGCGTGACGTCACCTCCCCAGTTCCGTCAGTAATTAACATTTCCCTTATTCGTCTTACGAGTTTCGCAGCAGACGAGATAAGCGAATCTGACTTTAACGAGTTTTACATATCGTAATATTGTTATGTTCCACCGCATGTACCTTTAATAGAGATATGGTTGGAAAATACTACTATATAATAATTGCCACTGCTATGTTTATGCGTAAGTGTGACTGTTTGTCTGTTTACTGCTTAATTGACACTGTTCGGCGTAGTAATTACTAATTAGCAGCCGTATACGAAACAGAGATTTTGCAGTTCTGATTTGTCTTTCGACTTTGAGACAAGACACGGATTTTTGGCTGATTTATCCTACGTCTAAAGTATTATAAAGAAATAATAAAAATGCGTGAGTGTTGAGGAACACTCGGTTGGAACGAAGTTCCTTTTAAAACATACCTTTTAGAATCAACGCTATCTCTCGCCACATGTCTACACTATAGAAAGGGCGGGCGTGACGGAAAATTCTTACACTTTTTTTCGTCTAGCCCCCATCCGCCAAGTCCGTACCGTCCGATAATACGGCGTTCACACGAGGCGAATTTTATTGAATGTCACCATAGCCGTCTCTATCTCCTGTATTATAGGAAATCGGTTATGGTGACATTCAACAAAATTCGTCTCGTGGGAACGCCGTATGAGGAAATTCGTTCCAAAAAGATTTGACAAATATGTTTCTTATGAATTCTACGCGGCGAAGACGTGGCTAAAACCTTATATCATAATATTCTATTGTAATTCATATTTCCATTAAACATTATTATGATCATTGGAAATATGACAAAGGTGTGGCATCATAGGTACCTACAATAATGTCCAGTTATGAATAAATAATAAGTTATATTATGTTATAATAATTATTTAAATAAAACTAACTACCTACCTAGATTTTTATTACCGGGGTCATTCGTTTGCTCCTGGATGAGAAATATCCACGAATTCTAAAATGCAAGTTATCTCTATCCAAAGCTGAATCAAATGAAACAGTTGAATGAATGTTCTAAGAATAAATGTTATGCAATTAGGTGCATAAAAAAACAGACGAACTTCTATTATTTAGTACTTAAATCTGTCAAAATATCAAAATTTCTCGGTTAAACGTTACGTCAACGTTGGTAAAATTGCCACTTAGTTTACTCGTATTATAAAAATAAGATCATGTTATATATGACATTATATATCGTTTTTATGTAAATCAAATTATTAAACGACCCTTATGTTTTACTGCAATGTTTTAGCTAGCGGGTAACCTACCGGTAACTTTTTGTTTGACTAGGTATCACATAATAGGTAATTAGGTACCCTATATTTTTTACAAGCTTTTATTTAGATTGACCAGTTTATTTATTTATTTGTTTGTTTGGGTCAAATCTTGCAAGATGAATTAGACCCACTTCCCGGTTTCTGATCGAGCTGAAATTTTGCATTTATGTGTAAATCGGATGACAATGCAATATTATTGTGACATGGAGCTGATCTGATAATGGCGACGGAAGATGGCTATCGGACCTCTGTAATAAAACGACGTAACCCCATCGAGTTTGGGCTCGTTTGATTCTTCATAACAAGTACTCTGATCCTAGATGATATCCAGAGTCTAATGATATAGCTACTAAAAGCTTGCATTTAAAAATAAAATTTTTAATTTACACTTGTTTATGATTTTTTTTGTCCTATAAATGAGAAAAATCTACATTATTTTAATCATCAGCTTCAGAACCGACTCTATACATCGTATACCCAAATCTTTCCTTTGTTTCAGACTCACAATAATATACAAGCCGAAAATCCTATATGTATGAAATCGATATTACCCAAGTTCATCACAAAGTTATACGATACGAAATAATTATAAGCCGTCATCCCCCGACAGTCGGACAAACACCCCCGTGGTACGACGTCTTTTTATCGCCGGGGGACCGCAAATATCTATTTGCATATCTGCGCACTCATAAATCTCTGTTTCACTTATTAGCCCCTTTTGCGTACCGCGGGGTCGACGCGACCCGCTTGTGGCGTGCAGGGTTAGGTTGATGGTTGGTAGCTTGGTTAATTATTTATTTAGGAAATGTTTCGTCTGTCCATATTAGACTATCAAACAAAGTTAACGAGACAAATTCATAGATATGTTTTTATAACAAAACAATAAAAAATAATCTTAATATATATAAATTACGTGTCACGTTGTTTGTCCGCGATGGACTCCTAAACTACTTAACCGATTTTGATCAAACTAACTCAACTATCTGTAATTTGGTCCAACTTGAAAGATAGGATAGTTTTTTTGGATTAGGATAGTTTATTTGTTTTATTCATATATAGATAAGTTGGCGGTACGAAGTTCGCCGGGTCAGCTAGTTATAATATATATAGGTAAATATTACAAGTTACAACGAAACAGCAGGATTTTCTGAATATAACTTTTTCTTCATAATAACTATGAAACCATAGATTTAGGATTTTTAGTTTAGTCATACTAGATACCGCCCTTCCTACAAACAATAGCTCTTTAAATGCAGCAACATAACATGTATCACTGTTTGGAAAAGTCAAACATTGGTTGCTACGAGACTATTGAGTGCGTCATTTCAGGCGTACTATGAATTGCCGCAATTTACTAGTCGGTAAGCTGACGGTATCTAGTAGGTGCGAAGCGACTACCCATGATAAATCTATGCATGAAATCCTCGTAAAATAATGTAAATGGTACTGGATATTTTAGTTTCTATTTTATAAAATTTACTAATTTGAAACACAAATATCTTAAATGTTTACTGCCTTTTGAAACTAATTTTATTGATTTACACAAATAAATAATATAAAAAAATATATACTTCGTTATAGGAAAAAAAAACATAAATGATAAAAAAATATAACTTACGTGTTAAATTTTCGATGATACCCATCCAAATGTGACCCGTAGACAGTGTGAGTATGGCAGTGCAGGGTTAAAGTGAGCTGGTTACTTTGGGTGAAAATACTCAGAAACAGAAGAATTGGTTAGTGATTTGTTAAAGAAGTTCAAACCCAACACCGAGAGTAACCCTCACCAACACCACAGAATGCAAGCATGCATGCACAAGAACATAGAGTAAGGTAAATTAAATTAATAAGTGTAAAGTGAAAATTTAAAGTGAAGTTGAAAGTGAATCTATGGCCAGACTATGTACCTATGATATACCCGACATCTTATTACCCAGTTTTCTGCTCCATCATCAGATCCTCCTCCTCGATTTTCGATCATCATCTATCTAACACTTACTCGTTGAGAGCATTCTAATGAGCCCAAATACCCTATATAGGTACCTATGCTGTGTGTTGCTGAGGAGTTGGTTATCCCCAAGACTACTTGATGCTACAGCATCAGCTCAACGTTACCATGCCTTGGAAATAATCCGAAGTACATAACAGTATACCGAAACAATCGCACTAGTGAGTTTGTAAGACCCTTTAACTAAGTAGGAAATGAGCTGATGATCTTCAAAACCCTGGGCAGATATACATAAATTATAGCTAATATCCACTTCGATTACGTAAGCTTTCAAACAGAAAAAACCGGATCAAAATCGGGCCATTCGTTAGGGAGCTACGAGGGAACAGACAAACACACAAGCACACAGATATACACACGTCAACTTATAACACTCTTCTTTTTTTTCGGGAGTAAAAAAAAAACCCTTAACAATAAGGTTTGATGTAAAAGCGTATGTACCCATTAAATGCACATGCAGAATGCGAAATTTTGAAATAAGAAACCGTTGGGGTTAACACTTGACATGCTAGTTGGTAAAATACGCAAAAAAATTATCAATTAAAAAAAAAAGAACACAAAATCCTTTTTTTTTCCTCGTTCGAAATATTGTACATGTACAACGCTCCTTAGGATTTAATTTAGAAAAACTACACACTGAAGAAAACCTATTTAGTACAGCTAAAAGTTTTTTATGGTTATGTACTCGTAATTTTTGTCATAAGCATGCAAATGGAACATGAAAATTAATAAACAACAGCACATTGCTAAAATTACAGCACCATAGTTTTTTTTGATTGATGATGAAACAAAACAAGCAAACACGCTTTAGCATTTTTAAAATTTTATTAGTTCTAGGTGTGATAGTTCTATTTTTCTTCATTCTGAAATATAGGTAGGTAGGTACAAAAGAAATATAGGTAGGTAGGTACAAAAGAAATATAGGTAGGTAGGTACAAAAGAAATATAGGTAGGTAGGTACAAAAGAAATATAGGTAGGTAGGTACAAAAGAAATATAGGTAGGTAGGTACAAAAGAAATATAGGTAGGTAGGTACAAAAGAAATATAGGTAGGTAGGTACAAAAGAAATATAGGTAGGTAGGTACAAAAGAAATATAGGTAGGTAGGTACAAAAGAAATATAGGTAGGTAGGTACAAAAGAAATATAGGTAGGTAGGTACAAAAGAAATATAGGTAGGTAGGTACAAAAGAAATATAGGTAGGTAGGTACAAAAGAAATATAGGTAGGTAGGTACAAAAGAAATATAGGTAGGTAGGTACAAAAGAAATATAGGTAGGTAGGTACAAAAGAAATATAGGTAGGTAGGTACAAAAGAAATATAGGTAGGTAGGTACAAAAGAAATATAGGTAGGTAGGTACAAAAGAAATATAGGTAGGTAGGTACAAAAGAAATATAGGTAGGTAGGTACAAAAGAAATATAGGTAGGTAGGTACAAAAGAAATATAGGTAGGTAGGTACAAAAGAAATATAGGTAGGTAGGTACAAAAGAAATATAGGTAGGTAGGTACAAAAGAAATATAGGTAGGTAGGTACAAAAGAAATATAGGTAGGTAGGTACAAAAGAAATATAGGTAGGTAGGTACAAAAGAAATATAGGTAGGTAGGTACAAAAGAAATATAGGTAGGTAGGTACAAAAGAAATATAGGTAGGTAGGTACAAAAGAAATATAGGTAGGTAGGTACAAAAGAAATATAGGTAGGTAGGTACAAAAGAAATATAGGTAGGTAGGTACAAAAGAAATATAGGTAGGTAGGTACAAAAGAAATATAGGTAGGTAGGTACAAAAGAAATATAGGTAGGTAGGTACAAAAGAAATATAGGTAGGTAGGTACAAAAGAAATATAGGTAGGTAGGTACAAAAGAAATATTTTTTACTCTGAGGCTGATTCGTTAGTTTGATTAAATAGAAATTAGCTAAACGCAGAATGTTAATGTTGCCATACAATTTGTATGGGTTTGTTGTTTGAACAATTTATACCATCCAGCCCCGCCCACTGAAACGCCTACGTCATGTACGGGTTATCTCCAAACATGATCTAGGTATTAAAACATCGTTGGTAAAAAACTACTTATATATACAAAAAAAAGAACATCAAAATAAAGCAGATAACTTTATTTTAGAGCATAGTCTATTTTTGTACTTACG
This sequence comes from Oeneis ivallda, assembly GCA_029955525.1. Taxonomy (NCBI): domain Eukaryota; kingdom Metazoa; phylum Arthropoda; class Insecta; order Lepidoptera; family Nymphalidae; genus Oeneis; species Oeneis ivallda. The sequence goes on along the minus strand of JARPMR010000020.1, from coordinate 5,909,016 downwards.
ACCGCCCGGTAATATTATAATAACCTGTATAATCCAAAATCTAGTGATTTAAGATTAACGAAACCATCCGTTAATTTTATATATTAAGTATACCTATAGAAAAATAAATGAACAAATGAACCTATCGAATTAAAAATTTGACGGTTGAAAGTCTATAATATTTAATCCAAATATACCTACGAGGTGTATCAAAAATATCAATCCAAGTAGATACCTAAAGATTGCATTTGCTTTAGATATAATTGGCAAAACATTTTCCTACATACATTATTTAGTTCGAATATTCGACTTTAATTTTTTAGATTTTAATATTAAGTAAAGATTCATTCATATAACAGGAAGAATAAACAAAATCTTAAATATTGAATAGAATAGAATAGAAATATTGTCGACCGAGCGAAGCGAAGGTCTTTGAGTCTACTTGAGTGAATTTGCACTTGTCCGTCCGTCCGTCCGTCCGTCCGTCCGTCCGTCCGTCCGTCCGTCCGTCCGTCTGTCAGAGCCTTATAACTTCTGAATTACTGAACGTAATTACTTCAATTTTAGATATAATATGTAAACCGATGGCCTCCAGCCGAAAATGGCTTAAAAAATTATAAAAATCTTTATTTCAGGGGGGCTCTCATAGAAGCGAATGCGAAGAAAAAAAAAATTTTTTTCGTTTCATAGGGTTACAGTACCTCATTTTAAAGATAATTTGGAACAGAGTACAAAAGTATTTTTTTTTTATTTTTTTTCCTAAAATTGACGAAATGGGGGGCTTTCAAAGTGGAGATTATATTTGACCTCACAACGGAATAACCATTGAAAGCTGGGGCTTGAAAGTTTTATAATTTTAGCGTAATATCATGTACTTGAACAACAAATACTAAAATTAGATAAATGTAATAAGGAAACTAAATTATTTAACTTTTAATGAGCAGCAACAACAGAACTTCACAATGATGTCAATAGATGGCGCTCTCATCTCATATAGCAAATGCAGCTATATGCAACATATTATTCAATTAAAATTATTATTTAGTCATTTAGCAAACATCAATAAAACTTCACGTTGCAGTTTGTTTTTACATGTTTTCTGATCGTGTCGATAGTTGACGCTGTGTACGAGTAATTTAATTTGAATGTTCCAAAAAACTATACCTAAGTTTGATTGAGGCCTTGAGGATTTCACTATAACAGTTCCCTAACCTTTACGGGCTACCTATGTTAAGTTAGTTGACACTTTCTGTCAACTTTGTTATTACGAACCTCTACGGGACAACTAAAGGTGAAAATGACATTGGGATGTTAGGATTGTATTTTAGGGGCTACCTACGTAAAGAGACTTCTACAAAGGGGATGATTTAGGTATGGTTGGTGAAAACGGGCATAATAATAATGTCAATTTTGATCGTCATGTATCTATTGAATGAATAAGTAATTATGGGAAACCATTACCGCGAGGTCTCAGTTCGGGGCGAACCACTAGTTTATTCAAATCAACTTTTAACAAGTGCTTTTGAATCTTCTGACTCTACCACTGGTCCGCAATGCCCTTCCTGCCGAGAAGAACCAGCAAGAAACTCGGCAGTTGCTCTGTACATAATAATTCAATGGTTGCTCTTTTAAAACAATTTTACAATACAATAAATATGTAATATGCTATGTATGCAGTGTTTCCACAATGAGGGAAGTTCCAAAAATGCATACCTACTAACAATGCAATATATCTTAACATGTTATCAAAAATTATCAAAAATCATCCAAACTGAACGAGAAAATGTGCCCAGACCGCTAGCTTCGTTACCCCTCTCAGTAGTCAAACTTATATTATGTTGGCCAAGGTAACTAAGTACTAGCCCTCCGACCAGTGTCCGGAGTGAGTGTCAAAACAAAGTGCCCCCACCGTAATAGTCACAGCAAAGTTCAACTGAAAACCAGACTTCCATATCCGTAAAAAACACCTATGTCAGAAACTATTAGGCGCCCTTAAAGAAGCCATCTTTTATTTCATTGCCCGCCCCCTCATACTTAATAATATTTCGAGCAATTGGTACCAGGCGGTCATACACTTTCAGGAGTAAAAAAGTCGTGGTCAAGAAGCAAAAAGCTTACTAGCAACCATTTTAAGAAGACCTTCGATAATGCTCTCATATTTCGAAGCACGTACTTTACAAAGCTTTTAACGGAGTTCAAGGATTACTGGCCGTTCGATGTACAAGAACCAAGTGCTCCAGGTATAAGGGTCAGGGGAATCAAGACTTTATTGCGTTGAAATAAGTGTGTTGGAGTGTGAATGGATGTATGGTAAACGACTAATGTGTATCAATTTCTGCAATGGCCTGGGTGACATCGGGGCGAACGTGACAGGAATGTGTGGTGGACCTTTTTATTATTATTGAGTGACCGCAAATGTATGGCGTATAAACAAGCTCACAACGGGATCGGTTGTGGAAGCGTAGTATACCAAAAAAAGTTGGGTGACAGCAGTGAGAAATAATGTTTTATGAGCGAACATTTAGACTGGAACTTAACTAACTTAATATGAACATTCTGAGTCTGTTGAGCACCTTGAGAAAACACAAAGCCTTTGTCCAGTGGTGGACAAAATAATGCAGGCTGATGGAATGGAATGAGAAAGAAGTTAAAACGAATAGCTGGTAACACCTCATTCCCCGCGTTTTATACGAAGGGCCGATAGATGCATTATGCAATAAATCTTTTGCCGGAAAACGTTTTTCGCGGTGGAAATAGTTTTTCTCTGTTTTGGATTATTTTTTGTATGATCTAGATATTTCCGGTGTTGGTAGATACTTAGCATTAAATGTACCTAATGTAAAATGTAGCTTATTTGTAAATGGAAAATTCCAAGGAAAGAATAGTATTTCTTTTCTTTAGTTTAATGTAAATCTTTGTTATTAGTAATATTCAAAGGGTTAAATGGAAAGTGTTTAAATAAAAATCGGCCAAGTGCGAGTCGGGCCTCGCTCTTTTAGGGTTCCGTTAAAAAAATTAAATAAAAATATTTCCATGTACCCATGGAAATATTTTAATTTAATTTTTTTAATTTAATTTAATTTTTATTATTTGTTGTTATAGCGGCAATAGAAATACATAATATGTGAAAATTTCATCTGTCTATCTATTACGGTTTACGAGATACAGCCCGCTGACAGACGGACGGACGGACGGACGGACGGACAGCGTAGGCTTAGTAATAGGGTCCCGTTGGTACCCTTTGGGTACGGAACCCTAAAAACATGAAAACTAAGACAAAAATGTTGTATTTATAAATTTTTTATAGTGAGCAGATAGTACCTAGTTATTTATTTTCCATACAGATTTTTCAGATTATATTATACGTACCTACAGGATTATTGCAAAAGATTTTTTTACGAAAGAGAGAACATTTTTTGGAGAAAGCAACTGTAACATTGTGCGTAAGTTTATCTCTTCGCAGTCACCTATTCAAGCGTTTAGAGAGAAAATATTTAAAAAAAATCGCACCTATCTGTCATACTTATTATTCCATAATGATAGACTATGAGTTTTATTGAAACGTATACGCTCTTTGGTCTTGTAAAAAACCTCCTAAATCTTCCGTTTTCCCTAAAGGATAGAGATAAATCGCTGGCCCTCTGGCGGCGTTGGATTATTCATTCCGGGGGTTGGTGCCAATAAATCAGACCGTTCCGTGTCAATAGCACTAGTGTTGGCATATTGGCCAAGTGGTGCAAACATTGGCTACAAAATATATAATATATCTATCTCTAGTCTGCCAATCCGCACTTGGCCAGCGTGGTGGACTATGGCCTAAACCCGTCTAATTCGAGAGGAGACCTGAGGCGCGATTGTCTAAAGTTATTCCATTGATCGTAATCGTATTCGATGACATTAGCGTCAAAGTAAAATAAACCACAACAGCATTGAATTAGAACTCAATTTCGTGTATGCATTCTTATACTTTTAAGTATGTACGATACGCTTATGGCACGTACGGGACGTGACCATACGTATAGTCCAGATTTCCTTACTTGAGTATTCGAGTAAACAATAATGGCCGAATGTTAACCAAAGACAATTTATAGGGTTGGGAAGTAATCGCATGAGCGATTGAACGAATGTGAAAGCATTATACAACTGAATGATTATCATCCCAACTGCGATGGTCATAGACGTGTACCATTACTACAAATTTGACGTAAAAAGTAACTAAACAATATCTTTTTCGTAATTATATTAAAAAGAGGATTTTACAAGAAAAAATTAACGAAGATTTATTAATTATTAATAATCAGATTTTTGTTCTATTCTAAAGAATACCCCATTTGTGGGTAACATTGTGATACAAACAATTTTCTTAAAAAAAACAGTAGTGTATTTTTATTTACCTGTTTTCTTTAGTAAAATGTTCTTTAGTTTGGTAATAATATAGATTAAGATTATTTTATAATAATATCTAATTTTATTTAAGTTAACCATTACAATCATTTTCTGCTAGTGATTTATTTTTTACTAGCTGATACCCGCGACTTTGTCCGCGTGGATTTAGTTTTTAAAGTCCCTCGGGAACTCCTTGATTTTCCGGGATAAAAAGTAGCCTAGATGTTGACCCAAGTAATAAGCTACCACGGTATAAAATTTTGTAGAAATCTGTGTGGTAGTTTTTACGTGAAAGAAGGAGAAACAAACAGACAAAAATTAAATAAAAATCTGTTTTGGGCTCAGTATCGATAGTAAAGCATCCCCCAATTAAAAATTTCAAAATATATTAAATGTACAGAAATCTTCCAGTTACAGTTTTATTAATATGTATAGATCAATATCCATTATATTTTATGTTCTAAAGTTACTCACCTCTAGTGTAATGATGATTCAATCATTGAAGAAGGAAGACTAGTCGTAATTCCTAGTTCCATGGATTCAATCCATTCATAAAGTCACTCATTCGCCTGTCCCCACCTCAACGATTCATAGACAATCTAGGGTTACGAAATGTCACTTTCTCCTAATCTGTGCAAATGAGTTCTGCTACTATTTCGTTTTTGAGAAAATAAATATCTTATAATGGTAAACTCGAAGCAATTTTTGGTGTAAATCGTAACGAATGTGTTTGATGAACAGATCTAGACAGTTATACATAGTTAAAAATGTGTGATTTGTGTGTAAATAAGTGATATTCATATCAAGAGGTGTTTGTTTACTCTAATACTCAAGTAAGGAAATCTGGACTTTACCTCATAGCATTCTATACCTCATCCCTCTGCAAGAACACGCTGTTACACTGCACCCTTGCAGTAACGCAACAACGCTCCTTAACGCTCCATGTTAAAATCGGTTGTACTGAATTTGTGACTTTAAATCAATAAAAGGATTATTTTACTTTGACGCTAATGTCATCGAATACGAATACGATCAATGGAATAACTTTTAGACGATTGGTACCCTGCGCTCAGTGGGCCGGCAATGGGATGAGATCACTGACCTATATAATAATTAATCAATGATTAGCACTGGACTGTCTGTCCTTAAACAAATGAACGCTTAAATTATGGATCAATTTGCAGCGCCACATTCGACATAGGTACGAATCTCTCTGTAACTAGGGATGCATGAAGTGCCAAAAAGTATTTCAATTATCTATCAGTAATTGTCAACAGCTAGTGCCCTCACTAATTTTAGTTCCTCGGATACTCGTAACTGTTTACAGCGCCAAAATGGCGTAAACAAAGCAGTTCCAAAAAATTATGACAGCCGCTTGTACTGTCATAGAATAATTATAGAAGGTTGAGATATATGAACGAATCGCATCACGTCTCATCGCTCGCCTACTACATAGGCACATGACCCCAGTCGAATAAGTAGGGTTTAGGCCATATTTCACCACGTTGCAGTCCGGATTAGCAGACTTCACAAACCTTTGAGAACATTACAGAGAACTCTCAGGTTTCCTCAAAATGTTTTCCTTTATTTATTTGCTCAAAACGCACATATTACCTCAGGAATCTGTAATGCATACCTGGGATCGAACCCAGAACCCTTCCCTTGAAGATTCGAAAGCATTTTAAAAAGATTATTACCTACTTATTTGGAATAATTTAATAAGAAAAAATATTTTTTCACCTCTCTAGCTCAAAAAGGGCGCCTTTGCTGTCCAAAACCAGTGAGCAAAAGTAGTTTTTGCACACTCAGTGAGAAAAAGTGTTTTGAATTTAGAACGCTGTGGATTGGCATTTCTTTAATTCATTGTCTCAAGAAAAGTTCGGAAATTTTGTACATAATATTTTATACCCAACATTTTATTTGGTCAAAATTTATTAACTCTCTATTTTATTATTTAAACGATTGATTTTTTTGTTAAACTATGTTTTAGATTTTATAATTCTGTAAAACAACATGAAACATAAAAGAAAATTAAAATTAATTGATCACTGATTATTTATTTTACAAATGACAATTCCGAACGCAGACAATAAAGGAATAAAACATGGCGGGAAAAACAAAAGAAAAATTGTCTATGACGTGATCTATAACTTAATAATTACGTAGCTAATTTCATTGTAGAGTTTTAAAACAAAATGAGTGTTTTTAGTGATAATTTTACACTACTAGAATTAAAGGAATCAGTGTCTAACGCTGAATTAAACTTTCTTGCGGAAAAGTCACGTGAAAAATACTTTAAAACCTATGAATTATTTAACGATTGGAGACTTGCTAAAGACGTAAATACCTGCTCTAAAACTGTGGTTTTATCATATTTAAGTACGTAATATACATGAATATAAAAATTCCTTAGTGTTTCAATAATTATTTTTCTTACATCTTGTATTTTTTCGCTATTGAGGTGAAAAATTGTATGTATCACACGTTAGCAAAGTTTTTTGTTTCTTGTGTCTTTGAATCCCTCCTCCTCGAATTGGCCTCCTTCGCTCGATCGGGGTTCAAACTAGGCACTCGCAACAAAAAAAAATCTTTGCTATCTTGTTGAACAAATAACTATTAAAAAAACCGGCCAAGTGCGTGTCGTGCCACGCGCAGTGTAGGGTTCCGTAGTTGACAGTCTCAACATACATTTTGAGTTCCATGGTTTAAATACTATAATATACTACAAAATATGCAACTTACACTACGTGTACTATCTGACTTATAAAAACCTATATAACTCCTTCACTAATGAACCCTACTTAGCCGTGATAGTTTTCCTTTAAAATTCATTATATATACTACTGCTGTGAATTTTTTCTTGTATCCTATATACAACCATTTAGCTGGCAGAGGGGGGGGACACTTGACTCTAATAAAATTTAGCACTTTAAAATATCATATTTCACTAACGGATCCCTGAATTGAAAAATGGTGTTCCCACACCTACAACGTTTTTGAAAGACCTATTCAACGACACCCCACAGTATGGGATAAATGAGAAAAAAAAAATTCATCCCCACTTTACATGTAGGGGAGGTACCCTAAAAAAAAATATTTTTCACAATTTTATTTCACCACTTTGTCGGCGTGATTGATATTTATACCCTTGTCAAATTATAGATTTCTAGCACCAATAGTCTCTGAGCTAAACCGCGGACGGACAGACAGACAGACAGACAGACAGACAGACAGACAGACGGACGGACATGGCGAAACTATAAGGGTTCCTTGTTTACTACGGAACCCTAAAAACCGACTTCAAACGCCCGCGCGACTATATAAAGTATAACTATAATTTATTGTTGATGTTTAAAACCGCTCGACCGATTTCGATAAAATTTCAATGGGACCACCTAAGAAGAATACTCTTTCAAACAAAAAAGAATTTTCCAAACAACCAAGTAGAACGCGTAGGTACTAGGTAAATATTTAGCTGTAGGTAATTCTCTTGTAAGATATCTTCTATTTGTATGTATTAATAAACACATCAACTCGTAAGATAGCAATCAGACAGTTTCATAAGTCACATTTGAATAAACAAGCGATGAAATTTGACCCGTTTTGTGCGCTATAGCTACTTAAATATCGTTTATAACTTTATAATAATTTACTGTTATACGTTTCTATAGTTAAGATAATAAATAATTTCAGTTGAATTTTCTAGAACACCTTAGTATATATAATATCTTTGGTCTAGAAGATTATCTAATTAGAGGTTGGTAATTTTTAGATCGGATGTTTGATGATTTACTATATTATAAATGCGAAAGTGTGTTTGTTTGATGGTTTGTCCTTCAATCACGCCGAAACAGAGCAATGGATCAACATTTTCTGCATGGGTATAGTTGAGGACCTGGAGAGTGACATAGGCTACTTTTTATCACGGAAAATCAAAGAGTTCCCGAGGGATTTTAAAAACTAAATCCACGCGGACGAAGAGCTAGTAATAATATAAAATCCTTGTGAATTAATTATTATTATTATTATTTCTTAGAATACCTGTCATTACCTAGCAGTGAAATAATTTATGTGTTAATTATAACTAACAAGCCTATGCCACTCTCCAGGTCCTCAACTATATCCATGGAAAAAATCACGTCGATCCGTAGCGCTGTTGCGGCGTGATTGAAGGACAAATCAACAAACCAACAAACAAACACACTTTCGCATTTACAAAATTAGTGTGATTATAAGGACATTGACAGTAAAATGTAAGCAATTTTTTTGTTAAAAATAATTGTTTTTTTTAGTTCTAAGACCATCGATATTGATTTTTTCGTACTCAAAGATTTTTCCTAATATTACTTACTTGATATGCAATTACAAGTTCATGAGGATTTTATTTATGGAAAATACAAGTTCTTACAAATAATAGAAAGACGATCAAATTTTAAAAATATTATTGTACATAATATTATATATTCTGTTTATAATTTTAATTTAAAAAATTATTACACTTTGAAATAAAAAAAGAATTTTCCAAATCGGTTCAGGCGTCTTCGAGTAATAGGTGAATATATATAAAAAAAAGATTACGACGAATTGAGAACATCCTCCTTTTTTAAAGTCGGTTAAAAATTAAAAGAAAATTAAACTGTGCTTATGGGGTTACATTCATAATTATTATAATATGAATGTTTTAACCATTTTTCTACATTTGCAGACAGCCTTCCTGTTAAGTTGTTATTTAAAACATTATTTTTCACACGAATATCTAATAATTATATTATGTATATTATGTATTATATTTTTATGATTTTTTTAGTGTCTCTTCATGTCAGTTACAATGTGTTTAATTAATATATATATAGCTGCTGGGGCTGATTCACTGATTCACTGACTGATTCACTCACTCATTGATCACCTCTCCTGTAAAATTTTGTATGAAAAATTTTTTTTTCACCGATGGTTTCGTATAGAGGAAAAAAATTCATTCAGAGGAAAAATATGGAGAGAGCTGATGATTGAGGATTTCGGAGACGGGTGAAGAGCACGGCCAGGGTATTGAAGATAGGTGGGGGGTGCTCGTACAAATGTCACTCGAAACCTCATCCAATTCGCAGTGAGCTGAAAAAATATTCAAAATGGCGGAAAAAAGATGGCCGCCATACAAATTTCGTCGGTGTCTATCTCGGGGAGTATAAAAGATGGAAGAGTGGTTTCTGGGCAAAAGATGATCAGGACCCAAAGGTCTATTTGATGAATAGAAAAAAAATCCAAGATGGCGGAATTTTTTTTTCTTCATACAAAATATATGGCGAATATTGAAGAGACTAGAAGCCGGGAATCATGCAAGACTTTGATACGGTTCCTTTTTAAGATTTGTTTTTATTGAAGTATTTTCAGTATGACACATGATGACATATGATGATCGAGGGTTTGGAAGGTGGGTGAGGAGCACGGCCAGGGTATTGAAGATAGGTGGGAGATGCTCAAACAAAAAATACTCAAAACCTCATGCAATTGGCAGTGAGCTGAAAAAATTCAAAATGGCGGATTCAAGATGGCGGCCATACAGACTTCGTCGGTGTCTATCTCGGAGAGTATACAAGATGGAAGAGTGGTTATTTGATAGAAAATGATCAGGACCTGAAAGTCCACTTGACGATAGAAAAACCGCGGTCCGCTTGCGGGCCGCGCACCCACGCGCCCTACTAGTTTATGTCTCCACATAAAAAATAGTAGCATCGACACTCTCTCTAATTTACGATCAAAATTTGTCAAATCGATACTAATTTACTATCGATAACTTTATCGATGGACGTATTAATTAACGAATCAGTTTAAATAGGACGAATATGATAATATTTTACATTTTTAAAGTGTTTAATTTTCTTATGATGATACTTACTAATAAAATAGGTATGCGGTAAGCATATTTTTGGAAATAATTTGGCCAAATAATTCGTTTTAATTTCAACTAAACGATTAACATAAATATGCTTTCATCGCTAAAATGTAGTATTTATTAGCTTTTCAAAGTAGCTTGTCTAAGTACCTACATGATATTTTTATTAGGGCTACCCACTAGTACATTAGTAGGTTTAAGGTATATACTTAATATAAAGTATTATTGTACCTACCTACTAAGGCTTTTGTACTAGCAAAACAATTTACTTACTGTGTTTTATTAAGTCAAAAACAATTTTATTATTCTAGAGAAATTAATAATGATAGTCTTAGTAAAAAAAGGTTGTGGTAAACCTAGCTATAATGATCATAAGTCAAAATTAGTGCACAGAAATTAAATGAATTGGTGTTAATTATTCTGAATTTATTTATAAAAGATAAAATTTATAACATTTAACGACTTGTTTGTGATATATTAAAACTGACAGTGAAGATTAACGAGGGATTAGAAATTTCTTTTATCAACTCAATTTAAATTAATTTTCATATCATCCATTTTGAACAGAAAATTAAAATATTTAATTTTTAAAATTGTTTGTTTTTCGTTTAATTTCTAACAGTCTAATAAATAATTAATTTTTATTTATTTGTTTTACATGTGCTAAACACTTCTTGAATGCTTGTGCCTGTGATTTTTAACCGACTTCAAAAAAGGAGAAGGTTCTCCATTCGTCGGAATCTTTTTTTGTTTTTATGTATGTTCACCGATTACTCGAAGACGTGTGAACCGATCTTAAAAATTCTTTTTTTGTTTCAATAGTCATACTTCCCAAGTGGTCCCATATATATTTTATCGAAATCGTGGTTTTTAAAATATCAACAATAAATAAAATACTTTGTATAGTGTGTGTGTAATGTAGTGAAACGGGAGTTTGAAGTCGGTTGTTTAAAAAGATTTTTTATATTAAACTAGTTGATGCCCGCGACTTCGTCCGCACGGATTTAGTTTTTAAAAATCCCGCGGGAACTCTGGTTATCCGAGATAAAAAGTAGCTCTCCCGGTCTGAGGACCCACTACTACACTCTAATGGGTATAGTAATCTATACCCATGCAAAAAATCGCATCAATCCGTTGCTCTGTTGCGACGTGATTGAAGGACAAACCAACAAACAAACACACTTTCGCATTTATAATATCAGTAATGCAAAATTATAACACAATCTAGACAACCGCAATCTAACATCATTCGAGATAACAGATAGTTACGAAGTTTGATCAAAATCGGTTCAGTAGTTTTCGAGTTATCCCGAACATACGAGTACATTGTGACACGAGTTTTTTTTTTATATATATAGATTATGTCTGCGCGAAGTTTGGTTTTGCGTCCCGCGGAAAACCTTATGTAAAATTCAAGTCAATCCGTTACTTCGTTGAGGAAAATCCAGGAAAACCCTTGATGGGTTTTCCTGGATTTTCCTTTTTGACAGACTTTTTATAGAATTTAAATTTAAACTAGCGGCACGCTATGATGGCCGGTTTGACACATTACAATAGTGATGTGGAATGTCAATTTATTCTCGAACAAAAAACAATTAAGTTTTGTTTTTGTACCTGATTAAATAGGTTTAATAAAACAAAAATGTATATGTTTATTTAATTTATTTGAACGAACTGAATATTTGAATGAAAATGAATATACATACTTTATATGCACACAAGAAACATATGAATACAAAAGATACCAAAAAAGGTGCCACAAAAGGCCATAATTAATCAGATTCGTCCATACTACTATTTTCACTGTCGTCACTGCTATCATCACCTACATTAATAATTATATGTTCGTTTTCTATAATATTATCTATTTTCACATCTCTTTCATAATCTTCCCTTATTAATTTAACAGTTCTATTCACAACCTTTTCCCAGTCTCCTTTAGTCACATGTTCACAAGCTTCTTCTAATAATTTTAGCATTTTTTTTGTGGTAAATGGGGGTTCTGTATTGTGTCTTGCAGCATATCCCTTAATTTGAGCCCACACCAACTCAATCGCATTATACTCACAATGGTAAGGCGGTAACCGTATAACTCTGTGCCCATGTTCTAATGCTATTTCGTCAATGACGTATCGGATCTTGGTTGGTTTGTTTTCTTTTAAAAGACGTACTAATTCCGCTTTTAACATATTCATGTTTGCATCTACGCCATTTTTACGAAGCCATGCGACGATATCAGCTTTCTTTTGGGATTGGGCAGGTGGCTTGTCAATTTGCATCGAGTGGTATGGGGCGTTGTCCATAATTATAATAGATGGTTCAGGGAGGCTACACAACATTGAGGTAAACCATTCAGTAAACTTTTCTCCATTCATGTCTTCATGATAGTCTCCAGTGGTTTTTGACGCAAAAGCCATGAGAGAACCTTCGACAAACCCGTTGATGGTTCCGGCGTGACAAATTATAAGTCGCGATCCTTTTCCTACAGGAACTTTGGAAGTAGATGCTGCTGTGTCATCGTTCCAAGAACGGCCTACAGTATGGTTAGCATTAAGCCATGTTTCATCCAAGAACACAACATTTTGCCAATTTTTGATTTCTTTCACTTGCCGTAAAAAAGTATACCTTGCCATCGCTATATCAAATCTTTCCATCAATATTTTGCGTTTGTTACATTTTTTGTATCGAAATCCAATGGTCTTCAAAATCTTCGTTAAAGAACTTTCCCCACCGAAGAATAATCCAGCTTCCTTCAGTGAATGCACCAACTTTTTTCTTGTTGGATACTCCTTCTGTAAATAGTAGCCGTAAACATATCTTCGGATAGCATCGGCATCAAAGCTATCGATGCCTACGACTGGTTTTGCTCGTTTTCTCTTTTTTGGTGTGTGAAGTTTATTTTCTTCTGTGCCAGTCTCGCCATATTTTTTTTTAGTTATCCGTCTAACAGTTCGTTGTCCAATATTAAGCGCATCAGCTACGCGTTCAACCACTGACGTTATAGGTAAAATTGGCCCTCCATTTTGAGCTTCACGATCGAAATAGTTACGAAGGCGTATTACGAACTCACGTGTCTGACTATTTAGAACAGTTCTCTGCGTACGTTCGGTCATATCGACGAAATCCACAACAAAGGGCTTGAACAGAGTCCAAATTAACGAGCAAGGGTCAACAGTAATGCAGTATCAATATTTGAAATCCAAAGCCAGGTCAAAACTATATCACAATCGCATTGCACTGACAGTTTATACTTTTCGAAGCAACGTCAATTCGAAACTGCTTTGTTTTGCATTGAGCATTGACGCGAGTTTGCCGGAGGTAGTAGTTGTGCTAGCCAGCGATCCTATGTGACGATCGTATTAGATTCCATTTTTAAAAATTTTCAATTTAGAAAACCAAATGCCGAGTTGTGGTATATATCATATAAAAATAAAAATTTTACCTTTTGTATGAAACAGCTGATATTTTTTTGCGATTTCAGAGGTTTGTCCACATAGTGAAAATTGTTCATATTCACAAGTACATTCACCCCTTAAATGGTGCAAACTGATTTTTCTACACTTGTATACATTCTAGAAATCAATTTAATAAATAAATTTTGAGTCCTAAACCTAAAACTACATTCGATAAAATTTATGAATCTCTGCACATCACTATCGTCAATAAAGTAATACAATTATTTCCTTCAAAGTCGTTATCAATTAATACGGAACTTCATGAGCGGACAAACGTCAAACCGGCCATCATAGCGTGCCGCTAGTGTAGGTACAATTTATTATCTTACTGCATTGCAATATAACCTTCTGTAAAGATTCTTATTAGATGATGTTGCGATTTCGTCCGTGCGGATTTAGTTTTCTTAAGATGCCGTGGACATTCCTTGATTTCCCGGGAATAAAAGTAGTGTATATCCATCTCCGGGATGCAAGCTATGTCTGTGACAAATTTAATCCAGAGTGGTTCAGCAGTTAAGTCAGGTACCTATTTCGTATTGTATATTTTATTATTTTGATAGTCAAAACAAATTTAATTATTTTAAGTGAGTGACGAGAATACAAAAATCTGTATAAAAGCGTTTCCCAGAAGGTATATTTTAATCCTCAATATCGATGCCAGTGTGGACGGTGATTTACGTTATATTTCTTATGGATGTGGTGTGAAAACACTCTTGCTAAGAGCTTATTTTTTATGCACCCTAGTCCCAACACCCTGCGGTCTTAGCCCGCAGCCACACTACGATAAAAATGTGACGCCCTGCAATAAAAAACGACGGACATAGGAAATACAAGTTGCGGGCATTAAAAATACTAAGTATATTAATTTTATCGCTAGCCGAGACGCTAAAATCTTTTCTATTTTGAACTAAAAATTAAGGTTTAAATTATCTTCCAAGTTTTGTTTTTTAATATTTACTAGATAGGCTTGCGCTCGACGACAATCAATGCTGGAAAGCATGCCTTGGAGGTAGGTATGAGTACTTAAATATTACGCGAAGCAACGTATGGATCATGTGTCAGGCTCGTGAATGGGTGCCACTGGCGGGAATGGGACTGCTTTCTGTCTGCCCGTCTTAACATGAGTTGAATTGTAGTACGCATTTTTGGAACTTCCCCTCATTGTGGAAATATTCTATTCTATTCTATTTTAACAAGTTGCAAGGGTTAAATCGGCTTGGCATCCAGCTGCCCAAAATAAAGTATTTTTAATGCCTCAATAGCCCAACGGTTAAAGGTGCGGACTGAAAACTGAAAGGTCGCAAGTTCGAATCCCACCCGTTGCACTATTGTCGTACCCACTCCTAGCACTAGCTTTCCGCTTAGTTGGAGGGGATAGGAGGATATTAGTCAACTTCAATTTGACTAATATTCTTTAAAAAAATTGTATTAAAAACTTATTACAATGTAAATAGCTACATAAAAATATTGTAAAATGATTATTTTGAAAAGAGCAAGTGCTGAGTTTCTTGCCATAAATAATTTTGAATTTTATACGTGGCAGGAAACACGGATACTGAAAAGGTGCTCCACACCTTAGCCGTGTACTTATTTTTTATTTTCTTATATTAGATCACTTTGATCCGTTGCTCCGTTGCTGCGTGATTGAAAGACCAACCAACCAACAAACACGCAGTCATATTTACATAATATTAGCGAGGAATACAACTTAACACTTTTTTACTTTACAATCTGATTTGCATAGTAATTAGATTAGTTTAGCCATAGTAAGTTTTACTGCAACATTTTAATAAAAAAATTCAAAAAACCTTTACACAGTATTTTCTTATTTCCCGCTCCGCTTATGAGTATATCCCAGAATGTCACAGTGTTTTACTTAAGCGAAGCGGGCCAGATATTTATTGCGAGTGTGGTGAGGGCCCATTCGCAGAGTGTAAAGAACTCCGAATTAATAAATTGCCCCAATACGGCACGCTATGATGGCCGGTTTGACGTTTGTCCGCTCATGAAGTTCCGTATTAATTGATAACGACTTTGAAGGAAATAATTGTATTACTTTATTGACGATAGTGATGTGCAGAGATTCATAAATTTTATCGAATGTAGTTTTAGGTTTAGGACTCAAAATTTATTTATTAAATTGATTTCTAAAATGTATACAAGTGTAGAAAAATCAGTTTGCACCATTTAAGGGGTGAATGTACTTGTGAATATGAACAATTTTCACTATGTGGACAAACCTCTGAAATCGCAAAAAAATATCAGCTGTTTCATACAAAAGGTAAAATTTTTATTTTTATATGATATATACCACAACTCGGCATTTGGTTTTCTAAATTGAAAATTTTTAAAAATGGAATCTAATACGATCGTCACATAGGATCGCTGGCTAGCACAACTACTACCTCCGGCAAACTCGCGTCAATGCTCAATGCAAAACAAAGCAGTTTCGAATTGACGTTGCTTCGAAAAGTATAAACTGTCAGTGCAATGCGATTGTGATATAGTTTTGACCTGGCTTTGGATTTCAAATATTGATACTGCATTACTGTTGAGCCTTGCTCGTTAATTTGGACTCTGTTCAAGCCCTTTGTTGTGGATTTCGTCGATATGACCGAACGTACGCAGAGAACTGTTCTAAATAGTCAGACACGTGAGTTCGTAATACGCCTTCGTAACTATTTCGATCGTGAAGCTCAAAATGGAGGGCCAATTTTACCTATAACGTCAGTGGTTGAACGCGTAGCTGATGCGCTTAATATTGGACAACGAACTGTTAGACGGATAACTAAAAAAAAATATGGCGAGACTGGCACAGAAGAAAATAAACTTCACACACCAAAAAAGAGAAAACGAGCAAAACCAGTCGTAGGCATCGATAGCTTTGATGCCGATGCTATCCGAAGACATGTTTACGGCTACTATTTACAGAAGGAGTATCCAACAAGAAAAAAGTTGGTGCATTCACTGAAGGAAGCTGGATTATTCTTCGGTGGGGAAAGTTCTTTAACGAAGATTTTGAAGACCATTGGATTTCGATACAAAAAATGTAACAAACGCAAAATATTGATGGAAAGATTTGATATAGCGATGGCAAGGTATACTTTTTTACGGCAAGTGAAAGAAATCAAAAATTGGCAAAATGTTGTGTTCTTGGATGAAACATGGCTTAATGCTAACCATACTGTAGGCCGTTCTTGGAACGATGACACAGCAGCATCTACTTCCAAAGTTCCTGTAGGAAAAGGATCGCGACTTATAATTTGTCACGCCGGAACCATCAACGGGTTTGTCGAAGGTTCTCTCATGGCTTTTGCGTCAAAAACCACTGGAGACTATCATGAAGACATGAATGGAGAAAAGTTTACTGAATGGTTTACCTCAATGTTGTGTAGCCTCCCTGAACCATCTATTATAATTATGGACAACGCCCCATACCACTCGATGCAAATTGACAAGCCACCTGCCCAATCCCAAAAGAAAGCTGATATCGTCGCATGGCTTCGTAAAAATGGCGTAGATGCAAACATGAATATGTTAAAAGCGGAATTAGTACGTCTTTTAAAAGAAAACAAACCAACCAAGATCCGATACGTCATTGACGAAATAGCATTAGAACATGGGCACAGAGTTATACGGTTACCGCCTTACCATTGTGAGTATAATGCGATTGAGTTGGTGTGGGCTCAAATTAAGGGATATGCTGCAAGACACAATACAGAACCCCCATTTACCACAAAAAAAATGCTAAAATTATTAGAAGAAGCTTGTGAACATGTGACTAAAGGAGACTGGGAAAAGGTTGTGAATAGAACTGTTAAATTAATAAGGGAAGATTATGAAAGAGATGTGAAAATAGATAATATTATAGAAAACGAACATATAATTATTAATGTAGGTGATGATAGCAGTGACGACAGTGAAAATAGTAGTATGGACGAATCTGATTAATTATGGCCTTTTGTGGCACCTTTTTTGGTATCTTTTGTATTCATATGTTTCTTGTGTGCATATAAAGTATGTATATTCATTTTCATTCAAATATTCAGTTCGTTCAAATAAATTAAATAAACATATACATTTTTGTTTTATTAAACCTATTTAATCAGGTACAAAAACAAAACTTAATTGTTTTTTGTTCGAGAATAAATTGACATTCCACATCACTATTGTAATGTGTCAAACCGGCCATCATAGCGTGCCGCTAGTGTAGGTTAGGTTAGCTACATCATATTTTTAGCAAGTTGGTAAAATATTCAGTTTGGAATAACTTGTATCACTTGTGACTTTAGTTTTACCCGAGTAGGTACAAGAAAGCCAAAATGTATGAATTAAAAATTATCTAATAATAAAATTAATATCAGGTTACGATTTTTTAATTAAAGAGAAAAAGACAAGAAAAAATTTACTTGGTTACTTAATACTAATATTATAAATGTGAAAATAACTTTGTATGTCTGTCTGTTTATTTTTTAGTTCAATAGTTTACTGAATCGATTTCGGCATTACTTTTCCACTGCGACATCCATCTATCATCATTCTACGGAAGGAGGAAGCTCAAGAAGGATTTTTATAAAACCTTAACACGTGGTCGACGGCGCGAGCTAGTAAATAATGTTTACAAAAAGAGACAACATGATTGAATCCAGGACTTTTTCTATCAAGGCGAGTAAAAGCACCGTTGTGCCACAGAGGCCTGGCATTTGTTACTTATAAGGAATTCAATAAGCCAAGATTCGAACGCGGTACGTTTTGATATATTAAGTGAATCTAGCAAATATACGGTACGCTGTACTTTCACAATGTGCCTATTATAAGCTGAGAGAAATTCCATAGCTCTCTGTTGCCGCAATAATAATCTAGGGCCTTATTATGTTAGAGATATGATTTTATAGTGAGAATTCAATATTATGACGTTTCACGTTGGTGCCAATACGTTTGCACACAATCTATATAAATATATTTAGAAAAAAAAAACTGTAACCATCCTTACATGTAAGTCATATCCTTACATGCAGAAGTCTGTTTGTTTGTTAGTTTTTCCTTCAATCACTCGATAACGGATCGAACCACAGGCCACAGCCTCCTTTACTCTCAATTTTTTGCATGGGGTATAGTTGAGGACTTGCTCGACGCAATTTTTTGCATGGGTATAGTTGAGGACTTGGAAAGTGACATCTAATTTTGGCATGGCTACCTTTTATCTTGGAAAAACTGAGGATTCCCGTGGGATTTTCAAAATCCTTACTCCACGCGGACGAAGTCGCGGGCAAAAGGTATTATTACCGTCGGTCTTTTAGTTTTCAGCCTATTTTGGTATAATATTATATAAGATTCTTAGTTTAGATCTACTAGAGACTAAAACGCTTGTTTCACCAAAAACGCCATAAATCCATCATATCACCAGTAGATATTGAAACTGTAGCAATGATTGATGAAGTTTTTCCGTAATCGACCAGCAGAACTCAAGAACTTTGTCAGTGGAATCAAGGCTTTATTTATTTATAAATTAACGGTACCTACTACAATAATTAGTTGATTAGTGTGAAAACTTAAATTAGCATTAGCGTAGAGTAAAATCTTGTAATAATGATGCCGGTTTTAATTGACTCGTTGTGAAATGCATTTAAGCATAGTCCATACTCCACAGTGCCTTCAAATATTTTGAACTTAAGTCATAAGCGAAAGCGTTTTTTTATTTTTTTTATTTAACCGACTGCAATTGGATTTTTTTTAAATCTCAGTAGAATCGCCTTTCGAAAGGGTGGTAGACTTATCAGTTATCGCAGAGATTAAGATGTTTCAAAATAACATTCAGTATTCCTTAAGTAGGTCAAAAGTTTTCTGAATTTGCACTCGCTTCTCTTTATTTGTTATCTACTCATTATTTTGGCTGCTTGTCACAATGTTATTGTCTCTTAAAAGGATCGCCACAGGACATGGTCTTGTTGTGTTTGTATCTACCAACAGCTATTGACTCACTCGAGATTGTCCTGCCTACTTGAAGGGGGGTCTTCATAAGCTGTATTTCTCAATGTTAGCTCACTATTCAAGCACCTTGTTCCATAGGTAGTAGTTGCACAAATCATCGATACTTGTAACAGTTTATTAGATATCTGCATGACGTTTTATTCCATGCTGTTATTTTATGAGATGGGAGATGCTAGTTTATGGTTATCAATTTTAACACTCTGAAAATGATTGATACGCTAGCAGCTTATTGTTAGTGCTTATTATCCGAGCTCCTAGACATAGAACGCCCGCTGTTTCATGCTAGCAAGCCGACACAAATTTATAGGTAAAAGTTCGCGACCGAACCAACCGGTCTAACCGCGCCGACCAATACAAAACCATCCTTATTCCTTTCTTTTAAGATCCTCTCTCGAAAAACCTACTGCGAGCTTTATCGGATACTTTCTTAATTGTACTCCACAACGACGCTCATGAGAATCTTGACCTTATTACGAATGCGGTAAGACTCATTTCAATTGGATCTAATTCCCCGGCCTTGCCGCCGGTGTATCGCTCTCACCTTAGGTTCACGTGTGAACCTACATTAACCTGCTATGTTAAGTTGTCGTGTCAGGTGTACTCGAAGACATGTGCGTTGATGACTTTTTTAATTGGTCGTGTTAGAGATCGTTGAGATGGAGTTGGGCGTGCGGCATCTAATTCTTTAATGTGGATTTATGATGTAAACTCATATCGGGCACGCCTTTTGTTTTAGATCTTTAATGTTATTATTTAGACATTGTACCTATTCGATTTTTGTGAGATAGGTATGTTTGTACCAAATTACCTACAAGTATTTAAGACTAGAATAGTGCTCGCGTCTTCTCGTCAAGGTCAACTTCGTCAAGGTTTTTAAAAAATCCCGTGGTAACTCTTTGATTTTCCGGGGTAAAAACTGAGATTAATTAATTTAATTTTGGATTAATCAGAGAGGCTAAGTTCGTCTCATGAATGCTTTTCTGTGGTTAATCAAGATCTGTTCAGCTGTTAGGCCGTCTTTCCCTAACATCAAAGTTTTTATTTTTTTACAAAGGAACCTTCATTATTTCCGGATTAGAATGTAGCCTAAGTTATACTTTGCATAATCATCGACCTGGCAGTGAAATTCCTGCCAAAATCGATTCAGACATTCCTAAGATAAACCCGTACAAATAGACAGATAGATAATAATTCTAACATCCGTTTGGGAATTGCTATCGTGTTCAAAATAATAATCATTATGATTTCTGAGAAATCATAAACAGTCCCTTAAATTTATTAATTAAAGGTCATGCAGAAACACTTATCATTTTTAGTCTACCTGTATTTCTTTTAGTCATATTTTTTTAAAACTTGTGTTAGGAGTGGACAGACATTAAAGCAATGGTTTGGGATTGAATCGACGACCTATTCAGTTTTCATTCTGTACCTTTAACCGTTGGGGTATTGATGCTCTAAAAGTTATGAAAAGTTTAATTTTTTCTTTATATTTGGCGAGGCTTAAAGATATATGCATGGTATAATAAATATAAATAAATATCCCATTTGAATTATTCGTAAAGGATTTTAGTACCGAGAGCTATACAAGAAAATTAATAATTTACAATAATATAAATCTTGCCAGGAGAGTATGTTAAAACTACATTACAAGCAACACGCCTATAAGTCGCTTTCAGATAGTAAAACAGACAGGCAAACTGATGTACCCGTTTTTAAGCTATGTGCCACATCCCAGATAGACCAGTGCCTACTTATACGGAGGACATTGATTTACAATCAATGTGAATGGAGATAGGCTCATTTGATATACACTGTATAGCGATTGGTGAAAGTAGGGTGGCCAGATCTGTAAATATATTATTTTTTAGAATCCACTACCGTCCCCATAAATGAGGAGCATTTTCTCAATTAATGTTATTGCATGCAGACCAATTTTTATATATTTTTTACAATTTTAGATGCTCTATCTATTGCTTAATACGTCGGTATTAACGCATTGGCAACTTCACTGACCTTTAAGAACATTATGGAGAACAGTTATTCATTCTTTTATTCTGTGATTTTTGTGCTTTTTGAGACATTATTATTTTTAGACATGTAGTTTATTGACACAGTCAGTGTTTTCATATATTATACGTATATTAAAAGTGTTGAATCTATAAATTTTTATCAAGTTTAATTAGCTAACCGGTAAAATTATCGGGATAGTCCCCATAGTGTATAAGTCCTGGCAACCCTAGGTGAAAGGGATAGCTCAAACACATTTACTACGTTAAATGTGAGGAGGATTTTATTAATGATGGAGATTGCTTTGGCGACGAACGCTTATTTATCGGTACTGAAAATTAATTCTAAGAAAAAGTCTCTAAAGTAAGAATCCAAATGGATGTTATTCGACAAGTCTAATTACATTAATGTGTTGTATGTATCGTTTATAGTCTATGGATGTATTCACACTGATAAAATATATCTGTGATAATCATTTATAAATAATTTTTTCCTAATATTTAATATTAAATGATGCCAACGACTTCATCCGCGTGGATTAAGGTTTTTAAATTCCCGCGGGAACTCCTTAATTTTCCGGGATAAATTGTAGCCTATGTGTTAAGCCTGGGTACTATGATTACTATTCTAAATTTCAGCCAAATCGGTTCATTCGTTGTGGGCGTTGAAAGAGTAACAACCATCCATACATCCATCCATACATCCATCCTCACAAACTTTCGCATTTAGGTATAATATAAGTAGGTAAGTAGGAATATTTATTAATTTCTTCGCACAACGAATTATTATTAGTGAATATTTATATAGCTCAGTTTATATAATTCAATATAATCAATAAACACATCAAATATCATATCTCAAAAGAGTGTGCGGAAAGCTCGAGTTGGTACTTTTAAAGGCGTACGCCATACAATACTTAATAGGCATGACTCAACTAATTGCGTCACACATTGTACGCGGCACGTCGTACGCGCACTGTCCGTTCATTTCTCCTTCGATTTAACACCTGTCAACAACGCTCCGCAATGTAGCGTGTGGCAACGGCGCAATCAAGTCATAAGAGTTGGCGAAATTAGGCTGGTTCTTGCTCGGTCACTAAAAGGAGCGCTTTGTACTAGTACATTCAAAGGACTATTAGTTCGGACTTCTAGTACTCGAGTCAAGCGACAGAATCACAGACTAAATAGGTTCACAAGGAGTGAAGTACGAAATGAACTATGTACTATAATTTTCTGAATCTCTTTATTGTCATAATAAGTAATTAGTATTGCACATAAATATTACATTATTTTTAAAAGAAAAAGCAAACCGATGATTATATAATAATTACGGGGAAGTTTTTGCATAGACCTAATTAGAGTGACATGGACCCTACATTTACCCCGGATAAACAAAGGAAACAAAGGGTTCCTGCGGGATTTTTGAAACCTAACCTAACCTAAGTGCTGGTATTTTATAATTAGTGTTCTATTACATTTTGAGAGGCGTGCAAATAATATTATTGAGTTGCCTAAGATATTTATGAATATTTCATAAAAAAAGGAAAATTAATAAACATGATTATATTGATCCGTTGTTTTTCGTTCATTTAGAGCCCCAAATATTATTTTATAAACGCTTTGCTCATGACTTACGCCAAACGTAAAGTTAAACGATAAGCACTATACACCGAGAGAAGATAAAATGATTTTTCAATAAATTAGGACTGCGTTATATCTGGGAACGGGGTCATGCATTAAATAATAAAATTCATTTAATATTTGAACTTATTGACGGAGCCAGTCTGTGCTATAAAATATTATTAAGCCTACTTTTATTATTTACTAGCTGACACGGCGAACTTCGTACCGCCATTTTTTTTTTGTTTTTTTTTTATAAGTATAAAAACCTTCCGTGGACCTTA
This sequence comes from Oeneis ivallda, assembly GCA_029955525.1. Taxonomy (NCBI): domain Eukaryota; kingdom Metazoa; phylum Arthropoda; class Insecta; order Lepidoptera; family Nymphalidae; genus Oeneis; species Oeneis ivallda. Next base: position 5,885,405 of record JARPMR010000020.1, on the reverse strand, counting down.
AGGAACATACAAAAAAATAAATTAACCGAATTGGTCCATCCATTCTTGAGTTATGCGCTTACCAACATTCATTTTTATTTATTATATATATATTAAGTATATGATTTTCGTTACGTTTTAGGTCATCGCTCGTTCGTTTTCGTTGTACAATTGGACACTGTCCTAGAACACTGTCGCATATGAATATACAGCAAAATCTTGATTTTGACACTAACGGCTTTTATGAACAATGCTTAACAACTCAGCTAAATTAGTATTGAAATCGTACCGTAAAGACTACTAAATAAAATACCTTAATAATAACGCAAGAAAAGTCGCGGTTTTTCCAGAGTATGTTGATAGGTAAAATTAAGGACAAGAATAATTTACCAAATGTTATTTTCTGGGAGAATTTGTTGTCCCTGAAATTCATCTTCCGATGACTTACACGGTAATTATTCAAATTAACGTCTTATCAGAGAAAAACAGTTCCCTAAACTCGCTATACGAAAATAAAGCAATTATTTTGGTATTTATTTTATAAGCAATAGAGTTCAATGTACTTAGTAATTTTAATAAGCTTTCTTACAATACGTAGGTATTGTAAGAAAGCTTCCATTTTATATTCCAGCTTCCTTGGTGTCAAGTAGGTAAATCTGAACAACAGATTCCTCTGTGTTTTGTTTAACTGTTGCTTGAGAGTTACTAACGAATCAATTAGGCATTACGGTTGTATGAAAATTATAAACCAGCAAGAAGATCGAGCTTCTTGCCGGTTGCACTTGACAATTCGAAAAAATTTTGTACAAGCTTTTTGATTAATAAATTTCTATGATTATTTTTCAATTATTTCTATTTACTTATTTTATTTATTTTATTAAAATAAAAACATTTGCTACCTACTTGAAACAATTTTTTTTTGAAATGAAATAAAAGCGTCATTGTTTTATTAATTAACTGCTTCAAAGTAATTTTCCCATATTATATTTTCTGAATTGATCTGATGATTTTACATTTGGTTCAAATGAGTTTGCCATTTTACCTTTGTCATCTAAAAGTTCTAGCGCCTAGCTCCGATCTACATTATCAAACAGGCTCCAATGTACTATGATCATCTAAAGTCATCCAAATTACCAAAACGTACTTACTGTAAGTAAATTTTATGGTCTCATGGAAAACTTCAGTTCCGAAACTGGAAAATCACAATCACAAAACAAAAAAAGCAAGCTAAAGACTTACAAAACTAAGAAAGTGGGCTGTATCGTGTATTAGTTATTACTCAAAATTAACATAATAGGCTATAAGATATATATTATAAGCCTAGATAAACAAATTCCATACCTACCTATTAATAAACAACAGAATTAATTGAAAGAATTATTCACTTTATTTATTATCAAACTTGCCTGCCCGGTTATAAGTTGCATCCAGGAGTGGAGATATCGATCTAATCCATCGATTCAATTT